>JAQJVL010000486.1:113118-548747 GCA_035578905.1 Stictocephala bisonia
GTTTTAGATGACTTCAAAGCCTAATAAAAAACGTACAGCGTACAGTTAGAAATTAAAGTATATTGAAAATAAATAATAAAATAAGTCTATCACAGTCGTCTTATAAAATATACTTAGATGGAAACATTACATTTATAACTAGGCCTACACAGTCTTACATACAAAATGTATGCCGTATATGTATGTTTGATATAGACGTATACGGCATAACAGCTCTTTTACTGGTCTATCAAAATGATGAACGGTATTATACTTTTATCATTCTTAACACTTATTTTATTTTATCTTTTAACCATCCATTATATTCGTGGTGTTGTATTTTTTATTTTTCATAGTAACTACACTTTATTTTTGTAATTACTATCCATTATTTAGTTAGGCCTATATGTAAAATGCGTAAAACTAGTTAGTGCTTTTCATATTTAATTTGTTCTTTTAACAAATCAAATGTATCCAATATTTTACTTTTTATCACGGAATTAAAGTGAAACTAGATAACAAGCGCTCTGTCGTCTACAAGAGTTTTATAAAGAAATTTGCATTTATGTAATATATTTGTAATTATATATTAGTTTAATCTCAATAAAAATATGGTTTAATATACTGGAGAGGTACTTTCAAAATTTACATAGATATGTTATGGGTTGCAAAAAAAATTTAATGTACAATAATTAAAGAAGCACTAACAGATCTCTCATTTCAGATTGCTTTTTTATTAAAAACTTACCAGTACAACATATATTTGTTTATAAAGTCTGTATACTGTTTTTTTGGTATCATAAGAATAAATATCTTATTTGTTTCTTTTTATCTTAAATTGTCTAATATAACTGGTTATGTTGGTCACTGTTTATTCCCAGCAACACAATTGCAATTTATAATGTAATCCAAAGAGCAATGTAAATAAGTATTTCATAAAAAAAAAAAAAAAAAAAAAAAAAAAAAAAAAAAAAAAAAAAAAAAAACAGGATTGTTACTGTATATAAAGGATAGAAGGTAAGTAAAAACTCCATCTCCACTGGTATTTTTAACATGAGATTAGACTTCTTATTTTGTCTTAGATATGAGTTTTAGCTCTGTTAACTAGTATATATATGTTTTAATTATAATGGCTGTTTCATTATTATTGTTTATTTTTCTAACATATGCCTTTATTTGCTAAAAACGCTATTTTAATTGAATAAAAAACGTTAATTAAATGTTACGATTTATAGATGTTTGGGAGAATTATTATTATGTACTAGACATTTATAGGCCTAATATTTGTATTTATGATCAACAAAATGCTGTTTGACAACTTCATTGTAATTAAATTGTTAAATAAAAGTCTCTTTAAATAACTCATTACAGTTGTTAGTCTATGGTAGCCATTCCCCAAACAGCCAAGCCGCCGCTGAGAAGTCGACAGCCTCTATAGTACACTGACTACTATTTTACCGTAAGTAGGCTGTATAAAAAGTTTTTCTATTTCAACTCTATGGTTATATTAATTATTCTAATGAGTTGTAGTAATTACTGTATGATTATTACTGAAGGGACAAATTCAGTGGAATAAGTGGATGTTATGAGTTTTGTTGTTTAAAGTCGTCAAGAATGACATCTAAAGTAGAACACATTTAACTAAAACGATAATTTTTTTAGAAAAGTCAACTTATAGTCTACCTTCTACCTGAATAGTTCTTCGCCTTTCAAATGACAATTCAAGTGTTGCGATACGATCATATTTACGGACTAAATCTTTTAAATAGGAGCCTATGTTTTAGGCGTTTATCGGTGAAGCAAACAGCTCTTTTAAAATATCAGCTGTTCATGAAGAACTTTTATATTTTTAACTATTTTATTGCTTTCTACATTGAACAGCTAAAACGATATGTGAGATGAAACGTGTTAGAAGAAAATGTTAGAAGAAAACAGTTGCGGAAGTAAATCAGTTAAAAGAAAAAAAAGTTGCGGAAGTAAATAAGTTAAAAGAAAAAAAAGTTGCGGAAGTAAATCAGTTAAAAGCTCTTTCAGTTGTGAACATAAATACGATCAAGAAAACAACAAACAAACCGATAAATAAAATCCGTTATTATGAGGCTTTTTTTGTAATGGTTTAAGAAATAATATTTATTTCCAATTTATATTATTTTCGTGTATCAATAAAACATTTTTAATTGGAATTTACACTTTTAAAAATCTTAAATAATATGTCTAAAATATAATTTTTATCATCTGACATAATATTGCCTGCGATTAAAACACGCTAAAAAAGATGTACAAAATGAACTTTGTAGGATGTAACGCACAAACAAACAACAGTGTTCAATTGTAAACATCATATTACAATGAGTGCCGACAAGGCAATCGCTCATCCGTGAGACCAACTGAATCAAGGAAACGGGATAGACTTCAGGTAACAAAACCCCCGCACGGCGCCCTCGACAACCGACTGACATTGACCATGCGAGAGAGGAACCGATTTAAGTTCTTTCTGGCCTTGGGCCAAGTTCACAGGAAACATATTTCTTCAGCAGGAATTTAAATTTAATAACATTTTAGTATTGATTTTTTTTTTTTTTAACATAACTTTGAAAGAGACAAAAATTTTCATTTTTACAATAATCAATAACTGTATTATTTAGCGGTGATTGTTAAAATAAAACCAATTTAACAGTCTCATGAACCATCCCAAACTTGATATATAGATAATATTACTAATTAACAGTTAGTAAGTACACCTGAAGACGGCAGGAGTTTGTTATACCTGTTGAAACGTTGTGTTTGTTTCTTAAACACTCAGAACATTGGAAATCTCCAAATATTATCTACACACCATGAACAATCCAGTGCTAATAATAAATAACTTTCAAATAACATCCCAAACTTACTTCTGCAAATCTTACACAGTTGTAGATGAGTTAATAAAAACTTTTTTTAATTTAATTTGTATAAGAAAATTTGTGTTTAATTTTGCTGCATTTGTAAATTAGAAGTAAGAAATTAAAAAAAAAAAGGTAATTAAAGAAGTTAAAAAAAGTCCGCTAACTGACCTAATTAATTTTTATTCTTTTATTGCGCATTCGCATGGCACAAATCGTAGCTCTAAGTCTCTCAGGATGTGTTAACACGTTGAGAGTGACATGAAATGTTTACACGAGAACACTTTCAATAACTATTCAGATTTAAGACGCCAATGCAGCTTGAGCGTATGGCAAATATGAATTATTACACACATCAGTAAGGATGATAATGCTCAGAATATTTTATGAACAGCCAAATAGCCAGAATAACTAAGGAATCTTCAGCTTAATGAGGAATCCGAACCACATACAATTTATCTGATTTTCAGCTAACTGACAAGCCCATACTCGGTTCGCTTCCCTACACAACTTTCGAACGCAAACCACCATCTACCACGGACAACCCCAGATTTCTCTAGTAGTGTTAACGCCGATAGAAACCTTTGAGCGGATCCCGTGGAGGACAGAGACCAATACTTATCACCTGCAATCTCCATAAAACCTACTCTCCAAGTAGCTGGGTTACATCACTACGCCACGAGTTCCGGGGGTCAAATTGCAATGATGTCACCAATGCCACCCTACCATTCGTAATGAGTGGCCACATCATCGGACTGCTCATCGCTAATTAGCGAGGGAGCTACATGGGGACTAAGTGTTGTTGATTTTATAGTATAGTTCTTTTCTTTTATGAATCTCTCTGGTCTGAGGAAGGTGAACGTGGTTCACCGAAATCGATCACCAAAATAATTGTGCATTTTGTACTTCTTTGTAATATATTTGTGCATTTTGTGCTTATATTGTAATATATTAGTGTTTTGTGACGTTTACTTGTACTGTATATGTACCAACACGAATTATGCTAATTAAAAAACTATTTTATAGTACTCTCAGTCCCTTTTACACAGTTATGGCATCCACTCAATGGTTACCATTAACGTGGATACCACTCGTATATAAGTCTGGGGTGCCCGTGTGGCATTGTTGCTAGGATTCAGGTGTTATTCAAAAGAGAGAATTTGCTTGTCTATTCGCCGATAATCAACCAATACTACGTGGGTTGGATTCCACTCTAATCTGTAGTTATTTAGTAACTATTGCTACTGGGCTATTAGTAAATGGCCCTTTCTAAAAAGGTTAACTTTTAGTTAGTAACAATGACTACACTTGCTCATCCACACTCATTCGGTCCCCATATTCATCCATAGTTTTACAATTGACATATAAATAATAAATAGGAATAAAATTAGGGATTGTTGTTAGAAAACCACAGATAGCCGTGACTTTTAGTAGCTATGATCTTGTATCAGTAGCCTAAGTTGAGTTTGTAGGCAAGTCAGGAATAAACCACAGATAGCCGTGACTTTTAGTAGCTATGATCTTGTATCAGTAAGTTGAGTTTGTAGGCAAGTCAGGAATAACTGAATATATTCTTTCTATTATTACTTTAGAAACCATGTATAGTTGTCTTTTAATATTAGTAAGCTGCAAATAATAAATTTAGTGACTGGAAATAAAATTATTGTATTACCTTCGAATTATTTCGGACAGCATCGATCGATCTATGAGAGCGTTTCTCCAGCTAGGTGTGTAATCATTGATATTGTGAAGATAAAACATCCTTATACCTATAGTTCAAGCATAATCCTTAAATTGAATTGCAAAATGTGTTTTATCGGGAAAAACTGAGTGGGATTGATAATTTAATATTTTTGTTTTGACGATAATTTGCAGGAAAATAGAGGACAAGAAAACTATGCATAACATTCTCTTTTAAGAAGATATTTCATAAATTTAACCACAATAAAGAAATTAACATTTAGTTTAATTTAATTCAGTGTAGTTTTTAATTTAATTCATAACAGATCTAACGTTAGGGTGTCTGCGCTTGCCTATCCAGCCAGGTGGGACCGGAGGCGCGTCTCGGATCAGCTGTTGTGCGCTGCGCCATACCCCCTCCCCCTTATATAACAAACGACTCAACTAATCATTTCTTTAAATAAATATGACACCAGCGTAGACTTGAACGTATTTCCTCAGAGCAACGCGAGTGGTTGCGTCGAACATCAATGGATCAGGTGTGTGTCATCGGCGATCTATCAACTGATCTCATGCGTGATGTTCCCACAGAGTACAACAATGTTTACTGTACAGTGATTCATCCATTTACCAACCATATATCCAGCACTGAAGTGAAATTTGTATTATGGCATCTTGATTATTACACACATCGCTCAATTTTAATTTCTTTATTTTAATTTGTAATCAGAAATGTAAATATCCTAACATTTGAATATAGGCAGTGTTGAAGAACATATGTCAAATGTGAATACTGGAGAAAACAACAAACATATTTTATGTACTTTTACAAGAAGACTTATAACAAGAGTTTAAGGAATGTAATTTTGAATATATCTTAATCTTTAAAATGGATTTTATTTTTTGATTATTTTTACTTAAATTGGGGGTTTGATGAAATTGTGTTTAAAAATATTATAGCCTCTACATTGATAAATACTCGAAGAAGGTTGTTCAAAAGGAAACTTTATTATAAATTGGACAGAGTTAATAACCTTACCATACAGTTATTATTTTTATTTAATGACTGTTAATTTTATTTAATTGTAATTAATTATTATTAAAGGTGAAAATACCCACCCCCAAAATAAAAAAAAAAACAAAAACATTTCAACATTACACACAGATATATCCTTCATTTGGTAATGAATATTGCAATACATGTTTCACCAGACCAGAGATATATAAATGATGTCATCATAATGGTGCCTATTAATAAACTACTAAACCAGTTATATAGTAGTAACTGTTGATCCCTGTAGAGAAGTGTTGCAGTAACTGTTGATGCCTGTAGAGAAGTGTAATAGTAAATGTTGTTGCCTGTAAAGAAGTGAATTAGTAACTGTTATTGCCTGTAGAGAAGTGTTGCAGTAACTGTTCTTGTCTGTAGAGAAATGTAAAACAGTAACTGTTGTTGCCTGTAAACAAATGTAACAGTAACTGTTGTTGCCTGTAAAGAAGTGTAGTAGTAACTGTTCTTGTCTGTAGAGAAATGTAAAACAGTAACTGTTGTTGCCTGTAAGGAAGTGTAACAGTAACTGTTGTTGCCTGTAAGGAAGTGTAACAGTAACTGTTGTTGCCTGTAAGTAAGTGTAACAGTAACTGTTGTTGCATGTAGAGAAATGTTGCAGTAACTGTTGTTGCCTGTAGAGAAGTGTTGCAGTAACTGTTGTTGCCTGTAGAGAAGTGTTACAGTAGCTGTTGATGCCTGTAGGGAAGTGTAACAGTAACTGTTGATGCCTGTAGGGAAGTGTAACAGTAACTGTTGTTGCCTGTAAAGAAGTGTTGCAGTAGCTGTTGATGCCTGTAGAGAAGTGTTGCAGTAACTGTTGTTGCCTGTAGAGAAGTGTTGCAGTAACTGTTGTTGCCTGTAGAGAAGTGTTGCAGTAGCTGTTGATGCCTGTAGGGAAGTATAACAGTAACTGTTGTTGCCTGTAAAGAAGTGCAGTAGTAACTGTTGTTGCCTGTAGAGAAATGTTGTAGTAACTGTTGATGCCTGTAGAGAAGTGTAACAGTAACTGTTGTTGCCTGTAAAGAAGTGAATTAGTAACTGTTGTTGCCTTTAGAGAAGTGTTGCAGTAGCTGTTGATGCCTGTAGAGAAGTGTAACAGTAACTGTTGTTGCCTGTAAAGAAGTGTAGTAGTAACTGTTGTTGCCTGTAGAGAAGTGTTGCAGTAACTGTTGTTGCCTGTAGAGAAGTGTTGCAGTAGCAGTTGATGCCTGTAGAGAAGTGTAACAGTAACTGTTGTTGCCTGTAAAGTAGTGTAGTAGTAACTGTTGTTGCCTGTAAAGAAGTGTTGCAGTAGCTGTTGATGCCTGTAGAGAAGTGTAACAGTAACTGTTGTTGCCTGTAAAGAAGTGTTGCAGTAGCTGTTGATGCCTGTAGAGAAGTGTAGTAGTAACTGTTGTTGCCTGTAGAGAAGTGTTGCAGTAACTGTTGTTGCCTGTAGAGAAGTGTTGCAGTAGCTGTTGATGCCTGTAGAGAAGTGTAACAGTAACTGTTGTTGCCTGTAAAGAAGTGTTGCAGTAACTGTTGTTGCCTGTAGAGAAGTGTTGCAGTAACGACGCCTGTAGGGAAGTGTAACAGTAACTGTTGTTGCCTGTAGAGAAGTGTGGCAGTAACTGTTGTTGCCTGTAGAGAAGTGTTGCAGTAGCTGTTGATGCCTGTAGGAAAGTGTAACAGTAACTGTTGTTGCCTGTAAAGAAGTGAATTAGTAACTGTTGTTGCCTGTAGAGAAGTGTTGCAGTAACGACGCCTGTAGGGAAGTGTAACAGTAACTGTTGTTGCCTGTAGAGAAGTGTTGCAGTAACTGTTGTTGCCTGTAGAGAAGTGTTGTAGTAACGACGCCTGTAGGGAAGTGTAACAGTAACTGTTGTTGCCTGTAGAGTAGTGTTGCAGTAACTGTTGTTGCCTGTAGAGAAGTGTTGCAGTAACGACGCCTGTAGGGAAGTGTAACAGTAACTGTTGTTGCCTGTAGAGAAGTGTTGCAGTAGCTGTTGATGCCTGTAGGGAAGTGTAACAGTAACTGTTGTTGCCTGTAAAGAAGTGTAGTAGTAACTGTTGTTGCCTGTAGAGAAGTGTTGCAGTAGCTGTTGATGCCTATAGAGAAGTGTAGTAGTAACTGTTGTTGCCTGTAAAGATGTGTAGTAGTAACTGTTGTTGCCTGTAAAGAAGTGTAGTAGTAACTGTTGTTGCCTGTAAAGAAGTGTAGTAATAACTGTTGTTGCCTGTAAAGAAGTGTAGTAGTAACTGTTGTTGCCTGTAAAGAAGTGTAGTAGTAACTGTTGTTGCCTGTAAAGAAGTGTAGTAGTAACTGTTGTTGCCTGTAAAGAAGTGTAGTAGTAACTTTTGTTGCCTGTAGGGAAGTGTAACAGTAACTGTTGTTGTCTGTAAAGAAGTTTAGTAGTAACTGTTGTTGCCTGTAAAGAAGTGTAGTAGTAACTGTTGTTGCCTGTAAAGAAGTGTAGTAGTAACTGTTGTTGCCTGTAAAGAAGTGTAGTAGTAACTGTTTTTGCCTGTAAAGAAGTGTAGTAGTAACTGTTGTTGCCTGTAGAGAAGTGTTGCAGTAACTGTTGTTGCCTGTAAAGAAGTGTAGTAGTAACTGTTGTTGCCTGTAAAGAAGTGTAGTAGTAACTGTTGTTGCCTGTAAAGAAGTGTAGTAGTAACTGTTGTTGCCTGTAGAGAAGTGTTGTAGTAACTGTTGTTGCCTGTAGAGAAGTGTAGTAGTAACTGTTGTTGCCTGTAGAGAAGTGTTGCAGTAGCTGTTGATGCCTGTAGAGAAGTGTAACAGTAACTGTTGTTGCCTGTAAAGAAGTGTAGTAGTAACTGTTGTTGCCTGTAAAGAAGTGTTGCAGTAGCTGTTGATGCCTGTAGAGAAGTGTAACAGTAACTGTTGTTGCCTGTAAAGAAGTGTTGCAGTAGCTGTTGATGCCTGTAGAGAAGTGTAGTAGTAACTGTTGTTGCCTGTAAAGATGTGTAGTAATAACTGTTGTTGCCTGTAAAGAAGTGTAGTAGTAACTGTTGTTGCCTGTAGAGAAGTGTTGCAGTAGCTGTAGATGCCTGTAGAGAAGTGTAACAGTAACTGTTGTTGCCTGTAAAGAAGTGTTGCAGTAACTGTTATTGCCTGTAGAGAAGTGTTGCAGTAACGACGCCTGTAGGGAAGTGTAACAGTAAATGTTGTTGCCTGTAAAGAAGTGTAACAGTAACTGTTGTTGCCTGTAAAGAAGTGTAGTAGTAACCTTTGTTGCCTGTAGAGAAGTGTTGCAGTAACTGTTGTTGCCTGTAAAGAAGTGTAGTAGTAACTGTTGTTGCCTGTAGAGAAGTGTTGTAGTAACGACGCCTGTAGGGAATTGTAACAGTAACTGTTGTTGCCTGTAAAGAAGTGTAGTAGTAACTTTTGTTGCCTGTAGGGAAGTGTTGCAGTAACTGTTGTTGCCTGTAAAGAAGTGTAACAGTAACTGTTGTTGCCTGTAAAGAAGTGTAGTAGTAACTGTTGCTGACCGTAGAGAAGTGTTGCAGTAACTGTTGTTGCCTGTAGAGAAGTGTAACAGTAACTGTTGTTGCCTGTAAAGAAGTTTAGTAGTAATTCTTGATGCCTGTAGGGAAGTGTTGCAGTAATTGTTGTTGCCTGTAGAAGAGGTTAACAGTAACTGTTTGTTGCCTGTAGAGAAGTATAGTAGTAATTCTTGATGCCTGTAGAGAAGTATTGCAGTAACTGTTGTGATGCCTGTAGAGAAGTGTAACAGTAACTGTTGTTGCCTGTAAAGAAGTGTTGCAGTAACTGTTGTTGCCTGTAGAGAAGTGTTGCAGTAACGACGCCTGTAGGGAAGTGTAACAGTAACTGTTGTGATGCCTGTAGAGAAGTGTAACAGTAACTGTTGTTGCCCGTAAAGATGTGTAGTAGTAACTGTTGTTGAATGTAGAGAAGTTTTGCAGTAACTGTTGTTGCCTGTAGAGAAGGGTAACAGTAACTGTTGTTGCCTGTAGAGAAGGGTAACAGTAACTGTTGTTGCCTGTAGTGACGTGTAGTAGTAATTCTTGATGCCTGTAGGGAAGTGTTGCAGTAACTGTTGA
Source organism: Stictocephala bisonia (assembly GCA_035578905.1). Lineage (NCBI taxonomy): Eukaryota > Metazoa > Arthropoda > Insecta > Hemiptera > Membracidae > Stictocephala > Stictocephala bisonia. Next base: position 122,773 of record JAQJVL010000486.1, read on the forward strand.
TGTCTGTAGAGAAGTTTTGCAGTAACTGTTCATGTCTTTAGGGAAACAGTAACTGTTTTTGCCTGTAGAGAAGTGTAGTAGTAACTGTTGTTATGCCTGTAGAGAAGTGTAGTAGTATCTGTTGTGCTGCCTGTAAGGAAGTTTAACAGTAATTGTTATTGCCTGTAGAGAAGTGTAGTAGTAGCTGTTGTGCTGCCTGTAAGGAAGTTTAACAGTAAGTGTTGTTGCCTGTAGAGAAGTATAGTAGTAATTCTTGATGCCTGTAGAGAAGTGTTGCAGTAACTGTTGTTATGCCTGTAGAGAAGTGTAACAGTAACTGCTTATGCCTGTGGAAAAATTAACAGTAACTGTTGTTGCCGGTAGAGAAATGTAACAGTAACTTGATGCCTCTAGGGAATTGTAGCAGTAACAGTTGTGATTCCTGTATAGAAGTGTAATATTAACTGTTGATGCCTGTAGAGAAATGTAATAGTAACTGTTGATGCCCGTGGAGAACTTTAACAGTAACTGTTGTTGCCTGTAGTGACGTGTAGTAGTAATTCTTGATGCCTGTAGGGAAGTGTTGCAGTAACTGTTGATGTCTGTAGAGAAGTTTTGCAGTAACTGTTCATGTCTTTAGGGAAACAGTAACTGTTTTTGCCTGTAGAGAAGTGTAGTAGTAACTGTTGTTATGCCTGTAGAGAAGTGTAGTAGTATCTGTTGTGCTGCCTGTAAGGAAGTTTAACAGTAATTGTTATTGCCTGTAGAGAAGTGTAGTAGTAGCTGTTGTGCTGCCTGTAAGGAAGTTTAACAGTAAGTGTTGTTGCCTGTAGAGAAGTATAGTAGTAATTCTTGATGCCTGTAGAGAAGTGTTGCAGTAACTGTTGTTATGCCTGTAGAGAAGTGTAACAGTAACTGCTTATGCCTGTGGAAAAATTAACAGTAACTGTTGTTGCCGGTAGAGAAATGTAACAGTAACTTGATGCCTCTAGGGAATTGTAGCAGTAACAGTTGTGATTCCTGTATAGAAGTGTAATATTAACTGTTGATGCCTGTAGAGAAATGTAATAGTAACTGTTGATGCCCGTGGAGAACTTTAACAGTAACTGTTGATGCATGTAGAGAATTGTAACAGTAACTGTTGTCACTTGTAGTGAAATGTAGCAGTAACTGTTGTGATGTTTGTAGAGAAGTGTAACAGTAACTGATGGTGCCTGCAGGGAAGTATACTCTGTGTGGAGTGTCAAGTGGGCTCAGTGTAACAGTATTTGTTGATGCATGTTGGGAAGTGTAACAGTAACTTTTGTTGCCTGCAGGGAAGTGTATTCTGTGTGGAGTGCCAGAGTGGGCCCTGTGTAACAGTATTTGTTGATGCTTGTAGAGAAGTGTAACAATAACTCTTGTTGCCTGCAGGGAAGTGTACTCTGTGTGGAGCGCCAGAGTGGGCTCTGTGTCTCGCCTTCTGCCAGCTGACCAGGTCTCTAGTCTCCTCAATGAAATGCAACTGTACCCCTCTCAAGCTCAAGGTAGGTAGGTAACCTACTTTTTGTAATTAAATGAAACAGAAATCAAATACTGTTACCTATATGTAATAACCAAATTATTCACAACTGTGAGATAAGAACCAATGGTTCCACAGTTCACATAACATGAACTAAAAGTAATTATACCTTTATAGCATAAAAATTAAAGGTTTCAACATTTCATAACATAATGACCAAATATTTTAAAATTATATAATATATCAAACGGAAATCAATTCTGTCACAATTCTTCAAAGCAATAATAAAAGATTTAATATTTCCATAGCACAGATACCAAACACTGATTAAATTACATATCAGAATATGTTTTAATCATGAGTTATAGGTCATAGGTTATTGTATAAAAGTATGTTATCTAAATGTATATTTGTTGTCTGTTCATACTTTTTTCAATCTCAGGAATTATTTTCTAGGCTGTCTTTAACTTTAGTGCCCCCATCCAAATTATTTATTTCATTTACCCAATAACATTTTGATGAAATACTATTCAAGTTCTGTTATTATAGATTGTATGTACTTGGCAGGGTTAAATAAGTGTAAAGTTTTATTGTTACTTTTTGACAATAGTAATAGTGTTAAACAAATTATTATTGTTACCTAATGATGAGGGTAAAGTCCTTGCAAAAAATCGTTGTATTGGTAATTATAGAATTTTAATAATTTAATTTGTATTAACTGAAATAAAGCTAAACTAAAAGTAAATGTATTGCAATATTATGTAATAAAATGTTTTTATAGATATTGGGTATCATTGTGTGCCAAGAAAATAAAATACTGATAAACAGAATGAATGAAAGGCTGAACTAAATGTCTTTTGTCCAATGTGGCTGTAAAAGTTTAGAAAGTGTTAAAATGATATTTATTCTTTAAAATTAGTCCACACCATTTATAATTATAGTTCATGAACATGAAACTGAAATAAATTGATGCTAATCAGAATATACTTTACTGAATGCTAAATAATTATATAATATAAATGGTCTCCTCAAACCTTTTTCTTTTTTACATATTTTAAGAAATGTTTGTATCCCATCGAGTAGATTCAGTTAGATAAATTATATACATTACATGCTCGACATATTTTCAATTTTAGTAGTGTGTGGGTGGCTCTGAGAAATAATTCTACTGGTGTAAGGAACTAATAGGGATGATTCAGACTTAAAATGGAAACTCCTGTTGGCCGAGTCATGACTCTGTAGCCGCGTTAATAAACTGCCAATCATGGCTTGAATAACGTCTTTTGATTTCAATTATTGTGTATAAAGCCCATGATAATAATTGGAACAATAATAAACTACACATTTAATCAAATTTGTCAGGAAAGCCCTTTTACTTCATAAATTTTCAAAAGGAAATTTTTCAAATAATTACTAAAATCCATAATTATGAGCCGAAAAATACCAATATTGCTGTAAGGTTTATTTTATGACTTTAAAATGAGCATAATTAATCAAGCAAACATTATAATTATTATTAAGAACAATGCACTATTGAGCCAATTAATTTAGTGTATTAAAATTAATCACTGAGCTCATTGATACCAAAGTGTTTAAAGTTAATGTTAGATCTGAAAATGCAAAAAATGTAGTTAATTGCAGAGTTGATTGTATAATGAAATTAGTGGTCAAACACATAAATAAGGCATAGATTTCAAAAACAGATGAATTAGGCAATTTAGGGCGAACATTGCAAAATTTGACATGCAATTAATAGTGTCACATTTATAAAATGACTAATGTACAATTAGTAAGGCCACTAATTACCAAATATTACTAGGAGCACGTTGAACCGAACAGTTATAGACTGCAATTATTAAAATTGTATTGTTTTTGTTTGTTGACTTGTTGAAGTTTTCCATGATTCAAGTCTTCAGAATCTACACTACCTTTGAACAGGTGCTGTAATATTTATGTCTTGAAGTAACTGATAATGGCATCCATGCTTTGCAAATTTGGGGAATCGCTTTATGACAAATAATTTTGACTGTGCAAAATTCCTGAGGTCCTCAGGTGTCCAGTACAACCTTAACGTAACTTTTTTTAATCTTGATATTTAAGAGTATGTCAACTCATATCAGTATCAAAAAACCTCAGACAACTACTTGTAAAATATTATTGACTCTGTGAAAAGTGTTTAATCTCATATAATTAAAAATTGATATAATATACATATTGACATATTATTGTGCTCAAATCAACTGTCTTAAGTTTCCATTGAACTAAATTAACGATCCTTTGTTTATATTTGGCACAATTTAATCCTAAGTGTATATCTGCGCTATAAACCACCCTAAGTTTATTTATGGCACAAATAATGATACTAAGTTTATATTGGGTACGATTATCAACCCTAAGTTTATTTAGGGCACAATTAATCATCCTAAATTTATATTGGACGAAATTAATGATCCTAAGTGTATATCTGCGCTATAAACCACCCTAAGTTTATTTATGGCACAAATAATGATACTAAGTTTATATTGGGTACGATCAACCCTAAGTTTATTTAGGGCACAATTAATCATCCTAAATTTATATTGGACGAAATTAATGATCCTTAGTGTATATTGGGTACTACTAAATAATGTAAGTTTATTTAGGGCACAATTAATCATCCTAAATTTATATTGGACGAAATTAATGATCCTAAGTGTATATCTGCGCTATAAACCACCCTAAGTTTATTTATGGCACAAATAATGATACTAAGTTTATATTGGGTACGATCAACCCTAAGTTTATTTAGGGCACAATTAATCATCCTAAATTTATATTGGACGAAATTAATGATCCTTAGTGTATATTGGGTACTACTAAATAATGTAAGTTTATTTAGGGCACAATTAATCATCCTAAATTTATATTGGACGAAATTAATGATCCTTAGTGTATATTGGGTACTACTAAATAATGTAAGTTTATTTAGGGCACAATTAATCATCCTAAATTTATATTGGACGAAATTAATGATCCTTAGTGTATATTGGGTACAGTAGTGTATATTGAAAATATGTGTATTGCAACAGAAAAAAATTAAGTTTAAACACTATTAATTTTTGTTTTTAATGTCCCGAAATGCCTTAAAACAGTATAACTATACAAATATACTGATTAAAATTATATTGTAAAAGTTTTAAGGCTCTGTGTGCATTATTTATTGCATAAAAATTATTTTTTTCTGTTGCAATACACATATATTTAAAAATATTAAAAAAGTCAATAGCTCAGTAACTATTAGCAATACGATAAACCCATAAAGGACATTTGTTGTTGGAAATGATCCATACAACAAGCCTGTGAAGTTTGGACGTCGACTTTTGGGACACCCTGTATACAAATTGAAAAATTGTTCAAAGAACTTTACGAACTTATTTGCTCAAGTCCACAATACATTCAATCATTACTGCATTGTTAACAATAGGCTGTCAATAGTGACTAAGAGTAGGTTGTGTATAGTTAGTTATCTGTGATTGGGTTACAGTTGGTGAAATGCTCCAATGTGCCCAGGACTGTTCGGATCATACACCTACACATCTGACATTTGGTGAGTTCTGCCTGTTCGCCACGGAACTGAAGCGGTGTCATCACAGAGGGTGAGACTTGTCTTGTCACTTGTCATTGAAAATGTAATTCTTTGAAGATAAATTATAAATATACAAAATAAATGATGAAACACTTCATCCTTCTCATGTAGAGGTAATGTTTAAATATTATATAATTTGATATCACTATTTCAAATTATTGTTTTAAATCTATTTTTTAACCAGAGTCAATTCAAGGTATGGGCAAATATTGATTTCGAATTAGTGTTGTTAAACGAATGTGTAAATGGATAAATGCAACTAATCTGTAAGCAGCCTCTTACTAATTATTTTTATCTTAGTAATTTAACCAATTTGAAAAGATTTAAATTATTTTAAAAAAATAAAAAAAAAAACAATCATATTTTTAATTGTAATAAGAGTAATACATATTTGTAGAAATATAGATATTTTTATAATTAGTATTAATAAAATTAAAAATATATTAATCCATTTTTAAGTATAAAACATATTTACTATCAAAATATCAATGCCTCCAAGCTATCTAGGGGCTTACAACTAATATTGTGACATAAAATGATTTGACGAAAACTGTTTGTTTATTTAACTTTAAAACATTTGTTTCTATACATGACATATGTTTTTCTCTTATAACAGCTCTAATTGAGGTTGTTTAGTTGGCAACACCTTCCTTATTGAGTTGAAGGGAAGGGAACTGCCAGGGAAAAACACTAGTGAGAGGGCAATGTGTTTCTGTTGCCACACTTGCCTTAGTAAACACCTAGCCAGAAATAGTAATGAAGTCAGCTCTATAAGTAGATCACTTATCTTATCACTCTTGTTACACACATAAATTAATCTTATACATATGTTTTCTTTGTCTTTTCTCTCTGCTCCATATCTAATTTTCATAATTAATTGTGTGTTTTGTTGAGTTATATTATGTAATGAGCTTTTTTTTAATTTTATTTGTAGTTGGTCATTTTTTAATTAATTTTTTCTATGGCTAACTAAATTTATCACTGAAGGTAACTAAGATTAAAGTATCAATATTTATCAATACTTAGTCAATATGATAAAAAAAATTAAACACACACACACACACACGCACACACACATATATATATATATATATATATATATATATATATATATATAGCAACACAACAAATTTTAGTGAACCCAGAAATAGAAACAACAAATTAGGACTAATTAAATTTAATTATCATTAACCGAGTAATAATCCTTGGTTAGTACAAAAAATTTGTAATGTATTGCCTCCGGACCACTGTCTAATTATATTAGAGGTTTATATTATTATAAACCTTGACGGAATTTAAGGTAGTATAAACCTCTAATATAAAAAAAAATTATTTTATTCTTATATTTAATTAAGTACTGTATATTATTAAGTTGTATTCAAAAGTAATTTGTTGGACAATTTCATACCCGTTTAGTTGGGTGTTCTCTCAAGAAGACTGAGCCTATCTATGTATGGCTAATTGAAAATCACTTTTGAGAACCTCATCTCACAATAATTGTGACGATATTGATTTTGAATCAAGCAATTAAAATTAATTTTTATATGAATAAATCTTCAAAAATTTATAAACAAGGTAAACGAAGTACGTGTTTTTAATTTATTAAAAACGAGCTTGCAAGTGGTTTGCGGGGGTAAAAAGTCATTATTTTTAGATATATTTTTTTTAATTTGATAAAAATAATTTGATTTTATAAATTGATGAACCTTCTGATGTCACACATCAAAATTCAACACCATACTGAATAAAACAAAGCATAATTAACCATTATTTTAGTTTTGCAATCAACTATTTCTCGAATTACAAGCATATGATGTATTTGTTATATTAAGTCTTTTTGCAACAATTTTTATGTGCAATCTCAACTTAAATTTCTGTATATTTCAATACCTAAAAATTTGAAAATCTCAATGAAAAACATTTTATATCCATGAAATAAATTTTCAGGCCAATTATTTTCTTTATTTTTATTAACATTTTATTAACTGAGTTTTTAAGCTATTTAGTCTCATATCGTTAGCTAAACTCCTCGGAAAACAAAGAGATTGATTAAAAATGTATCTTAGTTCCTCAGTGGGTTTGCTGTTATGAAAGCGGTGGTATCATCTGCATATAGTATTGTATATGTAGAAACATTGTTTGGTTCACTGTTAGCATTTATTAAAAATAAAAGAGATTCTAAAATATAACTCTGAGGTTGCCATATTTAATCCTTCCCTGGTTGAAATTAATTTTGACTGTTCTTGGTTATAATGATACATTGAAATATTTTTATAGGTAAGAGTGTATCCAAGTCAATGCTCGACTAAACAATTTGTAAAATGTGAGCTTCTCTAATAAAATTTCATGTATCAGTGCATAAGCTTAAAATAATTGTATCAAAATATTTGTATGTGGTCAGTTTATTACCATCATATTATAAATCAACGTCAGTTATGTAAACAAACATTAGGCCTTGGAATCCCAAGTACTTTGTAACTTCCTTTTTTGGTATAAATAATATAATCTTGTATTGTAAACAAATTATTAGTTTTAAAAGTGAAAAATTAACTAAATTTTATGTCAAGGCTACACTTTTTTGTAATTTTATTGTTAAACTTTTTATCGGCTATAACAATAATTATTGTAAACAAAATGACAGTTTGTTATTGTTATTTGGGCTGTACTTGAATATATGAGTGATAATTTTGTTGATGTGAGAACTTAACCCTTTTAACCCGGGAGAAAAAATTGTCACTTACAACTTCCGTACTAATTTTCTACTGGTCTTCCAAAACCGCCGCAGGCTAAATTCTTGGTTATTATGTGTATGTATATAAAATGCCATTTTTTTGTTTATACTCAAGCTATTACAATGTTTTTGGTACCAAAATTTGCACAATAAGATTTTCTAACTTATTAATGTACTTTTAACTATATTTAAATCAGAAAATAATTTTTTTAATTTGTTTTACTAGGTTTTTATAGTAAAAAAAATACAAAAACATATTTCGAGGTGAATAACTATGATAAATAAAAAGAATATTACCATGGGAACTGACATTTTTCAGTACAATATTTTATTAGCTACAACATATATAAATTTCATAACCCTAGGCCAAGGAATAATTGTACTATTGCAAATTCAAATAATAATGTCATGTCCGGGTTTTTAGAAAAAAAGAACAAAATTAAAAAATCACTTACTAGTGGCTTCACATAAGTTCAAATGTAATATCTCTTTCACATAGTTCCACTCCCACTGTATAAGAAATTCATTCACACTATTTACACTTATCACTAAGTTTATATATTTACAAAAACCGAAGTCCGAAGCTAAAATTTGAAATGGCCTAGTTGCAAACATGTTTGGGCATACACATTGGATGGCAGCCCTCTTGGCAAAGAGAACAGATAGTTCTTGATCTTTGCCTGTTGCTCCTGTCATACTTTGTTCCCTTATGAGAACAAACACAACAAAACTACAATATAATAAAATAAAAAGAACTTTTTGCTTCACAACACAATGTAAATAAACACAACAACACCACATGATGAATGCAGACAGCTGACAACTTCTGAGGCTACTGATCAGATCAAAACTTTACCTCAGTATTTCAAATAAAAAAAGTAAAAGGCGTTAAAAATATTGGAATAGCCTCATTATTAGTGCAGACTATATACTATAACACATTATCAAAACAATTTCGAATACATAAGGTGCGCCTACATAATTATTTAATAGTATGAAATATGGCAGACAGTAAATTGACCGCCCGTACGTTTGACGAGTACTGCGGCGGTCAATATAGGGTCCGCCCGTACGCTTCGCATAGTTTTCGGCGGACAATATATTGTCCGCCCGGGTTAAAAGGGTTAAACAAGTGCATCAACTTAAGAAGCCTAATATGAGAAATTAAAATTAATAAATAAATAACATTTTATAACATTTTTATATAACATTTTATTGTTGTTAAGTCAGCACAAGCAATAGACAACGTCAACATTATAAAAAAGAATATGGAACAATGGTATAATGTACAACAATATTCTGACTATTAATTATGAACTATTTTAGTAAAGTGAGTAACTTTAGATGTGAAGCACTTCTTTGCATTGTTGTTTATAACTGGCTGGTTCTTAGTCTTTTTTATCTTTAACCTGAATTTATGATTGTCATGTCAATATTTCTATAAAACAGCAAAATTAGTGATAGTGATGTTATATTGAGTTTAATGTTATATTGACTAATGTTGATGAGTGTAATAACTGTTATTATATTATTAGTTGTTTTTGAGACATTGCTTATTCTGGTAATGTCAGTCAGTCAAGCTCTTGTATTCTTGAATGAGCCTAGATTATCATGACCCCCTCCCCTCAGTTCACTTAGGCTACAGGACCAAATAATTATAATTAACTGTCAAATAATTATAATATTTTTTCTTATTTATAAAAATTATATTTTTATAATTTATAAGTATAAATATATATTTATATTTATAAATAATTTATAAGAGTGTTGAATATTTTTCTTGCAACTGAATGTTTCTATATTTTGGTACTCTCATTATTGAAGTCTTTATTATTATATCGATTTGAATTGAATATAATATGAAAATAAATATAATAAAGTATGAATTGTTGAACAAAAAATCATCAAATGTGTACAAAATTATACTATATTAAATGCTCAAAACTACATTTACAACTATGAAATTATAAATGAATGTAATTTTTTCATTTATAGTAATTGGTAAATATAATTAAAAATTAAGGATAGTCATCAAAATATATCTGTGTATTTTTGTATGTAATATTTTGTTATTTCATCTTTGATGTTTGTGGATACTTAGTATGGAGTATTATGTAATATGGAACCGTTTTTCGGCTGTTAAATTATAGGACATATTGCTTATCAAAACATTTTCATGAACATAAATTATTTATGTTGAAGGCTTCCAAGAGCAAGCCATCTGGCTCGAAAATTGGAAAGAGATGGAAAGGAGAAGAAGAAGTACTCCAGGAAAATGTCAAGTGAGTTCTGTTTAGAATTAAAACTTAACATTACAGTTGTTTTATTTTAAATCCATTTACAGCATTTCTTAAGCTGTATGCCTACATTTCCTCAGGATGATGTCAAAGAATTATTTTGGATGCTGTGCTGTGATTTGCATGATTTCCCAGCTAGGCCAGCCAATAGTAGATCCAGAGGTGGGTTGAAGGTAGGGTTGCCAAATGTTCCAGATTTTAAGGGACTGTCCCTTATTTACATGATTTGTCCTGTGTCCCGGTTTACTTGAGCCCAGGACGTTATTTGTTCTGTGTTTTACGAATTAATATATTTCCATAGTATAACAGATAAACTGTAATATGAACAAATAATATCCCAAATATGACAAAAACACAATTTTAACAGTTTATTTTTGTAAAAAGTTTGTGATTTTAAACATTAAATAGACAGGGATCACAAGAACTTTAAAATATTTAGTATTATAAGGTGTCAGAGCTCATTTTCAAGTTAAATATAGCTCCAAAATGAGCTTCTTAAGCAGAAAAAATCATTGTTTTCTTCACCACCCCAATAATGTTCTATTTTGTCAGACTCTATATTGGGCAACCCTGGTTGAATACTCCTGTCAGGCTAAAAACCGAATTGTGAACAAAATTATAATAGTTACAACAATTAAAACTCATTCAAAAGAATAATGTAATTTTTTTAAAGCTCTAAAAGAACAGTAGTTATATACGTACTATTATTGTATAGATTGCATGAAGGGAGGATGTTTCATCTTATGTCTCGATGGCAGATGCTAGCTGCCAACGAAAATATCAGCGTTTGTCAGGGTCAGTAAAATTTTACAGAATAGATTCTCTTTCGAACATCTACCAATTTAATGAAAAAGGTCTGAACAGAGTTATGTGTCAGTATTCTGTTTATTCCTCTCTGAGAATAATTTTTACATTCTTGTATTCTATTGAATTACCAGAAATCAGTTCAAGAGGCTAGATATTGAAAAGTAGAAGTGATAAGACATGACACTTAATTAGACATAAGAGATTAGATTTTTCCATCGGCAAAGACACTACTACAGAAGTCTGGGGTGTCAAGGTTCGGATGTTGTGTAGCTAAGTGAGCTGAGCATCAGGTTTGTTAGTTAATTGAACACAGACCAATACTCTTTTTTATATCATATAGTTTGTTGTCAGATACTATATATTAATTTAAAAAAACCTGTTATATATATATTTAGATCAAGATCCAAAATTCATGTTGTATATATTAACCCTTTCAGGAGTGCGTTAATTTAGCTAAATTGAGTAAAGACGTCACATGACGTCTTTTTATAAATTGGCCTAAATGAATAAGGGCGTCATGTGACGTCTTGTGTAATGGTAAATTATATAATTTATTAAATTAATTGTGCATATTCTTAACACATTACACTATTACTATCTGCCACAGGCAAACTCAAATTTCAGATATGCACATTTTTTGGCACTCTTCGTGTCAGTGGTAACATTCATTTGTCCTCTCTCTCTAACCTGATTTGGTTCCCGCCCGATGTCATCAGCTGACGTGCAGCTGATACAACGTTTGGCGCGCATTTCACTCCATTGGCGTGCTTTTCACGTACATTCTCTTAGTTGTCTGTCAGCTACACAGCAACACACAGTACATTTATTGAGTCTGCAGTGCACTTGGCTATCGCTTTTATACTTTCAATACGTTATTGATTGCTTTTATTATTTTTATTTTACGGTAGAGTTGTTCTTATTTATTATATTTATATTACATTAGTGTTATATTATTTAGTACTGTGTTAATATAATAATTAATTATGTAATGTAATAAACAAGTTTGAAACATTTTTTGACATTTAATTTTTTTACTCCTCTACAACTTGTCTTTTTCAAAACTAATTCTTCTTTCAGTCACGAAAATTAGGACGTCATATGACGTCTTTACTCCTGAAAGGATTAATAGGAATACAAATATTAAGCCAGAAAAAGGTCCAGATTCCATGTAAAGCAGAAGGTCTTATCCTGGCTATTGGGCTATCAATAAATGGCTCTTTTTTAAGAACAGTCGACCTTAGAAACAATGACTACACTAGTACATCACACTCATTCACCCCTCATATTTGCTTGTATTTCTATGATCATGATAGTAATAAAGCGTATGGGTGGAGCTCAAATCACAAAAAAGCTGTAGGCACCATTGGTGAAATCGAGCATTGATGAAATTTAAGCCATAAACAACAACTGTTATGACAATATTTTTGTACTGACAGTCAAAGTTTATGAACTTTTTAATAGTGGTAAGAGAGACAGTACTTCCAGTTTTCTATATCTATATTATGAATATATATTTAACACAATTTTAATGGAAATTTATTTTCAAATACACAGTATTATTGGCCTACCAGCCCCTCATTTGCAGTAGTATTGGCCCACTCACCCCCTCATGTGCAGTGGTCATGGACAGAAATGTAATCAACCTGGCAGAAAGTAGCAACTTACCTCCAATATTTGATGCTAGAATCAGAATGCTAGAATCGCTGTCAATCAGGAGGAATGTTCTTGAAGGTTTTCAACATATGTCTGAATTGATATCGATAGGGATCCAGGTTTCTGTTCTCCAAGCCAAATTGAACTTCAACCAAGGTGATTGGGCCCCCCTTTAAGCCAGGGCGTAACCTTCATATCAGGTTCATTCTACCTACAATAAAGAATTATGATTGTATCAAGAGTCATATCATATCTACGGTAAAGATGTGTGTCTGGGGGCTTCAGTGAAAAGTAGATACAATCAAGGAGCATTCAGACCTCTAATATTCCAGTTAAAGTATCAATAATTTATAGTGGTTGATTTATACATTTTATGTTCCGATAATAAATAACAATGTTTGAAAATCATTATTGTTGTTGAAAAAATTACTTTTTATGTTATTATTAAAGTCAACATATGACATTGTTATCTTGTTTCTACAACACAGTTCCAATCAGAGTAAATCTATGTATATATGACTGTGCAGAGCCTGACGAGGTGTTCCTGGGTGGCTCATGTAACCCGACCACATGGAGACATGACCTGGCCATACCCCTTCTCACATCCATGGGCATCACATATTACAACCCGGTGAGTACTAATTTCAACAGATCAAATCAATATCAAACACTACATCACATCATATGAGATAAGTCCATTATGAATTATCATCAAGAATACTGTCAAATTATCTTATTGTCCTATAAACCTTTCAGAGCAGATTTTGCTTTAGGTTAAGAACTATCTGAACAGTACATTCTCTGGGATCTTGCTAATTTGCCAAAGAAAAGTTGTATTACTAATGGTAAGTTTTTCTACTGAAACTTGTAACAGAGGTCCAGCGACAACTTGATACATTATCAGACTAACAGGCTCTTATCACATGAAAAAAAAACTAGAATGGGGTCAATTCAAAACGAGCTATTTACTAGAAAATTCTAATTTTTATTTGGGATTTTGAAAGATATAATCAGCATTCTTTTATCATGTGTCTTACGATGTTTAATATTAACCCTTGATTACAAAACATATTTTAGAGTCACGTATTCACAAAACTATCGTAAAATTTACTACTATCTTTGTTTTTTTTTTTAAGTATTGATTTTACACCAAGATAATTGATTTAAACGTATGTTTACATAGTCTGGGCATTATATAACTAGAATTTAATAAGAATAATAGTATATTAATGACTATATGTATCCTATAAATATTTTTTCCGATGCTTTCAATTTAAGCTACAATATGTAAGGGTTTCGAAAAAAAACAAAAAAATAACCAAAATTATTTTATTTTCTATAATTATGACAAAAATCAAAAAGTTTATTATAGATACTAGTAAAAAAAAACATATTTTTTTTGTTATTTTGCAAAAAACTCATAATTAGGTGGAACCATCAAGTTACAGATCGTTTGTAGTTCATAAAATTGCTCAATGTCCTTCATTGCATGCAACACAGGTTGTAGCTTTATGTTGGGCACATATTGCATGATTACAATGCTTACAGTAGGTAGTGGTCATTCTTCTCAAGTTTGAAGGGCAATAAAAACACACTTTCCTCTTACTGGTGGTGGGGCTTGGCCGGGATTGTCGGGTATTCCCAAAACGCATGAGAATTTAATATGAGAAAGAAATATGAAGAATAAAGATAAATCCCAATAAATATAAATAAAATAATATATATAATTAATAAATACCAATAAATATAAATAAAAAGAATAAATAAATCCCAAAATTTAATATGAGAAAGAAAAATCACTCATTCACAAAACTATCGTAAAATTTACTACGCGAGGGTAGGTACGCATAGATAGACGTGCCGCAGGCAACTGACGGATCGTTCCTGACTCCTGACCTTGACCGGCAATTATAGGAAGCTACTGGGAGGGGGGTTGCGCCCGGCCCGTCAACTTCTTCAATATGACAGATTTCAATTACCTGATTCGTAATTTTTACGAAAGATTTGTAATTAAGGGTTAATTAGAAGTTATATATTTGATGTTTAAATATTATGGGGATATCATGTGTAAATGTGTGTTTTTTTCTTTTTTTATGTAGTTTTTCTGTGAGAATCTTCAAGATAATTTTCTGAATGTAAACTTACCTGAAAAGACAAGTCTTCTAACATAATACACAAGAAATCAAATACAGACACAACACAAGACACGAATTCATGCTATGGCACCTTCTTTAGGTGAAAAGAGAGAGAATGTCAAAAGAAATTTGTCAGTACATTTTCTGCTTTAACGTATTGTTCACTTAACTCTTGTTAACAGAACTTTATGATTTGTGTGATTTAATACAAAGTTTCTTTCAATATTAATATTGAATTTTTGTTCTGCCCAACATTGATATAGTGTTTTTTTATCGTCACAGCAAGTGGAAGAGTGGAGTGAAGAGTTAGTGGAACAGGAACACTTGGCCAAACAGAATGCCGGTGTACTCTTCTATGTAATAGACAGTCAAACTCGGAATGTGGTCAGTATGATCGAGGCAGCTGCATTTGCAGGGGCGAGACGCAAATTGGTGCTGGTCATCAAGCCGTACAAGCCCTCACAAAAAATCGCCGGAGAAGCTATATCTCAACAGTAAGTTTTCGCTATCTTAAATAGCACCATTACAATTTTACCATGTGTTAATTTTTAATAATGTGCATAGTTTAACATATTTAACAATGTTAACAATGAAAAAAATTTTAATTTTTTTTAAACCAACTTATGGTCTATTTAGAATGGGTCTTCACCCATCAAATGATACTTCAAATGCTACGAAACGATTATTGTTATGAACCACAAATCATTTAAATAGAAACCCATGTTTTTTGCATTTTTTGTGGAGGTATACGGCCCACTTAAAAAGGAGCCAGTGGCTCCAAAACATTTCACCAACTTTATGTCTGTTTTATGTGTTTCTTTTTCCAGTTTACCATTTTAGCAGGTATGCTACTTTCCTTTGACTTTTTACTGATCCTAGGCCTAGTACCATATAAATATTCTGTAACTGTATATTTGTTGTTTCTTGCAGGGAATTCAAAGAACTGAGTGGGTCCTTGCTAGTTCTGAAGAACCTGGTGGAGAGACAAGGCATTCCTGTCTTCAATAACATCCCAGTAGCCATTAAATGTACTGCTAAGGTATGGCATTTACTACTAAAGAATTGACTGTCTATTAAAATTAGTCTGTCAAGTAAGCTGGGATGACTACCAAGTATTTCATTTGTACATTACCAATATAGCTAAGATAAGATAAGCTAACATAAGATTTTACAGGCTATCTTAGGAAACTATTAGTCAGGAAAATAACAAATTTTGGATGCAAGGAAAATGTTATCAAATTCAAACCTTGATTCAGGCCTCATGGTAGGCACCCGATTTTGTAGATTTGAACCTAAATGGAAATATTTGAAGTTTAAACACTAAAAATGAGCTATCTGCATTAAAACTAGGATGTGAGATTAAAGTGTAATGTTACCTAGAATTTCATTGATTCAGAATAGATTTATTTTAAATTCTTAATCATGAAGTAACACCTATTTTGATATTGAATATTTTTCAATCAAGCTGCTAAATAATTTGTTATCGTAAGAAAAATGGAATGGTATTAATATATTATTTGGGCAACATTTTCTGCATATACAAATTTCACTGCCTATTGCTTCTATTGTCTAACAATTTTTCTTAAAAAATCAGCATAGATTTTTACTTTTTCATATTTATTAACACATTTGCTGCAGTAGTGAATGGAGTCATGTAGCGTGAGATGCTGAGCTGCCTTGCCTGGCTCGGCACCATGTCCACTAATCCCTGTTGTATGTTCATCATTTGTACTGCACCTTCAAAATTGGGAAAACTTTGATCTAGATTACAGTCAACACTACCTGTAGATATCCCAGGAACAGTAGGGTCAAATCATATTCATATTGGAAAACATATAAAAATGATACACTAACTGGACGATGTCAGAAGATATGATGTAAAAATAATACCAAACCATTAACATTGTCACTGTTGACAAAAACCTGATAAACAAAAACAAAGTAGCACAGTGTTATTATGGGTACTCCATCGCAGCGAGTGTGTTAACTATGAAAGCACTATATAAACTAAAAAACAACATAAATGATCAAAAATCAAATATATACACAGCAAAAACACTAAATAAAAATTATACGACATTGAAACACGTAAAACTTACTTAGTTAGAAAATCAAACCAACCACTGTGTACACTGTCTATCCATATATGCGGAATCGAAATACATTGTTCTCTCTTCAGGTACTAAGCTCAAATTAAAGATTTACAGGACGAATCAGGACGACACAACGGCCGCCACTGGCACAAGTAATGCCTCCGGCCGGTCAACAGCAAATGTGTTAATGGGTTTTGGTGAGCGTGATTAAATATACTCTATCTTATTATTCTAACCTCACCTAAGTGAGCCTGTTCCAAAGAATTATTGAATCTTTTTCATCAGTCAAAACAAAATAGATTTTTTATCAGCACAGGTTTTTTTGTTTACAACCATAATCACACAATCGTGTGCAAGTTTGAATGCAATATAACTATGAATTAAATAAAACACTGTAAACAATAATGCCATATTAAATTCATGTTAACGGCTTTGTCATGTTTCAAAGACATATGGAAAGGTTAACAACTGTCTGCAGAAGTTCCACGGTTGTTTACAATAACTTTATTACAGATCAGAGATGGTTATAGAACATACGATGCATTTTAAAGTAAGCACCGTTTTGGAATGAAAACGAAAACAAAATTATTTGAATATTAAAGCTTGTACTGTAAACTATTTTCCAACATAATTTCTATCAATATTGAGTCACATGACATATTGTACAACAAGCATTTCAAAACCTTCCTCAAAGAAATCTGCCGCTTGACTGGACAACTACTGCAGCATGGTCATTTTGACATTGTCAGTGTTGTCGTGGCATTGACCTCCCAGATTTAAGAATAAATAGAAGATAATGGGTGCAAGATCAAGACTGTATGGTAAATGATAATTTTTTTTCTCAGATTGGATCAGTTCTTGTGTTTGATTTTTCATCTTTAAAAGCTCTCGCACATTTCCATACCATCCTGCTAATTGTGTTTTCTCCATAAACTTCATTCTCAAGGGGAATGTCAGCTGCTTTTATACCTTTAGCATTAAGAAAACCTATCACAGCCCATACTTCACAGTTGGAGGTATTTTAAACACTAATAAACAATCTTTAATTCTGTCAAATGGATCTGTAATGGCGGCTGTGGCAAACCAACAATACTCAACGTGTGTTTGCAGAACGTCGACCGCATTGCTACAAAGGCAGAATCCCAAAATGGCTCTTATTTTTAAAACATGCTTTGTACAAATGAACCTAAGGAATGTCAATGCTAATACCCTTAATGTCGCCACATTTTGAGTGATTTGTAAAACTTTTTTTAAGAATTCGCTATAAATTTATTAATAGCATTAGAAAAATAATATTTACATCATTTTTATCAGAAAAAAATGCATTTAAAACAGTGAGGAAAAAAATAATAAAACTAAAATATGGTATAAAAATAAAGTTATTTATAAACTATTTAAAGGAAAATTTTATAAAAAGTTTATTGGTCATATATGTAAATAAAATTATAATATTAGAAGAAAACTGAGATATACATAAATTTGTGCAGTATAAAAAATATATCATTATATTGTCCAATATTTACACAAAAGTAGATAAGTAGACCTATTAATAACTAGTCTAAATATGTTTAGCAAAGTCCCATTATCTAACAAAGAATATGACAATCAGGTCATTCAAGTTTATCTCGAATGTCACAGATTACCCATAATCACAAATAACAATAAAAACTATTTAAATAATACATAAACACCAAAAGTCGCACAAAAGCACAACAACAAACATAAACAACTAGATGACGGGACTGGCGAGTAGCGGGTAGACAGATGGCGAGTGAGACAAAGTAAACAAACAAAATCAACAAGCCATTCTGCCATGTAGGAAATTCGTAGAGAAAATTCAAAGACACATAAACAAACATTGGTTCACGGTCTTTCAAATGTATTTGAAACGGATTTGACATTTTATTTTAATTGTGAGCGACTGTTAACCGAAGGTGCGCACATCGCCTCAAATTTAGGTGGTAACATTTTACGAACTAACTGATCGCTTCAATTTCAGGCGATTAACATTCCTTGGGTTAAACTGCATTTTTCTAATTTTAAGTTGGTTTTTCAATATCTCTAATTATTATGTATAAATCTAACTTCTATCTAGTCTTACCTAGTTACTTTATTCCAAACAAACTTCAAAATTCAAGCTAGTATTAACGTGTGTTTTATTTAATTTACTATTAGTGAAGAAGAATACATTAAATGTTGTAAAACTTTTTTGAAGATTATTAAATCACCATTTTTCTGTTTATTCAACCTTTTAGATCAGCAATAGAATGCATGTAAAAATTTGCATGTTTGAATCTGAATGTGTTGTATTAATGAATGAGTGTATGTATTCAAGCAAATTTTTACATACAATACAAGCCAACATTATAATACATAGTAACATCAAATAGAGTTGACAAACAAATTACAAGACAATACATCTGTAAAGTAAGGAATATATATATATATATATATATATATATATATATATAAAAGAATCAAATATTGAAATATTGCCTTATACTAGCCAAATTAATAACACTTGTTTACTGTCATATTTTATGTAAGGCTAAAATCATATTATTGGAATATGCCTACATGGGCTGATTGCTGTGCGTAGGCATGAGTCGTTAGTTTGCTTTATTAGTTGTTGTTTAAAAATGTATTTAAGTTAAATTTTGACTGAACTGCTTTAGGTTGAAATTGATTTAGAAAAAACATAAATGGTTAATATTATAAATTACAATACGTGTTGTATCTTTTGTTAAAGATGGTAATATATTAATGAAATTTTGAACTTGTAAGTTTGCAATTTATTGGAATTTAAAGAGTCTGCAATTCGATCGATAAGATGTAAGGTTAGATTCACGTTTATAAGTCCATGCTTAGAGTTAGTGTAGGTCTAGGGTCAGTTTCAGTTATGGCAAATCGATCAAAGGTGGTGTGCAATCAATATTTTATACCGGATTTTATCATTAAATTTAAGTCTTTGAAAAGAAATTTGATTATGCAAAAGTGTTTGCCTAAATTGGTGAGGATATTTATTTTATTCAGATTTTGCGGGACAATTTCAACATGCAGGACATTGTGATGGCTGATCTCAACCAACCTGTCAATAATGGCCACACGCAGGGGGCTGAAAAATTGATGTAAGTACTTACTTTGTAGTCATGTATTAAATATTTACATATGTTGTTTAAAGGTTAAATATATTATTATTTATTAGCAAGTTATTTAAATAGGCATTTTAGCAAGTTAACCTTTCCAAAACTGTAAATAATGTTAGGATAGAACAGAGTGGACATTACTGAACCTATATGAGAAGATTAGTCCAGTATATAAACAAATTCACAAGACATATAAAAGATAAGTATTATATAATGGACCTTATTCAGCCTGTAGAGAGACAGCCTGAGAGAGTAAAAATAGTTTTGTAGTTGCATAATACTTGTAAAACTTGTTGGTACATGTACAGTAAAGTGAACGTTACACAACACAAATATATGGTACCAAACCGTGAATAAACTCTCCTCTGTCATCTACTAAGTGACTATTGAAACTTGGTTAGGCTTCCAGTGTCAGTGGTATAAAGATTTGTGTTCTTTAACCCTCTCCTGATCATAAGCCATGAATCGCCATGTGCCGTTCCGAGCTACTGTAGGTCAACGCTACAGATTGCCATGCTTTATCTTTACCATATTGTATTCGTATGATGCTGCTAGACGTCGGCTATAAAAAAAGTCATTAGATTTGATCATTCGTACAGTGTGTTGGAAGGTACTTTACAAACTTGATTGATCATTCGTACAGTGTGTTGGAAGGTACTTTACAAACTTGATTGATCATTCGTACAGTGTGTTGGAAGGTACTTTACAAACTTGATTGATCATTCGTACAGTGTGTTGGAAGGTACTTTACAAACTTGATTGATCATTCGTACAGTGTGTTGGAAGGTACTTTACAAACTTGATTGATCATTCGTACAGTGTGTTGGAAGGTACTTTACAAACTTGATTGATCATTCGTACAGTGTGTTGGAAGGTACTTTACAAACTTGATTGATCATTCGTACAGTGTGTTGGAAGGTACTTTACAAACTTGATTGATCATTCGTACAGTGTGTTGGAAGGTACTTTACAAACTTGATTGATCATTCGTACAGTGTGTTGGAAGGTACTTTACAAACTTGATTGATCATTCGTACAGTGTGTTGGAAGGTACTTTACAAACTTGATTGATCATTCGTACAGTGTGTTGGAAGGTACTTTACATCCACCGTTGTAAACTGTACTACTAATAACTGCTGAAAAATCATGAAGGTATCAAAGTACCAAAGTGTAGTCTTTGGTTTCACATTAATTTTTATGTAAATAATTTATAACAGATGATGTTTTTGCAGGAAATTGATAATTTTTGTTGCAGAAAATTTGTATTAAGCAAGTTATGATTTTTTATCATATGAGATGAAATAAAAAAAGCAGCTGGGGAACAGGAGATTTATGTTCAGTTAACCCCTTCAAGATATATACTTAGACAGTTAGTTGTCACAATTATTTTGTTACTAAGAAAATTTGGATTTATTGTCACTGCCGTACTAACAGATACTAAAAGTTTCACATCTTTTATGACTTGTAAAACACAAAACATTCTTTGGAAATTTCTTTATTTAACTGGAAATGCGAGAATATGAAAGATTCGCAGCAACTCCAATAAATAGTTGTAAGGAATTATAAACATTTCAGTTCCACTGTATATTACCTCAACTCCACTTGTTATACTTATGCAACATTATATTTGCCTGCTTACTAATATATACTATGTATGAATGTGCAGAAAACTAATTTGTTGCATATTTTAGGAATTTAGCTGATACAACATATGATATTGAATTAATTTTTGTTTAGTAAAATCAAAGAAGCTTTCAACAATCGTGACTCAACTGGCTCTGGCACCATCAGTCTAGCTGATGTAAGTTGCACTAGTTTGATAAGCTGAGCTCTGTTTATTTCTTTGTTTTTTTTCTATTAGAGTATTATTTTATTAATACGTGGCATGTTTTTAAACTAAGTACAGTTTTGGAATTGTGCCATTGTAGCGCTGTAGTCAGGGTCCAGAGCATGCACACTGTGTACCGTTATCTGTTGGCAAGTCGTAGCCGCCATAAGAGAAC
This sequence comes from Stictocephala bisonia, assembly GCA_035578905.1. Lineage (NCBI taxonomy): Eukaryota > Metazoa > Arthropoda > Insecta > Hemiptera > Membracidae > Stictocephala > Stictocephala bisonia. The sequence continues at coordinate 144,743 of JAQJVL010000486.1, forward strand.
CATGTAACAGTAATTAATGTTATTTATGAGTGTTTCCAATGCCTAATCCGATTGAATGTGCTGCCAACTGTGATGTACGTGCTGTGGAATACTTTCTAAAAGCGTAAAAGCAGCTGAAATTTACTGTAAGATCTGGGAAGTTTATGGAGAAAAACTATGAGTAAATTGTTTACTCATTGCCACCAATTTAATGAGTAAACAACCGTGCAACCTTATTTATCATTACATTAAATATTTCCTCTAAGTCTAGTCAAAATTACTCTAGTATGACACTACGATAAAACATTACTTCGACCTCTCAACGTTACTGTGCAGTAGTGAGAACTCTGCCATTAAAAAATTGTGCTCAAATTGTGCAAAGGGGAAAATTTTAAACATAATTTCATTAGCTATTGTGGAGGAAATGAAAACCGAGCCCGTAAATCCTCCACTGTGTCCCCAGGCAACATCAAGGTGGAAGGCATTTCAGGTGATCCATCTCCCTTCCAGGACTCTGGAGCCAATGATTGAAACAACCCCCACAACAATTACAAAGCGACCAACCCAAGAGAGAAAAATGGTGCAGAAATGGGTGAAAGCTTTAAAGATTATTGTGCTGTACGAATTTACATGATTAGGAACAAAGTGGACGACCTTCACTCATTATACTGATGAATTAGTACAAAAAGTCGATGAAAAAGTCAGAAAGAAGATACAGTGTACAATTTCATTGTTATCTAGTGAGTTACCTCAAGTGTCAATAAGTGTGCGTTATGGAGTTGTGACAGAGCTTGTGAAGTACCGAAAGCTATGCTCACACTATGCTCCAAAAATGCTGATGGAATCAGAAAAACAAACACTTAGCCAGTTCTCTCATATTCTTAGAGCGTTAAAATCAGGATGGTGACAATATTTTAAACCAAATTGTCATTGGCGATGAGACTTGAGTGGCCTGGGAAGCAATTGGGTGGTCAACACTACCACGATGCTGACAATGTCAAGACAACTCTGCTGCAGGGGTTTTCCAGCCAGGTGGCTGGTTTCATGGAGAAAAGTTCTCAAAAGCTGGTTGTATGATATGATGAGTGCTTCAATACTGATGGAAGTTATGTTGAAAAATAGTTTATGGTACAGTAAATAATTTTGATACTAAAAGTCAACTGGTTTTTGTTTTATTCCAAAATGGTACTTACTTTTAAAACATGCCTTGTATAAACACATTTTATGAATAAGTTTTGAAATAATAATTTTAAAATTCATAAATAAGTTAAATAATCAATTAACCCTAGATCTGCAATTCAAGGGGAGTTCTTAATTTATATTTTTGTACAGGGATTTAATGTTGTGGTATAATGTAACATCTCTAAGTACATAATTAAAAAGAAAAATGCATTGTTATTGTTGCATTTCTATCACTTATAGAAATCACTTCAAATACTTCGCCATTATTTTACAGTGTTTGAGTTAAATATAAATATTTAATAATGTTAAAATCCAACAATGCCAAGATTTTGCCTCCTTTTGATTTTCTACCACCAGCCAGAAAAGGTAGTAAAAAGCAGTCTTTTCAAGGTCTGGCTAATCAATAACCAGATTACAGTTAGCATTTTTTATACCTACTTCTTCACAACTCTAACATGAGATTGCCTTCACTATCCTTACAATTCTCAATACAAATTTTCCACTGGTCTGAGCAATGTCTAAAGTAATCTTGTCCAAGGATGTTCACTGTCTCTGTCATATTTTTTCACTACTTCAGCTATATCAAATTTTACTCCTTCATTTCAGATTTCACTTTTGTCAACAGAAAAAAGTACATGGCCTAGTTTTTGTTTGTAGAACCTATGTTTTCTAATAGAGAACATGGCTGCAACAAACTAAACAATGACATAACAATGCCTGGAGGCCATATTTTAACAGACTCTATGTTTATAATATTCACACAATTTTACAGTCTATTATTTTACTATTTTAGCAACCACAAAGTTACTAAACAAATGGTCTTCTTTTTTTTAAAAATATTTCTATCCATTGTTGATGTTAATCCGCCCCCTGAGTGTAAATCATCATCTTTAATCTTCTCTTCAACCTCTTTGGAGTAAATTACATTAGTGTGTAGATTTTAATCACTGAAAATTATTTCAACAAAAAATGCCAATCTGGCAAACTTTAAAAATAATGTGCTTTTAATATTGCACTTCCAAAACTAAGCATTTTCTATGGTCTACTTATAGTCAAACAAAGACTAAGGTCAATTTTCAAGCAGATAGCTGGCAAGCAAGGGTGAAAAGGGAAAATATCATTTGACTGCATTATAGTATTTGATATACTGGCCTTTGTTTTGTCTGGATAAAAATCAGTCAAGTTATTTTTCTGCCAGATCTTATATTTACTAAAGTTAATGATAATTTCAAAAGACTCACACTAATTTAGTATCGTAAATCATATATGAAATTAGGTTTTAATTAGGCATGGAAGAAAGTAAGGAAATGAAAACAAAAGACATTGAAACATTTTCACTCGCACGTCAAATGGCATTTTCATATCAAACATTTCCAGTAAACGTATTTCATAATTCACATATTTTATCACAGTAAGAGACTTTATTATTGCCAAGATCAATCCTCATAGCCACATGCCCTCAACACATACAGTCTAAAATTACCTGTCTATAAACTCACTATGTATGTAAACTCAAAACTGACTTGCAAAAACTATTCAACAGGTTGATCACAATGAGCGAAATATATATGCATACTAGTCTTATTTGCTAAGCCCATAGTGAACAATTTTTACAGATACAAGATGGATTTTAATTTAACTGCTTGTGTACAAACATGTTTAATTTGGCCCAGTCTTAAATATAATCATATTAGGTAATTAAGAAATTATGATTAAGTATGCATGTATATATTCTTAAATCATACTATATATTAGTAAGTGTTAAATATTGCAATTAGAGCTCAGGAGTTTTTAGTTCTGAAGGAAGTTTTGTTACAGGTTTGCTTGGCCTACCGGTTGATGACCAATAGGAAACTCTCGGTATCGGAACTTAAGGGGCTGGTCTCCAATCCTTCAGGTATATATGATCAGGAACTTTAAAACAAAATCAACATTTACAAAACAGAGAAAAACAGAGAAAATTCATTCTGGTGTATATTCAACATTTTGTTTGCTTAAAAGTTTTTTGTATTCTAACAGTAAAATATGAAGACTGTTCGGAAAGTAATCTCAGCTTGCTCACTGTGTGGGAAGTAGAGGGTGTAGGGCAGCCATCTTGCACAGGCGTGCATGGCAGGTCAGTGGGCATCCAGCCGTATTAGAGTGAAGGTTGTCCTATTGCATCCTAAGCACATTTGTTCAGCCACTTTTAAACATGTGAATCCATTCCGGAACAACTTCTTCACTCATTAAATTTGACCCATACACAGTACAAAGTTCTCTATGAATTGCTGCTGCTGAGTACTATTTAGCTACAAAAAGTCAAATAACTGAACGCACGTCACAATTCGTGGAAATATTTATTGTAGCACTTATTTCGACAAGCGACAGAAAACAAACTAACGCTATGACAACCTTCACTCTAATATGGCTGGATGCACACTGACCTGCTGTGCGTGCCAGCGCAAGATGGCGGCCCTACTCCCTCTACTTCTTCCGGAGATTACTTTCCAAACAGCCCTTGTAATATTCTTTATGTAACAGATTTTATGACCATTTGTACATATTTTTTTGCTATTAAAATATCGTTTTCTTTCATTTATAAGTATAATTTTTTCCCTCTAAATTGAAGATACCATTAGAGATGTTTGCCTTCTGTACTTTAACAGAGCAATTTACTTCCTCTCTTTATTCTTCCTGTATAATAACACTGTAGTAGCAGTCTTCTACCAACCTTCCATAATCTACCAACAGTCCAGCTCAGGAATCCGAGCTGATAAGACGTCTTCGCTCTAACTCGCACGTGCCTACAGGTCGTTGCTTACGACAGGTTTTATTCCTGTAATTTGTTACTCCTATTCTAGTTATTTTTTGTTATAAGTGATAAAATGGCTTCGTGTGTTGTCTTCAAAACCAAGTGTGATGACGCGAGTGACCTTAAGTGCTCATCATGTGAAGGTATGTTCCATTTAAACTGTGTTAAATCCGACTTAGAGGGGAAGAAGGTGCTGCGTTCTTCTAAGGAATGGAAATGTAGGGAATGTAAGTCCCAATCCACCCAAGGAAGTGTAGCTTCTGTGGGATCGGATTCGGGTACTATTACAAAGGGGTTCCTGATCAATGTGCTAGAAGAATTCAAGAAGGAAGTTTTTGGCGAAATAAAGTCATTTAAGTCTGAAATGTCTGAGCTATCTAGGTCGGTTGAGTTTATTTCAAATAAGCTTGATGCTGCTAATTCTTTGATGGAGGACATAAAGAAACAGTTTACAGGTCTGCAGAAAGAAAATTAACAGCTCAAGTGCGCTAATAACGTGCTGAAAAACGAAGTAGATGAGCTACGTGAAAGAATTAGGAATATCGAGCAGTATTCCAGAAAGAACAATGTAGAGGTTAATGGTATACCAGTGACTCCTGGAGAAAACATGACCGAAGTGGTGAAAGACGTAGGAGCTGTTTTGGGAGTTCAAGTCCAGGACAGTGACATTGCCGCAGCCCATCGTATCCCAGCCTACAGGAATGATCGTCAGCCATCCCTCATCGTGCAATTCCAGAGTAGAACGATGAAGAACGCCTTGATTAATGGATTCAGGGAGAAGAAGACGCTGACAGCCCAGCAAGTGAATGCCCGACTGCCTAACACCAGAGTGTATGTCAACGATCATCTATCGCCAGACAACAAGAAGTTCCTTGGGAAGCTAAAGCAAAAGTGCAGAGACGTTGGGTATGCCTTCGCTTGGGCCAGAGATGGCAAGTTCTTCGTCCGGAAGGCACAAGGAGATGTTGTGAAGAGAATTACCAGCAAGAAGGACATCGATAACCTCAAGTAAACTTTCTATTTATTAAAACCTCATGCATTTTGTCGCTCTTTTTTTCTATAAGTTTTGTATAGTAATTTAAATTTTTAGAATGTATATAGTTTTATAATCGAATTTATTTTTCCTCAATAATGTTCCGTTAAATATTTAATACTTATTCATGTCAGATTTAAATCAAACAATACATAATAACAAAATATCTATAAATTCATTTTTTGAAAAGATTGATACGAATGGTGATTATGCTATAATTTATGTAAATATTAGAAGTTTGAGGAGGAACTTCAATAATTTGTTATTAGAACTAAGTCATATAAGACTTAAAAAAGTTGATATAATCGTATTAAGTGAAATTTGGATTTCAAGCGATGAGGTAAATTTTTACAACATTCCAGGTTATTCTACGTTTTATAACTGTAATGATAACTATAGATCTGGGGGTGTATTGTGTTACATAGCTGATGACATTGACTCAACTCAGATTAGTGTGAGCTTTAATACAGCAGATATATTGCTTTTAAAAATTAATTCAAAAAACATATTTTTTAATTTATTCTGTGTGTATAGATTACAAAGCTTTAAAGAGTGTCAGTTTGTTGAGGAATTGGAACATTTTTACCATCTTTGTCTCATAACACAATAATTATTGGTGACATGAATATTAATTTATTGTTGAATTCCTTTGTTGTTTTTAATTATGTAAATTTGCTTAGTAGTTTTGGCTTTTCTCAACTAATTAGTAATGTTACAAGAGTCCCATCAAAGTCTTGCTTAGATCACATTTTTGTTCGTCATAAAAATATATCTCTTTTTAGTACTGAAGTATTTGATATAGATCTAACTGACCATTGTTTACTAGGACTTATATTAAAGAGTGATAGTAATAAGCCTATTCAAAACTTAACACCTAAAGTAAATGAATTTAATAAATTTAGTATTGATTATGACTTGTTAAATACGTTTGTAAAAGGGATTGACTGGAATGTTTGTTATGAGTTAGATGATGTAAATATTGTATTTAATAAGTTTCATAGTATTTTTAATGATTTGGTTACTAAGTGTAAAAAGCCGATTGTCGTAAATAAGTTTCTTGACAAAGCAAAATTAGTAAGTCCTTGGATAAATCAAACGGTTTTGAATAGATTGAAAAATAAAAAAACTTTATATAAATTGTTAAAGAAAAGGCCGTATGATACAAAATTTAAGAAATATTACAATGAGTTTTGTAATAAATTAACTGATGACATAACTACCACTAAAAATAATTATTACCATTGATTTTACTATACATATAAGATAGTTCCATCCAATGTTAAATATTGAGGCACGGAAAATGGGAGCGACCGTGCTGCAACCTGTCGTCAATCAAGTTAAAGAGGTCGAAATTGCCTCCAGTTTCAACTGTTCGGTTGCACAACCTGTGAGCAGTAAAGGAACTAATCACTCCCTCTCATTCCCCCATTCTCTCTCTTTCTATCGAGACGCTCATCCGGAAGTACTGTCGTCACTGCACCTGTACTGTCGCCGATTGGCCTTGATAGTGGGTTAAAGTGGGATATTATTCCTTGCTGTGGTTTGTCTTGCATGGAAAGGAATCGCGATCTTTTTATTTAGGCCTTAGGGGGTTGTGAATATGAATAATATTAGGGGACATTTTTTTTTTTATTTTGTCAATGTAAATAACAGTGTGTTACAGATGTTTAGTTAAAACATTATACATTATCTAAAATGATGTAAATACTGTTTGTATTATAAGTTTATTGATATTTTAAGTAATTGTATATTTAGAAGTAGCAAGAAAAATGGTGGTAGTTCTAAATTGTTAAAAGGCTAAATTGTTAAGTCCCTGGATAGCACCAAACATTTTATATAAATTTGAGAGAATGGGGTAGTTCACTTAATAAACAGTAGCTTTATCAAAGGCATTTTTCCTGAGAGCCTGAAGTTAAGTTCAGTGGTACCTATTTTGAAGGACAATAACTCTATAAACTAGATAACATAATAACTATCAGCTTGTTATCTGTATTCTCTAAGGGTTTTGAAAAAAACAATGATTAAAAGACTCCATAGTTATTTATCTAAGTTAAATTTTCTTAATCCTCGTCAATTCGGTTTTATCAAAGGAAAGTCATCTGAGGATGCGTTATTAGAAGTATCAGAAATAATTTATAACAATTTAATTATTCATTAACTTATCATCTGTCATATAGTTCACATTTAATACTAGACTTAAACCTTTATATTATTGAAATCATTATTCATTTTTTATCAAGTATTTAAAGCTTCTTGTCAATATTGCATTGTATAATTATTGTTGTATTTTTAACTATAAATGAATATTCCTTTTTGTTTAAAAGTAAATTGAACTATTTGTCATAAATACCACAATATTAAAATCTGCTTCCGGGTCACGCCGTGGACAGGGAAATGTGTGTGGTAGGCCTACCAAAAGTTTTAATATTCTTTGTTTTCCTCGTGTGTGGTGTGTTTGTTAAGTTTTAATTAATTTGTGACGCGTCCCACTTGGACTTATTTGTTTTCTTTAACCTGAAGATGACTAACAATTATCGCATATCCTTTGTTTTTCCTGTAACTTTTTAAGTACAGCTCGCACGTTTTGTTATTGGACCCTCGCCTAGCTCTCATTAGTGATTTAAGTTAAGTGATCACCGTAATAATATATCCTAATTTATCTAATGTGTAGCTAAATAAGTGTAAATAATATAAGTTGTTTGACTTTTAGTCATCTTTTTAACCGCAGATGTTTAATATAAGTATGTTTGCAATTCATTTAAATGTTACTATTAAATTACAATAATTTTTAAACATGTATAGCCTATATTACTCCCCACGGCCCACAGTTCTAGAGTTGAAGTGTTTGGTTATTAAAAAAAGGTCCCTGTTCTTCTACTTAGGATTAATTTATCTAATTTGAAAGTGTATGCTTATCATTAATACGATACATATAATTGTTTCAGTTTGAAACCATACTATTACAGTTCAAAATATGCGCAAAACCCAAATTTACGTATTATTTTTTAACTATATTATTGTTTATTTGTAATATTTATTTGTTTATATAGTTTTGTTAGTTCTTGGCATTGTTTGTTCTGTTCATTCTCAGTTGTTTAAATAAGTCATATTCGAATTGTTATAATTAAAAATACCACAGAGTGCGGCTATAGTTAATTTTGTTATTATTTAGACTGTGGTTACTTAAAATTAGTTATTTCTTATGTTATTGCTGGTCACGCTACTTGTGAAGTGTTACCAGTGTAATTCCAGAGTGTCTTTTCCAGAGAAATTGAAAATATAAATAAATTGCAGTTTATCCATACTTTCACATCTAGTAAAGTAATAGTATGAAAAACAGATGTGTTAACTTTAATTATATTCGCCTTAAACATACGTTTTACAATGGTCTGATTCAATCAATGTTATAAATCGGTATTTTTTAAAGGGTGACAAACAAAATTTACAATAATTTCACAACCTGATTAAAATAATGAAAATTGAATCTAAATAATCAGTAGTCTAGTTATATTCTATCGCGATAATATTTCCTAACCAATTGCAACTGACATTGAGATTGTTTTTCTCAAGAAGTAATAATAGAGTCACAACTCTTCATGATTCCGAAAAAAATAAAAACTGACCATTCACCAAACAATGAAATATTTTACAAAAGAATCATGCAATTACTTGGAACCAAATAATATGTAAATGTTAGAGACAGTAATAATAAAACATATGTATATAATAAAATTAAAAATAATGCTATTTTAAATTAAATGCCTATACACAGATTGTCTGAATCAGGCCATAAGATGAAAGCTATTTTTATCTTGTATAGAAGTAAATTAGTGGTTTTGTTATGATTTGTTCTAACCCTATCATGCAATTTGAATCTCATTTGGGTTTTATATTTTGCCCAGTATTATTCTATATAAATATCATAGGCCTATTTCAATATTTATTTTGTCAAAGAAATAAATAATGCCACATTTTTTTATATTTCACTATAGGCTATTATATATTCCTGGAATATTTGCAGATTAATTTCATAATTGAAAGGAGAGTCATTGATTGGATTTGAAAACAATTTATTTTTTTTTTTTGTCAACTAATGATTGAGTACAACAGTCGATTTAATCACCTAATCGATGGTTAAAATGCAATAAATAAAGATTTTTCAGATGGGCTATATAATATGAAAATGTTAACTTAAATCAGCAGTAATTATCGCCAGCATTGCCGATAAGTTAGCGGTCTATTCAAGTGTGTCTATTTACAAATACACGGTGTGTTAATCATATAAATCAATATGGTGTTTTAATTTATTCAGTTATAAATATTTCTTTATTCAATATGAATGTCACACTGAGTTTTACTGTATCAACAATAGTATCAACACAGTATTCTTTATTATTCGAAAGAGATGCAAGCAAATATAAAAACAGAGAACCCGGATAAACGTTGGCCATATGGAATAACGTAAACAATTATCTAAGCAGGACGTTGTTTGTGTTTGGGACCTGAGGAAGGAGAGGGCGGGGCGGCTGTCTGGAGAATGGGAGAGTGGGTTAAGAGGAGGGAAGTAAGAGAGAGAGAGAGAGAGAGAGAGAGAGAGAGAGAGAGAGAGAGAGAGAGAGAGAGAGAGAGAGAGAGAGAGAGAGAGAGAGAGACGGAAGAGCGTGCGAGAGAGAGAGGAAATAGGGATATGCGCAGCGCAGCGTGGGGCCTCAAAACAGTTTTGGGGCCACGCCACAACTCTCCCATATGGATGGAGTATCTCTTTATATAGTAAAATCAATGTTATTACTCAGCTGAAATAGAAAAATGTAAAGGTGATTCCTCTATGCAATTGAAAATAATTAATAAGTTAAGTGGGTCTAGTACAAATAGAAATGTAGTCAAAGTAGAATTGTTAAATGGTGACGTGGTTTCCGATACCTTATCAGTGGCCGAGGCGATCAATGAATTCCTTATCTGTACTCAGTCTGAGACAGACAGTTCTACGGGTCTACTTTCAAATAACTATATTAGTAATAGATTGAATTCCTTCTTTATTATGCCCACTTGTGAAAATGAAGTAATCGAAGTTATTAGTAAGTTGAAAAATAAAAAATCTACTGGTTTTGATCATTTCACAGTCTCTTTAATAAAAAATACTGCAGTAAGAATTGCTCCAGATCTTACTTATTTAATTAATTTAAGCTTTAAAAATGGTATCTTTCCCGATCTACTCAAATTAAGCATCGTAGTCCCAATTTATAAAAAATCAAACTCAATTAAAATTGACAACCTGAGACCAATTAGTTTGTTATCAGTATTTTCTAAGATTATTGAGAAATTAATTAATGTCAGACTAATTAGGTATCTTCAGAAAATAAATTTTCTAAGCAACAATCAATATGGATTTAGGAAAGGAAAATTAACTGAGGATGCACTAGTAGATGTTTCATCAATGATTTACTCTAGTTTAAATGATAATAATAAAGTAACTGGCCTTTTTGTAGATTTTAAAAAGGCTTTTGATTTGGTTAATCATGAAATATTATTAATGAAATTGGAGGCAGCAGGGATAAGGGGAGTGGCTAATAATTGGTTCAGAAGTTTTTTATCAGGGAGGAAATAAGCTGTAAGGGTTGGTGCCTCGTTGAGTGCTACTCGCCCAGTAGTTACTGGGGTCCCTCAAGGATCTGTCACCTCTGCTACTCTCTTCCTCATTTTTATAAATGATCTTTTAGAGCTTCATTTTAAGGGTAAACTCAGGGCTTTTGCTGACGACATTGCTTTTTTCTATTCTAATAAAAATATTATAAGTATATGGGAACAGATCACACATGATGCTTTAATGTTAAAAAAATGGTGTTATTTAAACAGAATGGTTGTCAATGTGGCAAAAACAAAGTATGTAAATTTCAATTTCAAAATTTTCGAATTGCCTTATCCAATAAAATTTCACGATTTAGACTGTCTTGATCAAATTAACTGCCAATGCCAGTTAATAGAAAAGCAAAATTCCTTCAAGTATCTTGGTGTAGTTCTCGATGAAAATTTGTCATGGGAGATGCATATTACGGATATGAGTAGAAAATTAAAATCAGCCCTAAGAAAATTTTATTTTTTAAGAAACTTTTGTGATACTAACCTACTGAGAACATTATACTACGCTTTAGTAAATTCAAGATTACAGTATGCAATTCATTGTTGGGGTGGAACCTACAAGTATAACATACAGAAATTAAGAGTAATTCAAAATCATTTCCTGAGAATAATTTTACATAAAAACAAACGAGAGAGTTCTTTTCCCTTATATACTGAATTAAAAATACTTCCAATACAACATTTATTTTTTTACAAGGTTTTGAAGCTTTTTTATATAAGAAGTGGAAACAGGAACTAATAATTTGGCTTATAGCACTAGAAGTACCAATAGTAGAACTTTTAGATTGCTCAAAGTAAACAAGTCATTATATAGATTTTCTTATCAGTATGTCGGTCCGAAATACTTCAATCAATTGCCTTGGGTACTTAAAAGAATGTTCAAAACTCATATATTTCTCCTTTAAATTAAAATCATGGTTATTATTGTACAGAGAAGTTGATTTTTTAAATAATTTTCTTATTTAAATTCGAAACATGTCAAGTTGTATTTTTTCCTAAAAGAGTAATAACTTGTTATCATTACTTATCTCGTACTTTATATTCTTATTATATTCATTATTATTATTACTGTATTATTGTCATTATTACTATATTATTGTCATTATTATTTTCGAAACTGTTTGTATTGTATAACGTTACATTAACGGTTTATTATCCTGTTTAGTATGTTTGGGTATGCTAATTTTGAATAATATTACTAAATGTAATTTGCTATAAGCATACGGCAAAGCACGGAGCAGAAGACAATTAAATTAGAAACTGGACTCATTAATTTTTGTTTTATTTTATTCGTTTTATTTTTTGTAACACTGCCACGTTACTTGCAACGTGGCAGTGCAATTTCCAAGTCTATGAATTGTTTATGTATTGTACTCATTTTGCGGAAATAAATTCTTATTCTTATTCTTATAATACTCTGATAACTAAAGATTAGGTAATTGGCTTAGAAATATTTCCATGTTCTGTGTTTCATTTTTCCTGTGTTTACTTTCAAAAGTACTTACTCAAAAAAGTGAACCTGATTTCCTATTCCAAAAACCTAAACTGTTTAGGCTCTTAATATATTGTAAAAACCGTTTTGTCTAAGATTATTTTGAAAAATGTTTTAAACTTCTTAAAAGGCAAATTAAATTGTCTGCGGTTTATATTTTTCTAATATTAAAAATGTATTAAAATTCTGATGTTTCTTTTTAAGCTACTTTTTACTGATAGTATTTGGATTAATGTGCAAAAGTAATAAAGATTGTTCAAGGGCTGTCCAGAAAGTGGAGCAGACATTTGGAAATAAAGAGCAAACTAAATTAAAGAGAAAAATGTGTTACATAGTTTACATATATATGTAATGACCCAATCACCCGCCCATACGTATAGAATGGTATTGACCAAACTACCTGCCTGTACACATACGTTGATATTGACCCAACCATGCACTCATAGAGGTACGGTGGTATCAACTCTCCTATACGGTGTAATTAATTGTTTTTTGTTTAATTAATTGTTTTAACTCTATTGTCCCAGTTTTCAACATAATTTCCATTTAAATTATGGCACTTATCCTAGTGTGGCACAAGTATTTTGATTCCACCGTCTTAGACCTGGACGGCATAGATGGTGCACAGTTAATGCTGATATGAAGTATGGCGTCAATAAGAAATGCGTTACAATGTGGATGTGAATTGTCGTGAAATAACAAAATTATTGAGCTGTTATCCCTGCACTTATTTTTATTGCTCGCTGTAGTTTATGCAAATGTTTCATAGTACATTTCTAAATTTATTGTTGAACCTCGTTTAAGGATATCAACCAGAAGGACAACCTTACCGGCCCAGAAAACAGTTCCCATAGGGTTTGGTGACATTTTGTTGGTTTCTTAGAAAAATGTGTATGTCCCTATTCCATACACATTTTAATCTTACAATTGAAATTTTTCATAACCAGTTACATAAGGATTGAGAAATTAATTTTTATATTTATTGTACTCTTCAAGAAAAGTCAGTATTGCAGCATGACTTTGTTTTTTGTGGTCTTTTGTAAGGATTTTTAGAACCCACCTACCACAAATTTTTGATAGCCAAGCTTCTCCATGATAATATCATCATCTAAACATTGTGAAATTTGGAAGATCTGTTCTGAAAGTTCAGTAATTGTGGAACAGTGATTTTCAAAAATGTTTTCATTGATTTCCATCAACTATCTTCAGTAACCAGACTTAACCAACCACTGAGATTCTCATATAGTGAACATTAGTGTGGCAATTTTTAAAACCATCACACCACTGCCTCATGCTGTTTTCATTCACTATTCCATTCCCATAAATCTCACCAAAAAGGTGATGGATTTCAATTGCCAACTAAAACTAATCACTGAATGGACATCACAAGTGTCGGGGTTTTTAATGTAACTTTAACTAGTCACAGTGAGTAAAAATAGAGCAATGCAGACCGCTCTCTAAGACAGTTAGTTGCATACTGATGGTAGGAATCGTTTGATACCAAGATGGCACCCGTCCCGCTCACCGTCAGCTACTATCTGGACAGCCCTTGTATTTTACCAATGAATCTGCAATAAATGGTAAAATGTCATTTGACAAAGTAATAAACGACAAAAGATAATAACTCTTGAGGGTTTCATTTACCTCAAATAACAAGTTGCTTTGACCCTTTGAGTCCCAGACATTTTTCCAGTTGCATGTGCAAGAAGAGCCAGGCTATTGACCATATATGGTAGTGCTAGAAGAGCCAGGCCAAAATTAGCGGTTTTGATATTTATTGTTTAAACTATCATTTTTTTGTTATTTATCAACAAATATGCATACTTTTTATTATGTTTGGTTAGTAATTGGACCCTTTCCATGGAAACAATATTTATCAAAAAATATAAATTATAAAATATTTTTTTAACTCTTGGGTGGTTCACTATTTTATCACTGGTGGTTCAGCCTATTTAAAAAAATTTTATAAAATTAATTTTTTTATCTAAATTAGACTTATTATACATCATTTAGTTCATAAAACCATATAGTATTATATGTAGTTATAAAACCATATAGTACAAAGTAGTTTGAGATTTTTATTTCTGAAGAGAAGAAGAAGAACAAAAAATCCAGAATATTTTTCACACTACAGACACACAAAGTTTTCACTATATACAGTACAAAAATTCCAAGATAGCCATTTTGTGAAAAATGTATTACTGAATAATAAAATATAGACTTATAAGGGCTTTATTACTAAAATAAAAAAGTTATGTACAAAAAACTATATACAGGCACACAGTAGTAAACAACAATGACAACACTGACAATCACAGCTGTCAAGTTCGTCGTTGTAATTTTTTAGTGTAGGCCAACGCCAACTGAATTAAACTTTCACCAGACTGAACAGTGGAATCAGTTTTTCAAATAACATACTATATACAATGTTTAGTGAAGAATGAACAATCGAAATAAATGGTAAAAGTGAAGATCGATTTTTCGACAGTAAACCACAGCAGATATGTTGTAAATGTCGAGAAATCAATATTAAGCCATTGGAGGATTAACAAAAATATTGTACTTATCAAACAAAATTGTTGTAAATTTTCCATTGTGATCTCAAAAATCACAAATGAAAAATTCCTCATATATAAATCATAGTATTCTTTCAATAAACAATATATTTTTGTACAGACACACAAAACATCAGACACTTATCTTAAAAAATCAAGTGTTTATAGTAATTTTTCAAAAATGTTACATGTTTCAAATATTTACCTTTGTTAAAACCCAACTATAATTAAATTTTAAAACTGATAAAAGTCTAAATTAGAAATAAAATTGTTTTTAGCATACAAATTTTAAGTTTTCAAAACATTACAAGGCCATTTCAAATTTTTCTCATAAATAAAACAAAACTAACATTCATGAAAATGCAAACAGAAGGGAAGAAGTCCGACTGAACTTTCACCACTCAAAATTTCCTCTTCTAAGCCTCTTCGAACAGTATTTTCATTTACTGGAGATAATGAACATTTCATTTTTATTATAATAAAACACCGGTACAAGAAATAAATAACAGTCCAGACGCAGTCAGAACTGAATAACAAACAAAAACAGCTGATAGCGCTATCGGTAAGCTCGGCCCCTACCAAATGGTGCATTGTTCTTGTATTGTTTCTCCAACTAATAAGTTATATAAATTTGCTCTATATTGAGGTTTTTATGGTAAGATCGATACTTTATATTAGCAAAAATATAAGCTTTAAAAAATTAAATAAATTTTTCTAATAAAAAAATCTTTTTAAGATGGCTTCCTAGTTATACGTTGGCTTTTCTCGCACATTTTTGCTGCGAGCATGTAGTCAGATGATGACTTTTCTCACACATTTTTCAGAAGAGCTTATAGTTGTACGTGGGACTCAAAGGGGTAAACATAAAATACTTTGATTTATTAAAAATTTTGACTTAATTTAGCATACTTATGTTAGTAGGCATATTACAATAACTAATATAGAAATAATTTCAAGCTTAGTAAACTGTAATCGAACCTAGTTCTTGTAAATGGTATTCCCGGATTTACGTTTTTAAATATATATTGGAATTATTTTCAATTAAAAAAATTATTGTTTTATAACAATAGTAAATAAGTTGATTATAATAATATAAATATGGACCCTACTTACTGTGATACAATTTAACAAGTTTTTAATGTAAATTCACCAACATGGGGCTGAATTAAAAAAAAAAAAAAAAAACATTTAAAGACCTTGATAAAGTTGACGTTTAGTTCAATGTTGTAGCTTTTAGTTTCAATCATTATTGATACCTTAGGAGAACATATGTTAAGTTGATATTCATGATTTGGAGTCAATAATGATCTTAGTCACTAATAATATATGTTTTAGATACTAAAGAACAGACAATTCAAGTGAACTTTGAAGAGTTCTGTGCGATTATAGCTGAGCTGAAAACTGAAGTCAACCACAACAATAACAACAACAACGGATCATCTGAAAGTGAGAACCACTTTTGCTCGTTTCTAATTAACCCTCTCATGAAATTTATAGGTATCTACTAACTTTTTATCAAATTATTGTGTCTTGTGGATTTCTTCTTTTTTATATTTTATTTACTTTTTAAAGCATGTTGCATGGCATAAGTAGAGAGGACTATCTATTCCTAACCTCGTCTTATTGAATAAAGACATTTTTCATTTAATTTTCCAGCATCTGACTAAACGGACAGTGGCACAAAAATCCTGTCGTTCATAAGGCTATTTGTTTGTAGTATATTAAAAAAAAAACCTAGGATCTGGTTTATCAGTAATTTGGGAAGCAAATATTTGGAAGTATTTATACCAAAATACCAATTACTAAATAGACTACTATCTATCAAAACCACTGCCAAGGGAACGGGCTTGGAAAAATCAACGGGTTTTTAGCTTAACGCTATGCCTTTATTAAGGGGTGAAGTTAGGACTGTAAAGATGTATTGCTAAATCTCCTATAGGTGAGTTTTACAATACAGAAAGTCTTAGTAATTACTCTGAATCCATTTAGGTTATCTACTCCCTAATTGCATTGCCTAGTGTACTGTGCATGTTGAAAAATAACTGCATCTTGAATTTGAGTCACTTAAACTCCAGTGTGCTAAATATTGAAATGTATTTTTGTTGTTTAGTTTTACCTAAACTACTCAGTTCTCCCATCCCCCCACTCACACGACTCTTTGTAGCTTGTTTACCTTCATTATGGATATGGTCCCTTGCTATAGAAAATACCTTACTTAATTTATTAGTTGTTACTTGAATGAAAAATGATTTTTAACACGGGAGCACACACAGAGAATTTACACCATCACATGTATGACAACAGATTGCCTACAGCTGCATTCTACACATTCTGCAATAGTAATCTGCAAAAAAGTTCTAATATATTAATATGTGTATAAAATTATTTATATTTTTAATTTCATCAGCTTGATTTTTTGTTTATTATTATCAATTTATACAGTTATAAAAAAAACTAAAAACTGAAAACCTTACATCATTTTTTAAATTTTTAACTCACAATGTTAGGAAATTGCAGCAGATTGTATTTTATCTGTAGTTGTTGGCTTAGGGCAACAATAATATACTAAAAATATTGTTTTAGAGATATTTTATTATTAACTCTACTAGTAGAAGTCATTTTACTCTGTAGTGGCAAGCCACTTTGAGGTCTTGGGCAAAGATTTTAATAAAAATTCTGAAAAATATTTAAACCATATCAGATCTTTAGTATTATATATTTTTACTCTCAAAATCAGTTATAGAATGAGAATAGCTAAAAAAAATTAATGTATAGTGGAGTCCCGGTAATCCAAAATAATTGGGACCGAACCCATTTTGGATTACCAAATTTTTTGGATCAAACAGATTTTTTTAAAACACTCTTTTTAGTAAAAAATAACAAACTGAGTACAGTACTTTAGTTTTGAACGTAATAAGAGATTATGATAATAAGTTGGAGATAATGAACCCTTTAATAGAAGAAAGCATCAATCTGAGACGTAGGTAATCAAACACTATTTTTCAAGACAAAAAATTGAGTCACTAGCGAAATTGGTCCCAGGCCCAGCACTACTAGGTGCCGTTGCATTCACCAATCGCCACTAGGCCCACGTAATCAGCTGATAGAAGTCGTGTGCATATTTCTGGCATTCTCATGTGAACTGAGATAGCACTGTTCCCAATTCCTACTGTCAGTCTAGCATCAACAGTTCAAATTCGTGTGTTTATATATCTCAGTTTTGTTACAACCCATACAGACGCTGCGGCTGCGTCCGATCTTGTACTACGCTACGTAGAGCAACACCCCGAGTGGATACACAGAGTGCGGCTATAGTTTATTTTGTAATTATTTGGACTCTGTAGTTACTTAAAATTAATTATTTTTTATGTTATTGGTAATCACACTACTTGTGAAATGTGACTAATCTTTATTTTCTTTAAAAATATTTTTTTGCATTTTTAGATATATATAGTAGTGGTACTTACAATATCTACAATTAATTTTATTTTTCCAAAATATTTTGCCAATTTCTGTTTCAGATTAAGCAGATTTTCGGATTAGCGGGACTCTACTGTATATTTATATTTAAAAATTCATAAAAAAATGTATTTGTAAATAGAAGTTTTTGAAAATATAAAGTTTATTGAAACATGAAACCATTCCCAAGTTATAAACAAATAACTAAAGTTTAGTGACTCAGCTGGAATGGCAACGGGCAAAATGACAAATGTAAAGACAAATGGGCGAGCCGGTGGCCGAGTGGTCTAAGGCGTCAGGACTTTGAGCTTGGGTTAGAGATAGCGCTGGTTCGAATCCGGCCTTAGACCGGAATATTTTATCAGCAATATTCACCTTCTACTGTACTGGTTCGCCCCCTTACTCTGTCTGATTAAGTTCCTCGCACAGATCAATAATAGTATATGAGAAATGGGCAAAGCACGGTTAAAAAGGAGGTTAAAAAAAAAAAAAAAAAAAATGTGACAACTATCAAATAGCGATAAATGGATTTGTAAATATCAATTACAATCTCCTTAATACCTAAATCATACCAATCCGTTAGGACATTTATATACAAAATGCTTAGCGCATGTAATTCGTCTAGAAAATAGACAATTGCCACCACAGAGAGGGGTAACTTCGTCTATAAATTAAACAATTGCCACTAGTAGGGTTGAGAAAAGCTATATGCTAACAGTACAAAGTGTCAAAGTACAAAATAAACAACTCATCAATCTTATATTGCAAAATATTGGTTTATGCTTGTATATTTACAGAATTTCACTTTTTGTGAGTTTAAACATGCAAAAACAATTCAGGTATATTGTTGTTACTACTAGAATTTTAGAGAAGACCACTTTGTGGAATATTATCTAAACTGCAGAGATAATTTAGATAATATTCCACTACGCGAGAACATGCATGTTAGCAAACTGCTCACAAGTATATACAAAGGTGAACTAGACTGTAACAAGGACATGAGACACTGGCCAAGGTTACTGCTTCTATTGTGGAAGCAGTTATGACGATTATCAAATATGCCAAAGCAATCGCACGTAAAACCCCAAAATTGTAACAAAATATAACTCCCGGACAAATTTGCTCCGCTTGCATGTGCTAACTAGGATATGTTGCATTTGTTGTTACTCCTTTTGGGTGATTTAGAGGTTAACACATAACCACATTACTTTCTTTCTGAAATCTCTCATATTGGCACTGTTCCAATTCCCCCATTATTAATTATACTTTACATAATATCTTTTAACCCTACACACTCTTTTTTCACCAACAATACCAAGCATTTTGTGACTGTTTTGTAAGTGTTTAGGAAACCACTAAAAATATTTAGAACACTCTTTTGGTATATTATTATATATAATTATTTACAGAAATATATGTAGAATCATAAAATATAAGTATATTTTTCTAATACATTTTTTTAAATAAAGCAAAAATTTGAAAAAGAAAGTTTTTTTCACCTGTAATATTTACATTTTGCCTCATGTATAATAATTTTAAAATTACGTTTTCATTACAACATTTGTATTTTTATAACAATTTAATGCCCTTTGAAATAATATGCAATATATAAAAGTGTAACTTTTATAAAATATAAATATAGCTGCTACACTACCAGTCCTCTGCATCACTAGCGTCTAAAGCGATCAGCTGATAACAAAGAATAATAATTACGTAAGTTTTAATGTAATTCTGATCATTTCAAAGAGTACAGATTGAAAGAAAATTGCGTTGGCTTTTGTTTCCAATGGTAAATAAGTTTAACAACCGGTATATAAGCGAGAAGTGATCGATTTATATGACTACTGAACTTCAACGCCAATTCGGGCTGGAATTCAATCGACACCTTAGGCGTCGATTGATTTTGTAGGGTAATGTGTCATTTTGGCTGGATAATCATTTGTTCCTGATTGTATTTTGTATTGATCAATTTTTAATTGATATGTTAGCCCTGAACACATCTTTATTTTATTTAAATTTTTGCTAGAATGGGCGTTGTGCAGCAGACCACTTCAGTCTCTATATGTGGACAAATCATGTTTACGAGATGTCTTCCTGGCTGGAGACTCCAATGACCTTTCTTGGGTACATCAACTTGCAATTCCATCTATACAGTAAGTATTTAAAATAAAGCTAATAGTTTATTATAATATTATAGGCAACTTTCATAGCATGTTTAGTTATTTCATGACCAGGATTTACATGAAATCTAATCCTCATTATTAGCTTTCTAAAATAAGAAAACAAACATCAGAGCATTATTTATATGATTATAAATCCATTTAAGTGTTCTGCGTTAGCGGAGTAAGTGGCTACCAGGATTTGCTTGGAAGTTTGGTGAGAGTATATATGTTGAGTGGCTAAAAGAAAAACGTTGCCAACTAACCAAATCCTTTCAAATACTGAATCTACAAATTACCAGTTTATAAAGTTATAAAGTAGAAGTTGTTATTATTTTTATAAATGTATTAAATTTAAAATTTATTTTAGGACAATACAGTAATACAGTTTATATAGCTTATCTGGTATTGATAAGTTGTTCAGCTTCTCCATAGATATATGTATTAGAAACACACAGAAATTGCTGATGTATCACCCACCCTCCCATACACATTTATTTGGGGGTGATGACCTGCCCACCCTACCATACATGTTTAATGATGATGCAATATGCAATTTAAGATGCTCATCAATACCATATTTGTATGGGTGGGTGAGCAGGTTAGGTGGTAGAGAAGACTCTCTAGTTCTAACTTCATGTTAAGTCTAGACCCACCCGCCCCCCCCCATACACGTACAGTGGCATTGACCCACCCGCCCACCCATACACCTACAGTGGCATTGACCCATCCGCCCACCCATACACGTACAATGGTATTGACCCACCCGCCCATCCATACACGTAAAGTGGCATTGGATATTAACCACAGTAGGTGTATGGGTAGTACAAATGGTTAGTCAGTACCACTGCATGTGTATGGGTAGGTGGGTGGGTCAGTACCACTGCATATGTATGGGTGGGGGGAGGGAGTAGGGAGGGGGAGGGAGGGAGAGAGAGAGGGAGAGGAGTCCATTTATTGACCAAGATCATATTTACATAATACATACAAAATATTGGATTAAGATCAAAATAATTACATATTAAGATTTTTTTTTAAACAGGAAGACCTGTGCGCGGAACGAGTTCTATAACTTTAGAACACCATAGACTTTCTTTTTTTCACAAAAAAAAACCAACACATGTAGTTAACAGATTTTAAAATAAATTTCGTAGCCAGATAAGAAATGAAAATAACCCCTTACTTTTGAAGAACATGTTGAAGTATTATTTGATCTGCAGCGTTATTTATTCTGGTTGAGAGTTTATTGAATAATTATGTCAAACTATATTAATTGTTCTCAACTTGTTGTATCACATTAACTTGTATATCTTTGCAGGAGGCACAATCTGAGCTACCAAGTGCTTGAAGAATCAAGTGATCTCTCAGCAGTTGACAATAGCTTCGTTTTGCTCTTTGTTGTAACCAATCAGTCTCGCAGTTTACATGTTATGGCTATGGTTAGTTTTGTGTTTTTAATATTATCTTAATAAATGAGAGTGATTTTGTCAGTAACAACTAAACATATATTGTACGATTCCTGATTTCCAAAAAAAACAGTTAAGATATTCTTTAAATATAAAATTGTTTTTATGTGTAGAGCTGATGGAAGGGTTATTTGTCATCATGTCATATGTAGGTTGGTTGGGATGACCAGAGTTACTTGGAGGTGTATGCTCTATAACCCAAATGGTCTCCTCTCAGAACTCAGACCAGGTTTTCATCAAAATGTTCTCTCAGCTCGTATCTATAAGTTGTGTAGCCATCTTAAAGACAGTATTAATTCCCTTTTGCACTGAATAACAGACTGTACCTATATTTGAAAAAGTTAATTATATTCATATCATACTCGTCCATTGAATTACTGTGAAGTATTTTTCTGTTACTAAATTGTCTATGTGTTGAGAGTTATCCTTGATTTCATTTATTTAGAAAATTTTAAATGATTTTCCTTCATTGATAATACTTTTTTAACTAAGTATTATTGATTTTTATTAACCTTATCGTAAGGTTAGATCATGTAGTAGCCTACATTTTTATTAACCTTTTTGTAAGGTTAGATCATGTAGTAGCCTAAATTTTTATTAACCTTATCGTAAGGTTAGATCATGTAGTAGCCTATATTTTTATTAACCTTATCGTAAGGTTAGATCATGTAGTAGCCTACATTTTTATTAACCTTATCGTAAGGTTAGATCATGTAGTAGCCTACATTTTTATTAACCTTATCGTAAGGTTAGATCATGTAGTAGCCTACATTTTTATTGCAGTAGTGTAAAACGTGTATCATACTATAATTTTCCATTGTTCAAAGCTTTGAGGATGATTAACTTTTATCAATCCATAGTTGATATTTTTAATGGTAGCTTTGTTGTGTTTTTACAGAAATGTGGCAACCATATGGTGTAATATTCAATGTTACTTTATAATAATATGTACAGTTTAATTTGTTATTTTGTTTTTGTCAAGAAAATATGTTTTATTCCCTAGTTTACATATAAGAATATGAAGTTTATTTGTATTATAAACTGCCAGCTTATTTATGTTATTTTCCTTTGTGTATTGTCATAATTTTAGTATAACAGTTGTATAGAGAAGACAGCTTTATTTGAATTGTTATTCTGTTTCCATAATGTAAAAACTCAAAAAAATAAGTATGTATTTGCAATGTTACTAATAAATATATTGGTATCATTGCAGAATTATGATGCTGCTGACATTGAAAAGTTTGTTTAGGTATGAGTATGTTCTGTTTTAAGTTAAAGAGCCGGCAACACAATTGAAGGGAGTAATCAGACAATTTTTATTTTAATCACTACCTTCAGAACATAGATTTTTTTCTGAAAACAACAGTCATGTATTATTGTCACTTGCAAAAACAATTAGAGATTTAAAATATTTTCCTGCATAAACAAAGTATCAGAACCAACACCACGCTAATACTTTTCAAACCTATGTTTTAAATTATTACTGTAAAATTTGAAGTACATGAAAAGCTTACTTTAAATGGATGAATTCTTGAAATACTTAGGCTACCATTTAATATGTTATATAGTGTGCCCAAACACGTTCAGTGGTGATGAATAAAAAAAATATGATGTAGTTTTTATCTTACCACTGTAAATAAATCATTAACAGGCTCAGTAACTATGAAATTTAACTGAGACACATTTTAAACCCCTTTTTAACATCTAAAATAACAAGTTAATAGATGCGTACGTTGGTTGTAAAATTACACGTACAGTGGTATTGACTCACCCGCCCACCTATACACGTACAGTGGTATTGACCTACCCTCCCACCCATACACGTACAGTGGTATTGATACATAGTCTTTTTCTTATTTTTTGTCCTAGAAACACCACTCAAAATCGCTACTCCTCACAAAACACCATGAATATAAAGCAATTTTAGGTCGATATCAGTTTAAGCTAATACCTTTTTCAAAAACAATGGGGCAGAACAGAATATTATTACTGCCAGTTAAAGATTCTCCCACTACCTTACATTCTCCCACTACCTTACATTCTCCCACTACCTTACATTCTCCCACTACCTTACATTCTCCCACTACCTTACATTCTCCCACTACCTTACATTCTCCCACTATCTTACATTCTCCCACTACCTTACATTCTCCCACTACCTTACATTCTCCCGCTACCTTATATTCTCTCGCTACCTTACATTCTCCCACCACCTTACAGAAAATGTAACTTTTTACTTTCCAGCCCATCCAAACAACCTACAGGTATTGGTTTTACCTCTTCAAGGGTTATTTACTCAAATGTCGGGCATAATTATGCTATGCATATAAAGCGATTTTAAGAAGTCTTCTTTTGACAATGGTACTTGTTGATTTGATATAATCTTTAGTGCAAAAAATTATGTATCAATGTGAATAGGATCGAGGAGAGTGTGTTAAGGGTTTAGAGCGAAGTACAGTACACATTATTCAAGTTTAATCATGTAATAGGACATGTGTTCAAAATTTGATTGTTTAAGATGCACTTTACACTATTGCAGTTATAACTACAATGCATTCAAGTTAATTGTGTACTTATTACTTTGGTCTCTTATGATTTATCAATAGTTCAAATATTCTTAGTTTAAAGTTCAGCCTACAGATTTTATGATTAGTCTTCACTATAATAATAAGTAAGTAGTTAATGTTTTGTTCGTGATCAATGTGAAAGGATTACTTTAGTCAATGTATTCAACACTAAAATATCACCAATTTGGCTGTCAGAAATGTGTTAGAAATACCGTCAAATGTATCAGAGAAATTTATTCTAAAAGTGTCTAAGCCCTTTTAAATGCACTTGGCTTTCTGGGCAAGTCTGCCAATTTATAGCAAAATGTTACTTCATTTTAAGATGTGTATTATAAATTTAAAAAAAATAATCTAAAAAATATAAACTAAAACTGATTTTAAAATATTACAAACCAAAACTAAGTTCCAAAAACATATATGGTTAAGAAAATTATAAGCTAACCAATAATAAATAAAATCTTAGGTATTTTATCTATCAATCCAAATTTGAGTTTTTATTGAAACAGAAGTTAATGAGAACAATGTTATATTGATTTTTATAACTTTCTTTTAGGAGATTTTGTTTTATAATTAGTTTTAAAAATCTCTTGTTAAGAGTAAAAAAAAATGTATCATATTTATATAAATGTTATAATTTGAATTCATTGCCTATAATATTTAGTTTATAAAATTAAGTAATAAAATACCTTTGACTATAGAAACCATTATTCTGTCCAAACCAATGTATTTGCTGTAGACACGTGCATCACCCATTTAACAGTCGGTGATTGGTTTCAAATAAGCCCTTGGACGACTATTTGGCATCCTATTAGGTTTGTTATTATTCACTTCAGCATGTGGCGGAGAGAGACATAGAGAGGATTGAAGAGAGATAGAGAGAAGGAGACTGCTGGCACTACCTATGAAAACCTATCATAAACTAATTCCTTCGAACAGGAAAACCGCGATCACGGGAACCTTATGAGCCAATATTCTTCTTGTTTCTAGTCAATGACAATATCTAATAATAAATACTTAACAAATACTGTTGATTTATAGTGTCCCTTGAAGTTTAGCTATTGTCTTTTGATATTTGTAGCATTATTTTCTCTTTGCTAAATTGTTTATGTGTAAAAAAAAAGTGGGTAAGCCTAATAGAATAAAATAATAAAAATGTTTGTTACCTTGCAACAATCAATAAAACTTGTTTTTCATTTGTTTCAACAGGCAGGTCATTACATAGGCCTTGGGTGCAATGTGATTTTGTGCATCCAGCATATAACTGAAGGCCTTGTTGTGGGTGGAGAAAATGTAAGTAAAAATAATTTATTTGACTAGCTATATTTTCATAAAGAAACATTATTCAATTGAATTTTTATTACTTTTAAGCCTATATAGGGTGTTTCATTACAACACTGACAAACTTCGGAAAATTATTCCTTTGTTATTATACATTTTAAACCTCGGTCCAAAATGTATTTGTAAAACTTCAGCCAAAAATAAAGCTTTTTAATTATCAATATAGTTAAATAATGTTGACCTGTAGATAAATAAATACTGATGATATTTATATAAAAATTGCACATAAATTGTTAGAATGAAATTCTAAAGTTATTTAATTAGTTGTAGGGAAATAAATTGAATAAAATTTGGTAAATTTACTCGAAACACTAAAAAAAACTGTGAAGTAATCCTCCATAGCAATATCTTTTACTTTTAACAGTAAACCACTTAAAAAATCAGAAGTTGTTAAATATCATACAGACCTACATACAAACAATATAGTAATTTATAAAACAGATTATCATATTTTTTTTCTACTTTTACTGTGTTGTACACCGTTCCAAAGTCATGGCCATAGTTTCACTGTACATTCTGTATGGTCTCTTATTAGTTAACAGTTGTAGTGTTCAGTCAGCAGATTAACTTCTCTGCTGATTTAATAAATGTCATTGTCAGTTTTAATTAGGAAGAAAAAAAAATTTTTAAAACATCTTTTTTTGAAAATTTAAATAAAATGTACAATGTATGTAGATAAAAATGGCACCTTGAAGCAATTTTGTTTTATTCAACATATATGGAAGTAAAATTATGTTATAAGATTTTCAAACACCCTGCATTTAGAGTTTAGCAATTCCTCCTTGCTTGCTTTACGCCAGGGCCAAATAAGCACTACTAATATATGTCGGTTGACGTTGTAGATGACATCAATCACAGCTGTTAATGCAAAGTAAAGTAACTTGACATTTGAGAAATGTCAGTCAGGTGCAACGTGCATTTAACATCATTACTCCTTAGTAAGTCACAGATCGTCAAGATATGGGTGAATATGAGGGGCGAATGAGTCTGATGAGTTTAGATGAACAAGTGAAGTCATTGTTACTAAGGTTTACTGTTCCTCAGAAAGAGCTATTTATTAATAGCCAAATAGCCGGGGCAACTGAGGGACCTACTTATTTACATGGAATACGAAACCACATAGTGTTGGTCTGATTTTCAGCTAACTGACAAGTCTGACAGTTCTCTCCCCTACATTTGAACATTGACTACCATTCAACATGGACACCCCAGACTTCTCTAGTAGTGTCCACTTTGTTGGCAACCATTGAGCAGACGCCGTGTCGGTATTAAGAGGACCAAGCAGAGAACCTACAATCTCCTCAGCACTTTGTCCCCAAGTAGCTGGTTGCTGGATTACATCACTGCACCACTAGTGCTGACAGTGTTGCATCTGTTGTAGAGTTGTAACGGAGAGCTGTGCCACAACGTAAATTGGTACCCTGCATGTATGATGTTGCTTACACAAGTTTAGGAGCTTTTAAGACACTACAGGCGCACTAAACATCTGTTGTACTCTTTAGAAGACACCATCAACTGTGTTATGCCTTTCTTTCTGAATTTGTTTCAGTTTGAACCATTTGCTTGTGGAAACTGAGATATGTACCTATTACACTGGTTAAAAAAATGCCTTTGCTGTGGGGTTATGAATAGAATGCTCCATGTACAAGATGTTGATGGTTTATACGATGGACACACAATTCGCTCTTTGAACTTTTTTTATATAAAATGGTGTACTTTATAACAAAACATTACCTCCATATGTGTATAGGTGGGTGGTTGGGTCAATACTTTTGTACGTGTATGGGTGGGTGGATAAATAACAACGTACGTGTATGGGCCACTGAGTAGGTCATTCATTACCACTGTACATGACTGGCGGGTGGGTTGGTTAATACCACTGTTTGTGCCTGAGTAGACGGGTGGTTCAATTCTATGAAAGTTCTTATGAGAATTATGCTCCCACCTGAATCGAGCAACTAGACTTTTTTAATTTGTAAGGGAGGTTAACAAAACAAATGTGTCTTTTAGATAAACAATAATAGTTATTTTCCTACTTGAAATATTTATTTGTATAATTGATTAATTGTATTGTTTACAGCTATCTAAACAGGCTGTGAACGATTATAACCGCGGCAGGATATATTTGAAGGATTTGGCTAGAAGAGACAATATTCCTACCTTTGTCACCATTGAAGAAGCAGTTGACTGTGCCATCGAGAAGTGCCAAAACCGGTAGCTTCAAGCTTGTAGGCAATTTCCAACCACTCTCTAATAAGTTTATCTATTTAGGAATCATTATGTACCCTGGAGGAGAGGATTCAAGTACACAAATCTTATTTTATAATTTTATTTTGAGTTGCAAAATGAAAAGTAATCCTTTAAAACAAAAATTATTCGTACAAGGTTTTAGCAACTTTGTATTTTAAACTTTTGAACTTATTTTTCATTTACATATTTATTAGTTTCAGATTTGTAAACGTGCAGTGAGTAGTCTGAAAGATGTTTTAGACCCAACGTTACTAAATGATGTGCGCCCTTTCATTAAAGTTTTACCAAATTACATGAAATTTTACCACAGTTTATTAATGGATACATATAGTTTTCTTATTTATATGTGCTTGAAATAAGTATTACTAATACATTGAGTATAGTTAATTGCTTCTGAATAGTTTAAAACATGCTTAATGTAGAGGAAAGAGTATTAATGGAAGTTCAAGACAAAGACGAGTTTTTGAGTCGGGGAAATGCCTACAAGATTCTAGTTCACATCACTGATCACATCACAGTGACATATATAATCACTGAGTTTGCTTGTATACACATGTTGTTGCTGCACCTATGTCATGAGAATGAACATAAAATGTTTTAGATGTCATAACTAAAACATACTCTGTGTTTATGTAAGAACACTTATTAGTGCTTTAATCTATTCTTTTATTGGTACCAATAATCAATCAGTTGATGTTATCACATATGAATTTGTTAACTTTTCCTCTAGATCTCTTACTTATACAATTTTATTAACATCACTTAGCAAAACATTAGTCTCGTAGTTTTGTGGATATTTTAATTCATCACTAATAATATATTATTTTATGTCATTATAGTGTGTAAATATGAAACAACGTAAAAGCGTTTTTAACAGTTATTAATACAGACACTCAGCAGTTTTTTAATGTGTTTGAACTGTTTGATACAAACACTAAATCATGTTGCCTGTAGATTTTAGTTCAACTAGATTACCTCTTAGTCTGTATATTTTTTACCTGTTAATTTAATATTTGTTTGATAACTGTTTGTAATAAAATATTTATAATTTATTCAAGCTTACTTTAATTTGTAATATTTAATATGTATTAATTTTTTAGGGCCAAGCATAAGCTTCAGATGTTTTTAATTTACAAAAATTTAGGGACCATTTCTTGAGCCCATAGGTTTCTTATTTTTCATCAAGAGACCCCAGTGAAAAAGATGAATTTCATTTCCTAATCATAATTTTTTAATATATTTCTTTCAATATTTTTAAATTTCCAAAACAAAAATATGTAATTAATAAAACTAGAATTAATCGTTGGTAAAATATTTTTGTGCTAGTTGTATGTTAATTGTAAGACAGTTAATAATATTTTTCTTATATACTCTTAATCTTAAAATATTCTAGGGTGGCTAAAAAATAATCGGATAAGGCTATAACAGCCTTTTAATTGTTCAAACAAAAGTGACTTGACAACTAATGCAGAATTGACCGAATCGTTGTCATGTTGAAGAAACCATAACTTTTAAATAACAACTCCGGGTCACTTTCATCATACTAGTTTTCAGAGCACAGATAAAACATCCAATTTATAGTTTGTATTAAATGTTTGACTTTCAGGCATCCAATTCACATTCACAAAACTATGGGAAAATATTGCTTTGGATTTTTATTTGGACATTTGAGCTTTCTCCAATCTTGGTGAACTGGGAATTTTCCTTTGCATTGTTTCACTTAGTTAGTTTGAAAACACTTAGTTTCAAATGAAAAACTACAAGTCATCACATATTTCAACTTTTACAAGGAATGTAAAGACCCTTAAAGGTTTCTAGGGTATCAGCACAAATTTCATTTGAGATTTTTTGTTCACTAATAAGATCCTTGGGTACCATTTTAAAACAAACTTTCCACATATTAAAATGTTCATGTAAAATCTGCTTAACTGCGTCTCTGTTGATTCTCACAATCTCAGCAATCACACAAATATTCATTTAACAATCTTTTCTAATTAGAAAAGATACTATTGTTTTCTGTTAATTGAATAGTTTAATTAAACTCTTCAATTTCTATATCTGTTGTACATATTGAGGTTTGTCCTAGATGTCAGTCACCTCAACCTCCTCTTGCTCCTCTTTGTGCCGTTCAAACCACTCAGAATCTTGAGTATGTGACAAACAAGTATATCATACACATTTTTCACAAAGAATTTCCGAGTTCAACTAAAAATTTCACATTAATTTGCCACTCTTATAAAACGCTCAGAATTTTTCGTACGAACAAGGGATACACGGTCTGACACGAAAGCCCGTCTGAAGGTGGCCTGGTTGGTGGGAGTGGAGGGAGATGTCACGTGATCTACGCCGACTGTTTTACTTTGAGTTGCCCACAATAATGTCTGGCTAGAAAATCAGTCCTATTATTTTTTACCCACATTTTGTATACTTCAGCTTAATAAAAATGATTTTCGTTAGGAATTAAAATGAGGTGGTGTGTCTATGAATGTTTTCAAGTATTGATTCAACTATAATAATAAATTAACAGTTATACATGTATTGTGTCACATTATTAATGAGGGAGCTATTTTTATGTTATATTGCTGATGTTCAAAAATATGGTAAGAATCTGTTTATACAGTGTATAATTTTATTTTCATAAATAGAGAATTCTGAAAATATTTAACATATCACACCAATTTCTTTGACAGTTATTTGTTAGCGTGGAATTGTTCATGAGTGATAATATGTTTGAGCCATGTTATGATTAATTCTTACCAGCACAGTTCTTATAGTAGGTTTCGTATGAACTTTGAGTACCTATCCTTAGTAAATCCTTTTGGCACACTTGACAGGAAGTCCATCAAGAAATATTTTACTTATTTAACCAAGCCCTTACAGATCATAATCTATTTTCTGTGTTTGTACTTGATCATTCTTTGTTCTGAAACTCATTTTCACTCATTATTTGTTTTGAGAGTGAAACATGTCCGCTGGAGGAGAGTGACTGACGCACTTAGACATGCGATGACTCATCTTTTGTAATTGTCTTTTAATAATTACTTACTTTTTTTACCATTAAATTCTGTCGTAATTTGACTTACAGAGTATTGTAAACTACTACTTCATATAATGGCAGCAAAATTACCCAAGAATTTCACTGAATTGTAACACAAGAAAAATAAAATTCACAACATAGTTGATGTATTGTTGTGAATTTCTCAACTATCAGACTTGATGCAATTTGATTTCTCCGCATCGTAATCTTTGAAATCTGCATCGTAATCTTGATGCAATAAGATTACTGTACTACATATGTTAATGAAAGTAGTCAGACAACTAGCATATTCTATGAGAAATATTTGCAAAAGTATCTCATTCTTGTACATCATATTTATACCTTGTAAACATTTTGGAATAAGTACAAGCATCAAATGTGCCATTGATGTATTTCACAAAAACTGTACTAAATAACAGTATTTTTCAGGTTTTCATTTATAAATTTAGTAGGTCTTTAGAATGTAGTGAAAATTTATAAATACGCCCTTCTCATGGGTTACTTGCAGAGTAATCAAATACTATTTTTTTTCCTAAGAAGTTAATACTGACGAATATGAAGTAAATAAAATACTTTCACGTAGTAGATATTGAGAACTTACTTCTGGCCTTCTTTACTTTTACTCAGGACTAGTTTTAATTTTTGATTTTTCTCTATCCTAATAACATAGAATTTGTTTAGTAAACAAGGTTCTAATATCGAGATGAATTTATTATTATTTATTGCATAATGTGATTTTTTTATACATATTTATTTTCTGGATTTTTTTTAACTGCAGCAAGCTTCCACGTTGCATAAGTTGTTGAAAATGATTGTCAATTGTAAATTGTGTTACATGTAAGATATATCACTCCTTAACACCATATTAATTGTATAATGAAGAAAGTTACTATAGACAACTTATCAGTGAGAATGGGAAAAACCAAATAACATCAAACATCAATAATAAAAATGCTTCCAAGGGCATTGGATCTTAATTTATATACTGTAATTAGCTAAACATCAGTTTAAATATCACTATATTGCTGTATTAACATGAAAATAAAAACATGTATGATGTTTAAAATTTACTATTCCGGTAGTCATTGGGCTAAGATTCATAATACGCAAGTATAATTATGATATACATCATACATGCCTTAATAATTAATATTGAAATATTTAAGGGATGTATGTTGCAGACAGAGTTATTCTTCTTCTGTGAAAAAACTTAACGAAAAAGTTAGAGATTGAACTAAAATGTATAAGAAAACATTGTTGATTTAAAATATTATTTTGTATGAAACTTCAATACAACATACAGCTCAATTTATTTATTATTAGCGTAATTCCTCCTTAAATGGAATGATAAACAGATTGAATAAAATTCTTTTTGGTGTTGACACGACACTCTTGCATGCGTTGCAAGAATGTGTTTTTTTCTTTCTTCTGACAATTTTGGTTTATATCGGTTTTATATGGTTCGCTGTGGTACATAGTATTTTTGCTGCTGTTAGTATTTTTTATTATTATGATTAATAATACTAAAATCTGAAATCTTTGTACTATTAATTTAACAGTCACAAGATAAGTATAAAGTTTGATTTGTTTTTGACAAAATACTGCATAATAATATATCACATCTTGTTTAGTGTGTTTTATTTATTTTTATTTATAACTTGTTTACTGTATATAGTATGTAACATATTGGAAAGAGAGTTTGCAATTAAATGCTCGAAGGCTTTTTGAACAGTACCTGATATTATTTTTCAATGAGCTAGTTTCATGTATTATTTAGTGGATTCGTTTACACGTGGTTTGGCCTATAATGCCGATAACATTAAGTCTTGAACCGTGAAATTAGAATTGCCACTTTGTTTCCTCTATTTAGCTTCTGAATGAATTTGTGTCCAATATATAGCAATTAATCTTTTGAGTTTAAAGAGATGTGGTTTAGTATTAAGTTGGTAATATTGCTACTATTGGTAAACACAATTAACTCACTCACACATCTACTCAGAACAATAGTGTTAATGAAGCAGCAATTTTAAGGGAGAAAATAGGATTAGTGGTGCATTAAGTTTACATGTTTAGCATCGGCCAATGTTCCACTTCTTATTTCCTAAATTTACTGTACAGATACACATATTTGTATGTAATTAAGATTCAAGAACACGTCCTACTCAATCTATGTAACAAGATATGTGTTTGTTACACCCTGTCTTGATTCATACATATTTGAGGGGGTATCAAGAGACATAAGTTTTTTTTTATTTTCATGTTGGATTATGGATGGGTTTTGGCTCTTACCTTCATAGACAATACGACATTTTGTCTGCTAATAATATTTATTTTGGTATTTTAGAAGCATTTCCTTCTCTAAAATTGCTAATGTTCATATTATTTACAAATAAATCAAATTTGACGTTATAAGCAAATAACCCTAAAAAATAATGTCATATTAATAAGTTTTATATATAATTATGGAAATTAGTGGCCAAATAATCCAAAAAATGTAATTGGAGATTATGAGGTATTTTAAAGGTGTCTGTATTAGGTAGTGAATTGCCTGTACTTTGAAATGTTTTGATTTATTCAATTTCCAATGTTTTTGCTTAGTCAATATATAATTCTTGGAACTAAAACATCACGTTTCATATTAAGTTAGTTATATTTTTAGTATTTGAAATGGATTTAATTTAATTTTTAATTTTTTATTTTTTTGTTATTTATATTCTGAGTAGCATATTTTATATTGCTTTGTTTCTAGTTTTTAAACATCATGTATTAAAAGTTTGTGATTATTTGTAAATAATATGGCAAATTTAAGGTATTTGGTTCACTTAATTTACAATTGTTGTCCATATCTTGTACAAGAACCATATTCATCAAAGAATTTATCAAGGGTTTTGGGTATACCTAGATTATACTTTTCAATATTAAAAAAATGTAAATATTGGGTATGCAAACCCCTCATCTCAGTTTTTTGTAGTACACTGTAATAAAAATCCATTACTTAAAAATGAATGTCTAGATAATCTATGAGAAAGTTGTTCAGCTATAATGTATTTACTTTTCATAAATTGGTTGGTGATTACAAAATTATTATTTTGTATGGAATTCTTACTCTGTCTTTTTAAGAAATGAAAATAGCTGTTTTTAGTTTTTGATGTGTGTAGTCTTTACATACATATAAAATGGCATTATCATGGTTCAAGTTTTGCCCAAAGTACACACAACAGTTTTCAGAAATGAAGTAGTGCTAACATGTATTATTAACTAAGGAATAAGGTTTAATATGTGTTAAAAATAAACTCATTAATTAATGATTAGATTTTATCTGATGATGTTTAAAAAATACTACAAATCATGTCAAAACAACATTGTCTTAAAGATAACATGGTAACTTTGCTTCATATAGAAAAGAGAACAAATATTTTGGTGTAACATATATTAATACATTTTGATTCATGCAATTTGGCTTTAAGCTAAAAACCTTTTTTCATGCATAATATATTCCTCAAATTAGTTTTATAGATCTAACTGTCTACTGTCAGCTATATGAGTCTGCAGAGAATGTTGGAGGCTTTATTTATTTTCGAACCGGACATACAGTCACACGTATCCAAACCAAACAGTTATTTTCAAACAGATTTTTTCCAAATAAATTGCATTTGATCAAGAACGAAATTGCGCGTTGGAATTGCTTTGTGAATTCCTAATTAATTTTATAGAACAACAATGTAAGAAATATTCAGTTTGAAGTTTTTATTTTCACTTATTTTCAATACTATGCGCACATGTTCAGAATATAACGTTAACGTGTGCAATATGATAACGTTAAAAATAACACCTCATACATAACTTTTGGTAAAAAAATAACGAAAAAATAAGGATTCCCAAAAAACATTGTTCTTATGGGATTAAAACCAACATGGCCGACAGCCGACAGCCTCTGACAGACTCTTAATGTTATCCATCAATGGTGGACTTTTACTAATAGTAGTAATATACTTCAGGACTACTCATCAAAGAACTTGGCCAACAGCCTCTGACAGACTCTTAATGTTATCCATCAATGGTGGACTTTTACTAATAGTAGTAATATACTTCAGGACTACTCATCAAAGAACTTGGCCGACAGCCTCTGACAGACTCTTAATGTTATCCATCAATGGTGGACTTTTACTAATAGTAGTAATATACTTCAGGACTACTCATCAAAGAACTTGGCCGACAGCCTCTGACAGACTCTTAATGTTATCCATCAATGGTGGACTTTTACTAATAGTAGTAATATACTTCAGGACTACTCATCAAAGAACTTGGCCGACAGCCTCTGACAGACTCTTAATGTTATCCATCAATGGTGGACTTTTACTAATAGTAGTAATATACTTCAGGACTACTCATCAAAGAACTTGGCCGACAGCCTCTGACAGACTCTTAATGTTATCCATCAATGGTGGACTTTTACTAATAGTAGTAATATACTTCAGGACTACTCATCAAAGAACTTGGCCGACAGCCTCTGACAGACTCTTAATGTTATCCATCAATGGTGGACTTTTACTAATAGTAGTAATATACTTCAGGACTACTCATCAAAGAACTTGGCCGACAGCCTCTGACAGACTCTTAATGTTATCCATCAATGGTGGACTTTTACTAATAGTAGTAATATACTTCAGGACTACTCATCAAAGAACTTGGCCGACAGCCTCTGACAGACTCTTAATGTTATCCATCAATGGTGGACTTTTACTAATAGTAGTAATATACTTCAGGACTACTCATCAAAGAACTTGAGAATTTGATCTTTAGCTTTAATTTGATCCAATAATCTTTAACGATTTTGTTTATTAGCAACTGTATGTATACTATTGATTTTGGTTTGAACACCATACATTTTGTCCAATGATTTATAATGAGAATACAATGAGTATACTTTAAGACACTGGAATATTCATGTTTGGACATGTCAAGGTATTTGATAGCCTACCTCAGAGTTATGTTGGTATCACCTTTAAGTTTTCATCTTAAGTTTTGTTTTTAAATTCTATAAATTAAGAACATTAAGGTCTAAGTAATTATGTAATTGAAAATAATGTTTTCTGCTTTAATTTCCTGTCTTTTTTAACTATAATTTGAATTAAATAACTAGCCTTACCAGCAAACTAGGTAATCAACAGTTTGTTTTATATTGTCTGTTTAAAATACATCACATACAAAACATTTCACTTTGAATATACACAGTTTGTTCATTTAGAAGCACAATTTATTATGTTTAAGTGTTATTGGTAAGCACTATTATCAATGATTATAGAAACTTGGTCAATGCTAATTCATTAATTTCTATGCAATATTTTATATGTTGATTTTTTTTAATTTAATACATCACTTAGGACCTAAAATTTAAAAGCATTTAATCATGTGTATCGATAAAATTTATTTATTTTTTAAATCTGTTCAACAAGTTTATAAACTTGTACAAGTTCTCAGATATGTTAAAATAGTTTTTCTCTTTATTTTTATGAATAAATAAGAAATTACTAAAACATTCTCCTCTATGTGCCTACATGGTTACTAATCTATGTACTTACATTTATACATTTGCATTTATACAAACAAATATTTCAAATATAAGAATCTGCATTATTTATAATATGTTGTTTCATTGCTAGCTATATTCCTATAAATTAACTCATTAGTATTTTACATTAGGATCTCATATTTTTACTGGTTTTTGTAGTATTCATAATTATTGACAAAACACTTGAAAGCACTGTAGACACACAAATGTTGTGAAAACACATACAAAATGTTAGAATCCAAAAAAAGGTTGATATTGAAGTCAGAGGATGATGGGGAGAGGAAAATTGTCATTTTATATTAATTTACAAATAACAAGGTTACTTCGTTTCATACCTCTGCTTTACTGCTGTGTAGTGGTGGATATATACTTACTTGGTTTCGTACCCTGCTCATATTTATATACTTTTGTTTGAGTTAATGTTTATAGAATACAGTACTCCTAAAATGTTATTTATATAGAAATCAAATGAGAAGGTATAAAACTTAGAAAAGTAATAAATATGCTTGTCACTAAATAATTCATTAATCAATAAATGTATCAATATATTATTTCTTAAACTATCAAGCTACCGCTGAAGTAGACAGCCCTATAGTAGACATACAAAATTATATCATTGGCAGGATAAAACATGCAGTTCTATTTCATCTGTACAGTTTGTGTTTTATTATTATAATGAGTTATTATAGTGAAAACTGAGCAATTATTCAAGATCAGATCTAGTGGACCATAAGCTGATATTATGAGATTTTTCATTTAAAAACGCCAATAATGACATTTAAAGTTTCATATATTGGTCTGTAACATTTTCTACAAAAACAATCTTATGGTCCATTTAAACAGTTTTTCTGTGAAATGACACTTCAAGTGTTATCATTATTACAGACAAATTCTTGAAATAGAAACCCATGTTTTAGGTGTTTTTTTGTGAAGCCCACTTAAAATTTATTTTACTGTTGTCTGAGTAATTATGATACAGTATATAATTTGCCTATCAATATCAATAAAAGTAAAACAAATTTAAAGCGATTACTTGTCAAACTTATTGCGAAGTGACTTCCTATCAGAATAATCCAAAAATAATTCGACAAATTGAGTAAGATCAGTTCCATTATCTCTTTAAATGTTCTAAGCTTTGAGGTCTCACAGAAAACACATCATCTTTCAACAGTCTCCACATACCAAAATCACACAAACTTAAATCCAGAGTCTTAGCAGGCCACTCAATAGTTCGTTTTTTTCTTATATTGTAAATTTAAGTTTTTTAACAGGAATATTTCCAGAAAAAATAAAAGAATCAGTCGTAATCCCAATACATAAAAAAGGAAGCACTAAATTCTGTAATCAATATAGAACATTAGTTTCAGTTTGGTCAAAAATAATAGAAAAAAATCATGAAGAAAAAATTAATATCTTTTTTAAATAGAATAAATTTCTTCAGTGAAAACCAGTTTGGTTTTAAAACTGGCAGAAGTACAGAAGATGCAGTTTCAAAATTGGTGTCAATAGTAGCAGATGGTGTAAATAGTGGAATGTCTGTAACTGGCTTATCTTTGGATATTAGTAAAGCATTTGATAGTGTTGATCAGGACATTTTATTGAACATTCTAATGAAAGCAGGTGTTAGAGGATTAGTAAATAAATGGTTTTGTTCTTATTTATCTAAGAGAAAACAATATGTACGAGTAGGGGACACTCTGAGTGAAGCAGGGATAGTAAAATATGGAATCCCCCAGGGATCAGTCTTAGGTACAATCCTGTTCATAATATATATAAATAATTTATGTCAAGGGAAATGTAGGGGTAAGTTATCTTCTTTTGCAGATGACACATCACTTTGTTACTTAGGAAACACATGGCAGGATGTTAGAGAAGCAATAGTAGAAGATCTAAGTGCACTTAAGTGGTGGTTCGTGGTACATAAAATGCAACTAAGTGCAGAGAAATCAAATTATATTAATTTTAGTCTGAGAGGGGATAATATTTTTCAAATACCTATAAAATATAGATGTATAAATTGTTTGAACAGAAATACAGAATGTCAAGAAAATTGTGTTGTTATTGAAAATGCAAAATATGTGAAGTATTTGGGTGTAACTATAGAACAAGATTTAACTTGAAAAACTCATATAAATGTATTGAAAAAGAAATTGAACAATGTACTTCGCGTATTTTATTTCTTGAAAACATTGTGTCCAGAAATAGTTCTTAGGATGATATACTTCTCTCTAGTCCACAGCAGACTAGAATATGCGCTTTCAGTATGGGGAGGGACTTATCAAACAAACTTGACACCTATTTTTTTAATGCAAAAGAAATTTATAAGGTTAATAAAGAGTAATGACAGATATGAACACACAATGCCATTATTCAAAGACCTAAATATATTACCCCTTAAAAATCTGTATGTTTTTAAAGTTTTGAAAATGTTTTTTATAAAGAGCGGAAATAGAACTGGAAATAGTCTTGTTTTAGACCTTAGATCCAAACTTAGAAGTGTAAATAATAAAGATATACCAAAACCAAATTCAACCTTTTTTTACAAAAACTTTTAACTTTGTTGGGCCAAGAATTTTTAATAAAATGCCAGATGAAATTAAAAATATAACTAGTAAAAAACTATTTACAAGAAGACTGAAAAGATGGCTACTTTGTTTAGAGGAAGTAGATTTCCTTTTGAACATTCCACAGTAACAAATTAATTAAAAATAAAAAAAAATTTTTTAAAATTAATTAAAATATTAAAAATAAATAAAGCAATAGGAATAAAATTCAGAAATTCAGAAATATTCATTAATTGGTGCACGTTTTGTTAGATTATTCAAGAATCAAATTCATAAAAATATTATGAGCTGTAAATGGTAAAAGTAAATTAAATAAGATTGCAACCTCCAGACAGGCCTAGCCTTTGAGGTGCGTATTTGTTATTTAAAAAAAAAATGAGATTATGAGACGGTCGATTTCTTCTCTCATATTTCCAATAGTCCTATATGAATTGATAATTGGATTAGAGTATGAAGAGTGAAGAAGAACATTGCAGTATTTATATAACATAAGTTATTATTAATAAGCTTTAAAAATAAATTAGTTAAACTTTATCTTATATGTCTGTTAATAAGTAATGGTTTTTTAATTGTAATGTATAAAGTGTAATGCATATTTTGGAAAAATAAATTATTATTATTATTTTCTAACCATTTTGTAAAGTTAGTACTTATGCAGATTTAACATCTAAACTACACTTTAGATTAGATAAACATTATTACAGCACACTGGAAGATCAAAATGTCACTCACTGTCCTGCAGAGGTTACCTGACTTGTGCCGCACCAGTTGTATCATGTATACTTGCAATTTTGTATACACAGACAATAAATATATATATTTCAATATTCCAACAGTAGATGCTGTGATTTTGAACTGAAACTTGTCAGATGGTAGCTATAAACAAATTATTTATATCTTACTCTTCATCCAATTTTCAAAACTTGGATTTGTAATGAAATTATAACTACAATGTTATACTTGTAAATATTTCTAAAGCAACCTGTTTTGTTGCTATTGTTCACAAAATCTTTTAAACAGCCATTTTGAAAACTATATTACCATTAAATTGATGTCATATTTTATTAGGGTTTGATTTTGTCAAGTTTCGAACACCCCAAAGTCCTCTATGGGGGACTTAACAGTCGCCTTAGCCAATGAGACTACAACTCCAACATTGAGAATGGCATAAGGCTTGCTGACAGGGCTAAAAAGAATATCCTTTTCCTGATCATTAATGCTAAAGATTCAGTCACTTTTATTCAGTTTGTTGGCATCAAGGTTACTCATCTGACTTAAGCTTTCACTCATGTGAACGATCCTTAAGACTAAAGGGAATTAGGAGACCAAAGTTCTTGATGCTTTTCACCACTCTCAACGAAGTACAGTATACTGGTTTTATTAGGGATCCAAATTACCATAATTCAATATTTTCCAAGGTTTAGATGGAATTTTAATAAAATATACCTGGAGGCCTTTACCACCAGGCTTGATTATAGATAGCATCAGGTTCATTCCTCCTGCAATAAGAAACTATGATCGTTACACAAATCTTGTTTCGTTCATTGTTAAAGCTTGCATACCAAGAGGATACAGAAAGGATTAATGTATCAGGATTGAGTAAGGAATCAGGTGTCCTGTATAAAGAGATTAATGCCACTGAAAACTCCTACACAGCTAATCTGCTGCTGCTGTACTCTCTAAACAGTGCCAGGAGATAAAATTGGGTTATACCTGTTGAATATATAAGCTTTAGCCCAGCAGTAAAAAAAATGTGTGACTTTTAAGGAAACTCTCTACTGCTAAATCTCAAATCAAAGAGAAGTGCCTCTAATATAGCTAAACAGATTGTTGTTAGCTTATCAAAGTCAGCCCACCATCCTTCTGACAAAAATTTGCTTTACAAGTTGAATGAAATAAAAAGAGCCAAATGGCACTCCTGGTAGTTTCCAGAAACTTCATGGATAAAGGTTTAGATAAGGTGATTTCCACTACGCCAGCAAGGAAAGTAGCCAGTCTTGTCTGTATCTTTCCAGAATTCCTACTGCACGCTGGTAGCAAAGTGAAACAACTGCTTCAAACAGCCTACACTAAGATACCAGCTACAGGGCAATTTGGCAAAAGAAGCAGCGGTTCAGAAGCCTGGCAAAGATCCCGATTAAGTGGAAAGATATCACCATATACATGTAAAATTATAGGTATAAAAACAGAGAATTACTGTATTGATTTAGTAAGTAGAATGTAATAAAAGACAATTAAAAAACGTATAACCCCTTAAATATAACAGTTCAAATAAATCGTCATAGTTAAAGGTTCGGCATGCGGAGAGCTATTCAAGGTTCAAATCCCCAACTATGCTCTAACGATTGGTACTTAACTCATTGCACCGAGTCCATGCACAGGCCTGCAGGCCCATTTGAAATATCTAGTTAAGTAGAATGAATAAAATGTTTTTCTTATAAATACATACAAAATTTAGCTTGACGAAATTTTTTCATGGCATGGATTATGAAATAAAATATTACTTAAAAAATGTTTATTGTTCTCCATTTTAGATTAGATATGGTGGTGTAATTTATAAACTACAAGGCAAAATCGTCATTGCAAGCTGCTCATCTGGGTCATACACATACAGTAAATAGTATTGACCTACCCGCTCGCCCATACACGTACAGTAAGTAGTATTGACCCACCCTCTCGCCCTTACACGTACAGTAAGTAGTATTGACTCACCCAATCGCCCAAACATGTACAGTAAGTAGTATTGACCCGCCCGCCCACCCATACACGTACAGTAAGTAGTATTGACCCACCCGTTCGCCCATAGACGTACAGTAAGTGGTATTGACCCACCCACTCGCCTATTTACGTACAGTAAGTAGTATTGAGCCACCCGCTCGCCCATACACGTACAGGAAGTAGTATTGACCCACCCGCTCGCCCATACACGTACAGTAAGTAGTATTTTACTGTACTATATACATTCTTGGTCTTTTGTAATAAGTTGCTGGACAGGCTGTTATTCAATAGAATATCATCCATTCTTGATTCTAATGTTCTAGTTGAGCAGGTTAGTTTTCGCCCTGGCCGAAGTTGAAGCAACCAGATCTTAGCTCCGACAGCATTTATCGAGAATGGGTTTTTAAATAATTGAGGAGAAATTAAAGCATCTGAAACTTCAGTTGATTTTAGAGCGGCTTATGACACAGTATGGTGCAAAGTTTTTCGTTAAAGTTCTACAGCCTCATTCTATGTCCCTTTCTTTTGTGTCTTTTAAGTCAATGCTTAGTGCCAAAAATGTATCTCAGTCGTGAGGAAAACTGTCACATAGTTATTGGATGCCCCCTGCACTCTTTAAGGGAGGGATTAGCTAGCATAAGTAGAATTGGTGAGGCAGGTCTTAATAGCTTGATGGATTGGATTTAGCTTCGTGACAGGAGATCACTTTATACTTTTATTTATATAACATGACCTTTAGACCTTCTTACATGTAATCAGCTTTTAAATATTTTTTTAATTAGGTGT
The DNA here is from genome assembly GCA_035578905.1 of Stictocephala bisonia. NCBI lineage: Eukaryota > Metazoa > Arthropoda > Insecta > Hemiptera > Membracidae > Stictocephala > Stictocephala bisonia. The sequence continues at coordinate 187,331 of JAQJVL010000486.1, forward strand.
AGCTGACTGACACAAAAACCATATGATTTGGATAGGTATTTAGCAAAATTTTAAGTTTTGCGGTCATATTTTTTTAAACAGAATACTTTCAATGACAAATATAAAATAACAGCTGGCTGGTTAACACACGGTTTTTTGTACTGTATAAGGCAACATTTTGCCCTATTTTGATTCCAGCAAATACCTTCTGAACTTTGTCAGTGAACTACAGAAACACCCTGTAGGTGTGTGTATACATACCATACATAAATATTGCAGAAATATTTTCCTTTGGTGTTCAGATATTTTGTCAACATAGACATGAAAAGCGGATAGCAAGAAGTTAACATATCAAGCAACTTTAACCCTCTATCCTCAATGATTCATCGGGTCTTTAAGCATTATTTTATAACATCCCCTGATCATTTTACACCAATTAATGATCACAGTAATTGTTACAGGGATAATCTGATTACCTGAAATGTAAATATAAGGCTTTTGAGGAAATATTAAAACCTATAAAGTTATTTCATTATTTTAAGATAATATTTTGTATAGGTGAAGCATTAACTGTAGCAAAAACTGGTCCTTCCTCTTTAACATTACTATCCCTCTGCACAACAAACACTTACAATGACCTCAATTAACTTTTGTCATTACTCAAAGTGAAAATAATTGTTAAAGCAAAAGGAGAAATAAAACCGCATACATATTTGTTTTAACTAATCTTTAATTAAAGACGCAAGTGAACCCAGGGTTTGATTATATTGTTAGGCCTTAGGCTGTGTTTGAGCCTTCACTTTGGTACATCTGCTACCTCTTTGGCACCGAGACATCAGTCCACAACATATTAAGATATATTATTACATTATAACTTTATTTATATTACATAATTACACACTTATGCACTCTGGTAAAAATAACTTTATAGTATAGGGATGATAAGCTTTTAAGTAATTTGGAATTAGTGGCATCTTTGGTAATATTTGGGTATGTAAAGGTGCCTTAAGCTATATCAGAGTATTTACATATTTGGTTTTTAGTTTTTATACTTTTTTTAGCCTATTAATTTGTGGTTTGAAAAAATAATAAGTCTTAAGGTTACAGGTTTATACACTGCAAAAGTGCCTTTCGTCTTTGCATTTATCTATATATTTCGCTATGAAAACTTTCTTTTTTTTATATGTACATAAAATGTTTAAGAGGTACAAATAAATAAAATTTACATAAGCAAATTAAGTACATTATCTGCATGGGCTAGGCACAAACACTTAACCAGGGTGACTGTTGACATATTTCTACTTTATATCCTGTCTTTAAAAGGCTTGAATTTCAAACTTAACTTTAATTTTTACCACTAAGGATACAAAATGATATTTATAAATTTAAAATTACTGATACTATTATAGTGATAATATGTTAAAATCAATTAACACATGTTATATAAGAAAGTCAACTTTACGTAAAAACTCAGCCCATTTGATCAGAACTTACAATCACCCGCTGCAAGGTGCTACGGTCACATAGCCCATTTGATCACTACTTGACGATCACCCACTGCAAGGTGCTACGGTCAGATAGCCCATTTGATCACAACTTGACGATCACCCACTGCAAGGTGCTACGGTCACATAGCCCATTTGATCACTACTTGACGATCACCCACTGCAAGGTGCTACGGTCAGATTAGCCCATTTGATCACTACTTGATTATCACCCTCTGCAAGGTGCTACGGTCAGATAGCCCATTTGATCACAACTTGACGATCACCCACTGCAAGGTGCTACGGTCACATAGCCCATTTGATCACTACTTGACGATCACCCACTGAAAGGTGCTATGGTCTTATGGCCCATTTGATCACACATCTTGACAATCGCCCACTGCAACTGCCAAACTCAATGACCATACAGTGTATAGCCATTTGATCACAACTAGACGATCACCCGCTGCAAGATGCTATGCTTTACAAATATAGACTTCTGACTGAGTTTTTACTTGCATTGCCTTTCTTATTTAATGTCTTCCTGCTTACATGGTATAAACTTTCAACCATCCTTTTTTTTCCACCAACTTACTTACTGTAGGACTTGGCTATATTAAGTTTTATGTTTAAATACAAATACATAACAAATGGGATGGTATAAAAACTTGAAAACTGTCTCATATATCTACTTAGAGTATATGCACAGTATAATATAAACACCCAGTAGCGAAGCTTACTGTTTAGAAAAAATGCCAACTGCTAGCAAAAAAAATTACACTAGCGATCCAATTGGCCGTATTGCAGATCTATGGCATATCTCCGCTATATAGCATTGCAGTTTAATAATGTTGCAATACAATTAATTGAGTGCAAATATTCAAATAAAATCGTTTATTTGCTATACCACCGCTAAGATCGTTAGCATAACTTAGCTGGCAAGTAAAACAGCTGAGCTTCGCTAAACTGTGTGTTTATATTAAACTGTGGTTTCATAACAAAACAACTATTTTAAAAATAATGGTGCTGGCAACTAAGTAAAAACAATGAATCAGTAATATTACAAAAGATTAATAATATATATAATAATTAACAATTCTGGTGGGGTTATTTTGACAGTTACAGTGTATTTATTTTGAATACTTTTTTGTAATATATTGTAAAAACTTACAATATTTCCCTTGCAAAACAAACAAGTTGATACAAAACGTAAAAAGAGTGAAAAGTATGATACTGAACCTATATAGAGAAACATCTAAATTAAATAATTTGATTTTGAAGAATAATATAGTAAACTAAGTTCAAGATTAACATTTTAATTCACATAACGTACACATGTTTTGTTCGAATATACAACCTCAATCTCAATGACCATCATTATTTTTTTATATACTGTATTTATAAAATCTAATACACAAGGAACTGACGTAAACGTCAAGCTTCCCTCTAGTTTAATAAATCTGTTGGCTTCTCATGAACTATGTATGATTTATACTGTTTGCTTTTAAAATAAATTGAAAGTAGACATTTACACTTTGTAAAGTTCAGGATTTTTATTTCAATTGAATCTGGTTCATCTTAACTAGACAACTTTAACTGGTTAAGAGTTATATTCCTAGCGAAACAATAATAAAATACAGTTTAAAACTTGCACAGTGAAGATCAAAACCACAAATATTTGGCAAAAACCCTGTAGGCCTAATTAGCTTTGTATTCTACATTGTACTATCTTAAAAGTACAAAACACGTTTTGTTAATATATAATATCTCTTAAAATGTGTATTAATAAAGTCTCTTTATAAATATTCAACGTTTAAAATCTACTACATACTCTATATAATACAAAACGAGATTTGTTAGAGCTATTATATAAATAATTATATTATTACAAAATAAAATTTTATTTTATTCGTTTCTATTTATGAGGCCATTATAAACAATTGAAAACTAATTCAATTCTATCACTAAACAATTACAACTTAGTTGTCTGATACGTGTGCTTGTACATCACTATTTTATTATCATTTTTAAGAGATCTTATTCGATTTTTTAGTGTCAATCAGAATTATATCTAAACTTAAATGAGCAGAAATAATTATATATAAATTAATACTATCCAACACACAGTGTCAGAATTACAGTTTTGGTAGAAAACCTCTCAGTTTAGGTAAGTCCTTAAGTAAATGTTTGACTGAAATGTCTGTTTATTCAGGACCAAATTAGGGCCACTTATCAACCAGCGTGGAATGTGATACTACAATGTTTTTCATCGCTTCTATTGAACGTAAGTGTAAGTAATACTACGCCACAAATAAAGCTGACACTGTTGATCATACAAACTATACTGTGTCTACTGAACAGTGTGCCTGGAGTTGAGGTCCCTCGGCGATCCTAACATATGGGACCTTTTTGATATTATTGTCTTGTGTCATGGCATTTAAAAAATTCATTTTTTCCATTATGAAATGATACATAGCAAACCAAAGCTACTAAAAAAATGTACTTATATATTTTGCTGTAATACACAAATTTTGTAATACTATTTCATTAGTTTTTAATAATTTTAAAGGAATTACATTTTTCTTATAGTTACAAAATTCTGTAAACAGACTTTTTAAAACCAATCCTAAGATAAAATAAAATTGTAAAGTGAATATTTATTAATATAAACTTGGGTTAATCAAGTAGCCTAAAAAATTACTTCAGATTAAATGGATTGAGGACTAATTCTGTACTTAATCTATTTAGTACAAATTACTAAAAAAAAAAAATACATTGTACTAATTTTTATTTGTACAATAAACATAAATATAACAGTATTAGGCATGTTTTGAGGTAGAGTGCATTTGCTCAACAATATACTTGGATGATTTTGTAAATTAAAAAAGCCAAATAACATAACAAAACATTGTTGAAAATATTTGTTTGCTTGTGAACTTATTCTTAACTTAAGGACGGAAAGGAACCTCAGCAAACTCCAGGCCACAGAAAACAAACAACTTAACAGCCATTGATGCGCAACATCTAATGATTGGATGTGGAAGTCCAGTAGTATTGGTAGTGGTGCTGAAGGCTGTGTCAGACATTCATGGAGTAATAGACGGATGAGGTTGAAGTTTGAGGAGGAGAGACAGGTGAGGTAGCGGTATCACAGGTAGTCGGGGATGGACCGGTTTCTGAGCCAGGGGAGGGAGCTTTATTTCCAGGAGGAGGTCCATGGTACACAGAGTCCTGTGGGAAGGCAGGTGAGGAGGAAGCAGCTCCCTCTGGAACCCCTCGTTCATTCTGAGGCTTCATTCGGGTGGGTGAGGATGTCAGAGACTGGATAGGAGAGGTGGCCCGGTGGGGGTTGGTTGGATAGTTATTATTATTGTAGTGGTGAGGTGGCTTAGGAGGGTGTTCAGAATAGAGAAGAGGTCCTCTGGTATAGGTAGGACCATTGCACTGCGGCAAAGGTGGCGAAGGGTAGTAAGTCCCTCGAGGAGGTACGTTATTATAGAAGGTTGAAGATATGGAGGACGTCTGAGTTCCTCTAGCTACAACGTACTGGCCGGCAGGAAATGATGGCTGTTGCGTTGGAGATCCTCTTTGAGGACTTTCACTCCTTCTTGTAGCTAAAAGGTGAACTTGCACTGGACCTCCAGTGGGGTAAGGGACTCGTATCGTCTGTTGCTGCCCAACTCTGATAATGGATGTAGTCCCAGGAGGAAGAGGTTGTGTAGAATAGTGAGGCTCAGGCTCGACATATGGAGGGTGCAAAGGAAGTCGAACTGCAGATGAGGCTGAGATGGGTGAAACTCTCATCTGGACTACACTTCCAGGAAGAGCTCTTCTCGCGTAGATCGGAGCAGGGCCCCGATAGGGAAAGTCATGATCTTGGAAAGGCACCATTACTCCCATTGCAGGTACTCTAGGAGGTGGATCGGTGTGGAGGTGGTGAACCCTTGGTTGGTATTGAAGGTCACCACCACCTCCAATCCTCATCGGTTGGTGTAGGTTTCCTGATGAAGAGTAGATCATTTGGTGTTGGTAACTCCTCGAAGGGTCTACAGGAGAGCCAGCTGCATAGTCTAAACTAGGATCTGGTATGTAAGTGAAGTGTGTTTCCTCCTTTAACAAAGGCATCGCTGTTCTGTTAGGTGCTGGTCTCCTGGGATCTTCAGGAGCATAGTAGGGCCATGTAATGTGACTACCAACCCTGCTTGGACAGGCTAAAGGTGGAGGTTGAAGTTGAGACTGCATCTGTTGCAAGATCTCTGTTGTAGAACCGAATCTTGGCTTAATTCCTCGGACAGAAGGCCTTCTGTTGAATCCGTAATCATCATGTTCATCGTCATCAGAGCCAGCTGAGTTTGGCGTTGAACCATATCTTTTCCGGATTCTCTCAATTCGTCTAGCATCTTGTTGGACAAATAGGGCGAGTTCATCTTGATCACTGTTACCCGCGGGTGTACCAGCCACTACGTCGGGTTGTGGTTGTGACTTAGTGTCATCTGAGTTAAGGGCTTCTTCAATATCATCCAGACTATATTCAGAGTCTTGTGCAGTACTCGTGCTTGCTATAGATGTCCTATCTCCTGGAAGTGGGCGGTTTTCTCGACTTCCAGGTGAGTCGTCCAGATTCCCAATCACACAAGCTGTCAAAGGCGCTAAGGATGATAAAAATTGTTTCCTGGCTTCCGTGGTCACACTGTTCCTCTGAACGAGATGTTTGTGGTTCAAGCCTGGTGGTGTATTTAAACCATTTCCAAGGTCTGGGGGCGTCATTTGCTGATGGTATACTGGTTGATAGTATGCATACTGTCGCTCTACTGACACAGGGGTCTGCAAAATGACAGAGGGGTGGGCTGCTTCAAGTTTATCACGCCGAGAAAACAAATCTGTTAATTTTTTATAAGTGGAAGACATGCCAGAAGAAGCTATTTTGTCTGGACGACTTGGGGTTGAGTTTTGGATTTTTTGTGATTCTTCTCCAGGAGGACTGGCTCTTGTGTTCTCTGTAGATTTCCCATCAACATCATCCTCTACATCACATGTTAACTGTTTTATCCTTTCAACAAGAGAATTTTCATTTTTTAATTTATTCTGATTTCTTTTTAGTCTAATGTCATGGGGATACCTAAGAAGACTTCTCCTCAGTGTATTTCTTTCTATGGTCCTCTTGATCAAGTTGCTGCTCAGACCTTCATCATCATCGCTAGGAGGATGGTCAGTCTGAGGAGAAGACACTGTCTGCGAACATCCATCCTTTGAGTCATGTTTACTGCTGTAAAACTGATGCAGTTTTGATTTCTTTGCTTCTTCATAGATTTTGAAGTTATCATCACTTCCTGAGACTTTATTCTGCTCTAAGTTTTCTTCCGTGTCGGGTGACCTCATCAACACTGGAGGCGGAGACATAAACCTTTGACCTGGAAAAAGCTGACGAACAGCTGAATTTGGTTTCAAAGATGTCACATTTATGACTTTTATTGGAGGTGTTACCTCAACTATGTCTTCCTTATTAGTATCTGCTCCATCGGCAATGGAGTCTTTGACTTCAATTTTAGCTGAACCCTCGTTGAATCGTACTCCTTTTTTATCTTCGTCTTCTGTAACAGTTCCCTCAGGTTCGTCCTGTGTGCCACTGTCTATACTAGCACTTTTCCACATTTTCCCTCCTTTCAGAATACCTCCCCTGGACTCCTCTCCTTCTGCTCCCTGCCTTACACGTTGATCATCTGCTTCTCGCACAATACGTCGCTCCGTCACTGTTGTCATAGTTATTGTCTCCACTATGTACCGCTGCTGCTGCTGAGTAAGCTGTTGCATCAATTGCCTCTGTTGCTGATGGCCTTGGCTAAGCTCTTCCGCTGAAACATTGCAACTTTGGTCCACCAATACACCTGAAACATATGTGAACTATTTAAAAAGAAGTTTTACACATTGAATCTATTTATTTAACAATATAAATTAATTTACACTTTAATGTTCGTGTCACATTATACCATGTAATTAACAGGAGTACTTTACTGATTAGTTATCAATATACTAGTATGTTAATTAAACACACTAAAAAATTTTAAATAGTTAACTCAAAATCATTTAAAAACTTTGTCAAGTAGTTTCCAATATGCACGTCAATCTCACTCCAAAAACAGTACAATGGTTTTTAAACTTAGCATTACACCTACAGAACTATTTTGCCTAATATTGTCTTGTTAATCAAGTTAAAATCTTTGTTTGTAAGCTCCACCACAATGTCTACAGTATGTTCTTTCCCAAATAGATATTGTATGGTTACCAAGGGTGACAGGCTTTCTGCTCAATCAATAAGAAAAAAACATGAGATGGCAGTCGGTGTTTAAAAGTACAGACCATCAAATGGAATACAATTTAGAATGATGCATAAAAACTATAAACTGGCTGCAGATAAAATCTATATAAACCAAATTTTTTTCATTAAGTAAATGTTGCCACCCAAATTAGCAATAATGATGGTCTAGCTCGATTGAGATGGGCATGAGTAGTGGTCAGGCGGGTAATGTTATAGTACAAACCAAGTATTAAATATCTCACTTCTCACGCAAAAATGACATAAAATAAACTTATAACTTACTGTAAAACAAATCTGAACGCAACAACAAGATCGAATAATCCCTGTTAAACTCATCTATTTTTCCCAGTTGATCAGTACGTAAACAACAACAAAAAATACATTGCTCAGGTGACCAGAGTCAAAAGTAATAAAATTAAATTACAAATAAAAGTACACGTCACAATGTGTTTATGCTTTAATGAGAAGGATTTTTTTCCCCTAAAATATTAATAAGTCAATATAAGAAATGTGTATTTTAAAATTTTTCAATATTTTTTATAGAATTTCCATTACATAAAAAAATTAAAATTACCACATCATTTGAGAAGTATTCAAAATTAAGGAATGAAAGAATTGTTGAACTCCCAAAAGTACCATATTGAAGAGAAAATATACTAACTTGAAGCAGCATTTAATAAAAAAAAGATCGTTGGATATAGAAAGTTTTGAACTCATAATGGTTAGATCCATAGATCAAGACAGTATTTGTCCTGATCCATAGTTCAAGACAGTATTTGTCCTGATCCATAGTGCAAGACAGTATTTGTCCTGATCCATAGTTCAAGACAGTATTTGTCCTGATCCATAGTTCAAGACAGTATTTGTCCTGATCCATAGTTCAAGACAGTATTTGTCCTGATCCATAGTTCAAGACAGTATTTGTCCTGATCCATAGTTCAAGACAGTATTTGTCCTGATCCATAGTTCAAGACAGTATTTGTCCTGATCCATAGTTCAAGACAGTATTTGTCCTGATCCATAGTTCAAGACAGTATTTGTCCTGATCCATAGTTCAAGACAGTATTTGTCCTGATCCATAGTTCAAGACAGTATTTGTCCTGATCCATAGTTCAAGACAGTATTTGTCCTGATCCATAATTTAAGACAGTATTTGTCCTGATCAGGAAGAGTTGATTATTTAAATAATAATCGAGTTTGCTATAAACATATATTCATTGAATTTACATTTTAAAAGCATTAAACAGAAAAATAACCAAATACACTAATTCTTCATATGAAAATCATGGTTTTATGTTCTTGGTTTGGTTGTATTAATGAAATATACTATTATTTACAATTATTGTACAGTACAATAATATAACTAATCTATTAATTAATTGTAACTATTGCTAATCATTATTAACTAATGCGCAAGTGTAAACATTATTTATATATATTTTCAATGTACAGAAAAGTTCTCAATTTTGAGTCACCTTAAATTTTTATTTCTCTTGAATTAAAAACAAATTATAGTTTTTTTATTAGGTTGGATAAGAAACTTATTGTCTCCTCAGTTTTCTGATAAGTCAGCATTCAAAACCACTCGATGATATTATCTGCCCAACTCTAAGGGGTCTACCTACCCACTTCACTTACAAACGACTCTCAGCTGGTTCCAACCCCCCCCCCCCTACCCACATGACTAATTACTTAACACATCTAAAGCCCACATGATTAAGGGCAGGTCCCCCCTATCCAAGGCTCTTACAACACAAAATGGGTTTTCAACCAACTCAGTGTATGTTAAGTGGCCCACCCACCTACCATGTTTACAGTTTAGGGCATGCACCACATAACATCTTCAAACTACTTATTTTGAATAATATAGTGTGTAAGATTTACATATATATGTGTGTGTGTAAATTATTGAATATTTCTTGTGTTAGTTAATGGGACAGGTAGTAAATTATGCTTGGTGTAATTTGTTGTAAAGCATTTAAATTACAAGATTTTTTGTAAATAATTGTGATTCAAATATGAAACTCAAATAATCAATATTTTGGAACTAAAATTTATTAATAAGTGTGCATGTTAAATGTATCATGCTTTAGAGCTCCTATTTTGAACAACATGAATTCCAAGCATATTTTTGATTATTTGGTAATATGACTAAGTTGTATGTTATACAATTTCATTCAAAAAATTAAATATTATTTTAACAAAAAAAATTAATTTTAACTTAGAAAAACTGATACATGACTATATTTATTTGCTGTTTCTTTGTTTAAAAATTATTTAAGACTTCTCTAGCATATTTTTATTGTATATGATTAAAAGTCATACTTCTTTAAATTGTATACATTTTTTCTGTACAATATTTTTGGTTTAAAATGTTTAAATAAAATATATATTGTTGTGTAATAATATTAGACAGTTTGTTATAGTAAAAGAAAAAAAACAAAGTATATGAGTTATAAATTAAATATTGTAATAATAAAAACTAGAGGAAAATAGGATGATGAGTATAGTAAGCAGTAAAACTCCATAACAATACAGGAATAGTCTTGTATAGCAGTTTTAATTAGCTGACAAAGCAGCTGTTTCAACGCTATTACCTCTCTCTGCTGAGATCAAAGTCTGTGGAACAGCGTCAGCATTGAGTTACAATGTATTCTGATTTGATGGGTTACATATAACAGTGCTGAGAGAACCCGTTCATCTGCTGATCAGTAACAATCTGTTGTATTCAAAAGATGACCTTTTACATATAATACTGTGTTATTAGCTGACCATAAAAACAGAATAGGTTCACAATTAGACAGGTATCTAAGTTTCGTTCACACAACGATTAATAGAAAGTGATTCAACCGATTTTGGTAAATATTTTTCTGAATCAATCAATCAATCGTTTATTGCCATGTTACATATTACAGTATCGACAAAGTCATAGTACAGCATACATGCTAAGTCCAAAAATATATCAATAATTTCTTATTTCTATACACAAATAGAATCAAAAATGTCAATGTAAACTCTACAGAACATAATTGTTAAAACACAGATATATTATTAATGTTAAAAGTCAATGTTTTTCAAGTTGAAAAACTCATCAATAGAATAAAAAGGATTATTCAACAGCCAGGTAAAAAGCTTTGTTAAAAATGTTTTCTCTGTATACTTTTCAATTATAGGTATAAAACAATTATATATCCTCAAACAAATAACCGAGTGACTATTAATAGATTTACTCAATCAATGAAATAAGACTATACTCGGAGTTTGATTTCAATTTTATAAGGATTCGTTATTTTAGGATTTGAGTATATTGCAGGATTCATTTTTCAGTGCATAGAATTTATTTGAATATAAAATACTCCTTTCAAAAATTTACTACATAGAATAAATTGCCATACAGAAAGTAGATTATCTCTATGATGATCATCAACAGCATAAAAAGAATGCGAAAATTAAAGTAACGAACTGAAGAAATAAGAAAAGACTAGACATTAAGAGGTAAAATTAGTTTTTACTAAACACATATCATCTTTTAAACTAAAGTAAAGGGCTACAATATGAAGGTTGGCCTTATGGATGGAAAAAGGATGGAAGCAGATTATAATGTATTTGGACACAGAAATGTGTATTCAATATATTTACCTACATTTTTATTTAAGTTATAAACATGTTATCTTTACATTGATCTGTAGGCTTTGACGAATTATTTTTTATATTCAGTTTCTGGCATTTATTATACAGTATTTAAAATAAAATTTAATGACTAGATTTAATTAAGTTGTGAAATAAAGCCAAACTGATTTATCAAGAATATTTTCATTTATGAACAATAAGTCAGATATTTGTCAACTAGGACTTCTTCCAGCGGATATTTGAGCAGTTTCTTTAGCCTGGAATTGTGTGTTAGGCAATAAGGATGGGAAATAGAGAATTGCAGGTGTTTGATATTTGTAAACTAATATTATAAATAGTTAGTACTTACAGTGATATATTATCTAATGGGAATATTTCAGATTGTAATTTGGATAGTTAGTGAGGTCTGCTACTGCAGCTGGCTTAAACTGCATGATATTTACATGATATACTAGTGCTCAACAACTACACCTCGAAACAGCTGATAATTCGAGACTCATAATTTAACATTGAATGAGAAATCTATGTGTGTTTAAAATCAATGCTTATTATTAAAACCGACTGACTATACACCTACCGGTGTTCAATCAGGGACTACGTTTGGTTCACAAATCAGTTTATTGATGCTTTATTAAAAATGAAATCGACTTCCGAATATATTTTGACAAGAATAATAAGTGAATTACAAATAGTATAAGTTCTTTAAAATGTTTAAATAATCACCAAAATATTATATTTGTTATTTTTAACCATAAATTATAGATGAGAAGTTACAACCCAAAACATATCTACATGACACAATTACTATATTTATGTATATCAAAGGAAGATATTTCAGCCTCTTTCTTGTAATTTGTAAGCCAAGCGAAGCAGGAGTTGGTGATTAATGATAATTAATTAGCCCCCCCCCTCTGTTAAGTAAATGTAAAGCTGCTCGAGACAAGGATGAATATCATAAAGGGATAAGGTTAAGATTGCTTCAATGATGGTAATATATTCATTCGGTGGACCTTACAAGTTGCGTCTTCCGACCCCTTCTCCATTAATAATCTCATCATAAAACAAGTTGCTTTTATCAAATCACAAATTAACATGGATAAGCTTTATACGAAGAATTGTTGTTTAGATTATCTCACAAGTGTATTTTGTAAATTCACAAAATATGCAAAGGACAGGTAAATTCATCCAAGGGAACCCGACTTATATTGCCCCAATAGACATAAGACTGCCACTCCAATAACCTAGTGTGTTCAAGTAATACTTCCCCTCCCATCAACCTAGTGTGTACACTAAGACTGGCCCTCCCATCACCCTAATGTGTACATGTAAAACTGTCCCTCCCATCAACATAGTGTGTAAACGTGACTGTCACTCCCATCAACCTAGTGTATAGACACAAGACTGCCTCTCCCATCAACCTGGTGTGTAAACGTACGACTGCTTCTCCCATCAACCTAGTGTGTAAACGTAAGATTGCTTCTCCCATCAACCTGGTGTGTAAACGTACGACTGCCTCTCCCATCAACCTAGTGTGCATGCGTAAGACTGCTTCTCCGATCAACCTAGTGTGTAAACGTAAAACTGCCCCTTCCATCAATCTAGTGTGTAAACGTGACTGTCTCTCCTATCAACCTAGTGTGTATGCGTAAGACTGCTTCTCCCATAAACCTAGTGTGTAAACGTAAGACTGCCTCTCCCATCAACCTACTGTGTAGATGTAAGACTGCTCATCCCATCAAGCTAGTGTGTACCCAATGCTCAGTTACTACTGTAGCAGTGACACAAACCTGGGCTAAGGTCGTCATCCGTGTTTGTGGCCTCAGTCTTGGTTTCTGTGATCGGCTTCTCCTCGGTCGGCGCCTCAGGTTGCAGCCAGTCTTCTTTTCCATCTGTAAAAAAAATTCTGTTATTTAAAAATGTTGTTTAATTTGTTATAAAACAGCGTTGTATTCGTCATTAAAGTGATAAATTTGCGTTTTTTGTAACTTAAGCTTATAGTATTTACCTAATGGCAAGAATTTTAAATTTTTTTTATATATTTATTTAAAAAAGTATAGTCAGTTACACGAAGACATTGAAAATCTTAGAAGCATGTTTCATGCTTGTAACATGTATTTTGCTTCTATGGGTCCCACACATACCTTGCCAGTTCATTCAACATGTATAGTACTTTCAACGTTATGCGGGAGTTTTATGGTAAATCCACCCCATATAGTTCAGTACTACATAATATAACTTTATACTCTTAATGTGTTATAACCATTTTCTTTTTATTTATTTAAACTTGTTGTCTTACATTCCTCACAATACGTAAATATCTTAGTTGGTCTCGGGAAATGTTTATACACCAATATTGGAATGAAGACAATTTTATCGAAACACCTGTTAGCGGATTACGTCTGAGATAGGACGGGGAGGGAGGGAAGTATGCATATGTCAGTCTGTTGTTGTGGGGAGGAGGATGGGGAGCAGTGGGGCGTTGTGATATTACAGGAAATGAAATCCTCCCCAACCACCCCCCCACACTTGCCTCCATGCCACCACTCAAACCACTCACCGTTATGCCTATAACATCCATCATAGGATTTCGTCCACACTGGATGCTTTTCATATTACTTTACTCGTAAAATTTCTATTTTTAAGTCAGCTAAAATTATTGGCAGCAATTAATTTTTGTTATAAGAAAATTTATATATTGTATTATTGTCAAGAAATTAACATTTGTGTACAACTTTTTTTACATGTCTATATATTTACTGTTAAATTTTAATTTTGGTTGTAATTTTTAGATTAAGTAACATAACGAGTCACCTGCTTGTAGCATATTACTGTAAAAAAAGTATACTGAGAAAAACATTTTTTTTATATGCGGCTCTTATATCCATGGTACACATGGCTCTTAAAGGGTCCTATCATCCGCCCGTTGTATTAATGGCACTCAATGGCTCATAAAGGGTCCTCTCATCCGTCCGTTGTATTAATGGCACTCAATGGCTCATAAAGGGTCCTCTCATCCGTCCGTTGTATTAATGGCACTCAATGGCTCATAAAGGGTCCTCTCATCCGCCCGTTGTATTATTAGCACTCAATGGCTCATAAAGGGTCCTCTCATCCGCCCGTTGTATTAATGGCACTCAATGGCTCATAAAGGGTCCTCGCATCCGCCCGTTGTATTAATGGCATTCAATGGCTCATAAAGGGTGCTCTTACTAGACTAACGGTTTATAATAGACCCTTCCATTTACACATCGTTTGCACAGTTCTTAAATACTAAACGCTGTAAAATAATATTGATCATTTATGTACTGCTGTCTAACGATGGCTAATGAAAGTTATTTTTTGTTCGTTTGTAAACATCAAACTACACCTTTAGGTTTTGTTTGTACTTTTACATTAACTTGCTCTCTGATTTTTGATTCGTGTAGTTTTCAGAGAATACCCTGCAGCCTTTCTCCACTACCTCTACACAAGGAGTCCCCACCCCCCTCACCACCACACATGACAATATGGCTGATTAATATCGGAGTTCAGGACCGCAGTTCCTGTGTCAACTTCCGTTCCTTGTCTGGAGCCAGTCACCGTGACCTCCTATGTCACCGATCGCCCTCCACAGATTGCTCAAACAATCAATTTGCTACGCTGATTTCTCGATTGTTTTGGGTCAATTTTAAAACGACGTCAACTATTGAGGTTTATGTTTGGAAAGCGTTGAATGTCTAATTAAATGTAGATACTGTAAAATGGAGGTTTTTATACATCGATCAATGGAAACACAACTAGTTGTCATGTAAAGTTGTTGTAACTATGTAAAACCATAATGTTTACAATGTATTTGAATAATATTTCGTAAAGTAATAAGTGTCAACCACCAAATACTGATTCCAACACAATGTAACAGGTTTGGGTTGCTTAGTTATTGTCTATGTAAAACTACTGTGTTATATTTTGTTGTTTATTATAGACCTAAACTAATTTATATCCTATTTTATTGGGTTGTAGAATATATTTTTTTTTTTTTATTTAAATGTTTACTCTAGTTGTTAGACTAAGTGTTATTGTATCATTTCATTAGGAATTACACTAACGTTTTGAAGTACCACTATGTTTAATGTTGCTTAACATTGATTTTGTTAAAATGAAATTAGTATTTGGGTTATAAATAGTATAAAAACATTACTACAGTACTTCTTAATATTTTTACATTAAATTATATTCTGTTAAAAATTATTTCTAAAGAGAATTGAAGGAACTGTCTACATTGTGTAATCCGTAATACGTAATTACATGTAAGTATAAGGAACTGTCTACATTGTATGATCCGTAATACGTAATTGCATGTAGGTACAGTATAAGGAACTGTCTTCATTGTATGATCCGTAATACGTAATTCCATGTAGGTACAGTATAAGGAACTGTCTACATTGTATGATCCGTAATACGTAATTGCATGGAGGTATAAGGAATTGTCTACATGTATGATCCGTAATACGTAATTGCATGTAGGTACAGTATAAGGAACTGTCTACATTGTATGATCCGTAATACGTAATCCCATGTAGGTACAGTATAAGGAATTGCCTACATTGTATCAAATAAAATCAAAAACCATTTATTCAAATTAAAAATATTTACAAATTAAATTCAACCATGTGTAAGAATACACGCGCGGTTGACAAAAACAAACACAAAACGTACTTCCTTAATAATATAAATCTTGAGATTGGTTCAATTTATCATTTCACTGCGAATAGTTTCATAAGCAACATTACTCAAATAACTAAACAAAATATGTAAATTTTAACCAACATAAATAATCTTCAATTTATTACAATTAAAGTAAATCAAATTATTTCTAAACAAAAAGCATATACACATATATACATACACATATACACACATACACGCATACAAATTCGCATTCATTCCTATATACATACAAATACCTACACATTCACCCATTGCCCATACATCCCCGAAACATAAAATCAATACACCTAAACAATTAAATTATTTTTAACTAACTTTTTTAATTTTAATTTGTATATACTAATATTGCTATTGTAAAAAGCACGCAAGTGGCATATGTTAGCATTGAACACCTCGACCACCTTACTACAACATTGCATTCGGCTTGAGACCTTGAACAATTGAGGGACTCTTACCATATCTATACTTAGATGCCTACTACTCGTATGTCTTGTTAATACTACATTCTTAAAGAGCTCCTTATACCTATGCTGATACGTAAGCAGGGCATACAAGTAAAGTTGTCTTATACGCATTATTCCGCAGTGGAAACAGAGGGGTCGACGAGTCAAATCTGCGTACACCGCAAACAGTCCTTAAAGCTAGTTTTTGAACAGTAACTAATGGTTTAAGTATGATGGCGAAGGTACCACCAAAATGAATAAGTCCATATTTCAAAGTAGCTTCGAACCAACATATGTACTGTACAAGGTACGCAGATCAGTTTGTGTTAGGTATTGTCTCATGTAGTACAAGTTGTAGTTTATACGTCTTAGTTTTGTTGTTAAATAGTCAATATTTACTATTTAACAGTATACATAATTGCATGTAGGTACAGTATAAGGAACTGTCTACATTGTATGATCCGTAATACGTAATTGCATGTAGGTACAGTATAAGGAACTGTCTACATTGTATGATCCGTAATACGTAATTGTATGTAAGTATAAGGAACTGTCTACATTGTATGATCCGTAATACGTAATTGCATGTAAGTATAAGGAACTGTCTACATTGTATGATCCGTAATACGTAATTGTATGTAAGTATGAGGAACTGTCTACATTGTATGATCCGTAATACGTAATTGCATGTAGGTACAGTATAAGGAACTGTCTTCATTGTATGATCCGTAATACGTAATTGCATGTAAGTATAAGGAACTGTCTACATTGTATGATCCGTAATACGTAATTGCATGTAAGTATAAGGAACTGTCTACATTGTATGATCCGTAATACGTAATTGTATGTAAGTATAAGGAACTGTCTACATTGTATGATCCGTAATACGTAATTGCATGTAAGTATAAGGAACTGTCTACATTGTATGATCCGTAATACGTAATTGCATGTAAGTACAGTATAAGGAACTGTCCGTAATATGATTTTATATTAGGGCCTTTGTTTGCAATTTACTGACTATCAATAATGAGAGAGTTAACATGCAAT
Source organism: Stictocephala bisonia (assembly GCA_035578905.1). Lineage (NCBI taxonomy): Eukaryota > Metazoa > Arthropoda > Insecta > Hemiptera > Membracidae > Stictocephala > Stictocephala bisonia. Next base: position 204,937 of record JAQJVL010000486.1, read on the forward strand.
TCGACACTTTAGTTTTTTAATCTGTAATTAAAATAAAACAGTATGTTGATTATCTGCTTTAACATTTTATTTGTATACATTAAATATACTAAGAAATAAAAATATATCCCTACAATTGTAAAAAATGATCAATCCGTAAAGGATTTCAATTACTTGCTCCATGAGTTCCTAATGCGTTAGAAATTTTATTTTCTGGAAGAATTTATCAGCTGGCACTAAGAGGGCTTGACAGCCACTCACACTAGTTACATTGTTCTACATTGTTTTTTCGCTAATTTGCTGACATTTCGTTGACTACGCTTGCATTATGCTCTTCTATACAGTGGGCAATGGCTGGTTTTAGCGAACGTTATTGATAAGTTATTTGTCTTTTTATTCAAGACTGGGGAACACCCCTGCACACTTCGCTCGCCAACCACGGCTTCGCTCGCTGGGCTCGATACACCTGGGCCGTCGGCCTCGGCATGTGACTTTTGACTACAAATAATAGTAGATTAAGTGTACAACGCAATATCACAATATTAAATTTATTTACAGTATTTCACTCACATTACTTGTGTTTCTATCTATTTATTAGTATAAACACCCAATGATTATTCCTAAGCCTATTTCAAACGTGTTCATTTCATTTGTTTTTGTTTAACAGCTGAAGGATAAATAAGATAAATTTCAAAGATACAAAATAAACATGTTTATTTATTTACAAAAGAGCTGTAAATTTTTTACATTAACATTAAAGTAAAAGTAAAATTAATGTACTAAAATTAACAATTAACCCAATGTTATTCTTATGGAACAATCCTTAGGGGTGGTTTCTACCCCTTTGGAGGATTTTATAAAGATGAAAATGGGCATACTTTAGTTTTCCTACTATACTTTTCCTACAACAAACATTTGTACCAGTAAATAGTATAACCTAAAATAAATTAACAAATTATAAAAATAAAAATAAAACAGATGAAAATAACATAACATATGATTAATTTAGTGTGTGGGTAAGTTGAATTTTACTTTTTGATTCTTATGTTTTTTAACTTCTCTTATTTTTTCGTATATAGGATTGTTCATGTTAATTTGTGTATTTAATATGTTCTTTGGTTCATTATAATTGTTTATGTATATGTGTAAATTTTCTTTTGTATTCATTTAAATACACAAATTAACATGAACAATCCTATATACGAAAAAATAAGAGAAGTCAAAAAACATAAGAATCAAAAAGTAAAATTCAACTTACCCACACACTAAATTAATCATATGTTATGTTATTTTCATCTGTTTTATTTTTATTTTTATAATTTGTTAATTTATTTTAGGTTATACTATTTACTATCTGAAGATGGCCTAAGAGCCGAAACCGGTAATATATTTTTATAAAAATGAATAAAAGGGTACTTTATTGTTTCAGCTCTGTAGGATGACGGGATGTGGGAGGATTAGTGATGAGTGAGTGAGAGGGCTTTCTCTTTCATGTTGAGAAGATAACATACTATAGTATAACGTGACTTTTATAGATAACTAACTTAACTAAGGATGACTTTCTCTGATATTTTACGAAATAACAGCTGTTTCATTGGGTGTGGCATGACAACTCTATGTATGAATCATGGTACATAGTAATGCCTGTGAATAGTTTATATCCATTGCCTTCTATTTAACAATTGATAACGAATGTTTCAATACAACCTTAAAGGATCCAGAAATAAAAATGTATTCACTAAAGTAAGCAGTAATTATAAAAGTTAATGGATTTACCTATCTAATATAATTTTGTACAAACAATGTGCATATACAATATCAATATTTGCCTCTTGATGGCAAAAAAAAAATTGAACGACAACAATGAATACATATATCTATTCATTGGCGACAATCAGTTCGTATGATTGGTTGTTCAAAGTCCTTTCACTTTCGTCTACTACGAATCATTAGAGTTCATGCAACAGTGACTTCAAAGACCGTTCTTCCATTGCGGTCTAGTTTCACTTTCTCCTGGCTAGATGATCAGTTTTTATGGTTTGTTTCCTTTCCTACTGAAGAACAGTTTAATCTCACTGATTCGCAATTAGTTGAGTATAACATTTGTATCAAGGCGAATTTGTAAAATGGCATAAAAAGTTAGTACAGTAAGGGAACAAAGCATTGATTTTAAATTATGGACAAAGCTATATATTTCTGTATACAATATGTAAATCCAAAAATAGTTCGCTGAATAGTTTAATTTTTCTTCCATATATGGTTCCTTCCTACACATAATACGGGGGTGCTGAAATTTGTATTTTATTTTATTTTCTTGCAATAAAACAGGATATCCATATTACATTATTGCAGGACAAATATATTAAAGTTCAATATAGTGGTTTGAGTCAAGTCCAATTTCTCTGAAGATCAACCGGAGCACAATATTTACACAAAAAAACTAAAAATAATTATCACAATATCATAATAAACATTCTGTGTCTGAAGATGATTTTAATATTTTTATTATTAATAGGGCTAGAGGATTTAAGCTTTGGAAATTATAATGGGAGCTGAAATATTATTTTTCAACATTCTCCGAGTCTCTACACCAGATGGGAGACGGTCCACGAGGAGTCAGTAGATCATTTTAAATGATTCTACTAACTCCTCTACGTCGCCCTTTAAGCATATGTTGATAAGCACGTCATTTTTAAGGGCTGGTTAAGAAAAGAAGAATGTAACAAACTGCACTTCAAAAGGTTTATTGATAAAACAATTACGGTTATTAAAAGATTTATAATTTAATCAGTCGAAAAAAATTAGCTAACGTTTTTGGAAGTTGCTGTAATTAGTTTAGTTTCAATTCATTTCAATTTGTTTAGTGGTTTGTAGCCATATGAACATAAAATCACATAAATGAACATATAACTGAAATTAAATTAATAACAGTAACTTCTAAATTTTTTATCTGGAATTTGAAAAATTACAGCTTATATAATAAATCTTTAAATAACCGTAACTTTTTAATGAATGATCCCTTTTAAGTGCAATTTGCGACATTCATTGTTGCTTGACCTGCCCTTTAATACTATACACATATCATCCTATGTTTATATTTAAACTTACCTTCTGACTCCTAGTGGGCCGCCTCCTATTGAATGTAGAGAGTAGATGGGGTTAGAAACGAACGTTAAAAAATAGTTCTTTTAGGCTTAAAATGGAATTTGTAAAGTTTTCTCATCCTATAGCTCAATTAATAATAAAACCATATCCAGAATTTTCAGAACCACTGTTTAAAAATACTTTATGCATTAATTATACAACTACGACCCGCAATTCTTTAAGTTTACTGTATTTATTTATTTTTTTTTAGGTCCAGCGTCTCCAACCCGATGAAGAGAATTCTTGTTCAGAATATAATTATTTTACCTTAAAATACCAGGACAATGTACTACATCATATTGCTGGAAGAACTTCGGGAGCCAACGCACACGTCCTTTGTCACCCTGTTTCCGTATGGCTAAACAGTGTTCACACTAAAGTGATTGAGGTCCAACTTAATAGGGCCATGAGAGCTCTTAGTGATACTCTCATGGCAACTCCACTACCTTGGCTCCAGGAGCTGTGTAATATAGCTCCTCCAGAAATAATACGTCAGGAGGCACTACGTAAAGAATTCAATAAGATCTTGAATGCCCCGCATCTCCCCATTACACAGAATCTCCCACGTCAGAACGATCGCTTAAAATCTCTAAACCCACCTGTACGTACTGATTTCCAGTTGAACAGATCAAATTTTTCGCTCAACACTAGCTGGGACATAGCGTAGAACAGTTTTGATGGACGAAATAAGTTCCTTATTAACAATCCATCAATACCTTTTGGTGGGATGAACCTCCCTCGTAGGGAATGGACACTGGTGAATCGGTTCCGAACTGGAGTAGGTAGATGTAACTACTGGAAATACAAATTGGGATTGATACTCGTTCAGTTATGTGATTGCGGGGAGTCCATCCAAACAATGGATCGCATAGTTACAGAGTGCCCCCTGCACTCTTTTACAGAGGGATTGGCTAGCATAAACAGAATCAGTGAGGCAGGTCTTAAATGGCTCCACGGATTGGACTTAGCTTTGTGACAAGATATCACTTTATATTTTCATTAATATTTTTAGAGTTTTTTTCCAAGTATACAACACAGCTTTTATATAATTTTAAATTAATAAATGGTAGCTGACAAAAAATCATACGCTATATATACCTGAAACTACACTATTGTGTGTTAGTGATGTTTCTTACTAACTAAAAGCACCGGTACCATTACCATTGATGCTTGGAAAAACTCATAATTGCAAAGTTTGCTTGAGAACATCTTGAACGTAATGAGCATTGTATGACGGATGAAAAAGGAAAAACCCGCAATCGAAATGTAGGTCAGACCTATGATTAAAGTGGCTGGAGGGTCGACTGAGACAAGAGTCCTAAGATTCTGGGTATGTTTATTATTAATAATGAATAAACTGATACACTAGAATAGTTAATCCAATTGTTGTCCTCACTGAATTACGTAAAACTAACTTTATTAATTTTAGTATTTTAATAGTGAAGTTACTGTAACTGAATTTATAAAATAATAAATTTTTATTTATCTTGTAATTAAGGTCACACACATACGCTTGGAAAAATCTGAACAAACCTTATTTCCAAGAATTAACGTACTTTAGAATTAAAAGTAAATCACTAACTACATGTGATAGTTAATTAATGTCTGCGTGAAAATGAGGTTATAAATTAAAATAATAAAATAAAACCGTGAATTGTGTATAAAGTAAGATTAAGATTATGTAATACAAATATGAAATGGAATAGTTCTCATTTCAAAGAATAAATATGCTTCGACAAAATTATAAACATGAAGATCAAAATAGTTATCGCTGATTATGGGTTTCCTTCAATTAACCGAATCAATAGCAATAACATCGGTGGGGTGATATTATTTTAAAAATAAGGAAAATAAATTGTGGTTTTGAGCTTTAGTGATATATTGCTACTAAAAATCATGATTACAAACTGCTTACGTCGTTTATTTGCTTTAGTTTATAATCAAAACACATGTGATATACGCAGAAGGTGATCAATTATAAATCAATTATAAGCAAAATCTTTACATAACTCGTGGCAAAAGATTTGTGTACGATCGAACATAAATTTAACGTAAATATCAGATGCCAAATATCATATGCGCTCCAGATCTGGAGTTTATCTGTAACAGTCACAACAAATTAAGTAAAACACGTTTTTTTGTTAAATTGTGTTGTTGTTATTCAGATAACATTTGTAAATTTGATTAACATATTACAAATTGAAAATATACATGATCAAATTGAATTATGTAGTCTACCTATTTATGAATTATGTATTCTACCTATTTGTGAATTATGTAGTCTACCTATTTTGAATTATGTAGTCTACCTATTTGTGAATTATGTAGTCTAGGTATTTGTGAATTATTTAGTCTACCTATTTGTGAATTATGTAGTATACCTATTTTTGAATTATGTAGTCTACCTATTTTTGAATTATGTAGTCTACCTATTTGTGAATTATGTCGTCTAACTATTTGTGAATTGTGTAGTCTACCTATTTTTGAATCATGTAGTCTACGTATTTGTGAATTATGTAGTCTACGCATTTTTGTGAATTATGTAGTCTACGCATTTGTGAATTATGTAGTCTACCTATTTGTGAATTATGTAGTTTACCTTTTTGTGAATTATGTAGTCTACCCGTTTGTGAATTATGTAGTCTACCTATTTGTGAATTATGTAGTTTACGTATTTGTGAATTATGTAGTCTACGTATTTGTGAATTATGTAGTTTACGCATTTGTGAATTATGTAGTCTACGTATTTGTGAATTATGTAGTCTACCTATTTGTGAATTATGTAGTCTACCTATTAGTGAATTATGTAGTCTACGTATTTGCGAATTATATAGTCTACGTATTTGTGAATTATGTAGTCTACCTATTTGTGAATTATGTAGTCTACGTATTTGTGAATTATGTAGTCTAATTATTTGTGAATTATGTAGTCTACGTATTTGCGAATTATGTAGTCTACGTATTTGTGAATTATGTAGTCTACGTATTTGTGAATCATGTAGTCTACGTATTTGCGAATTATGTAGTCTACGTATTTGTGAATTATGTAGTCTACGTATTTGTGAATTATGTAGTCTACGTATTTGTGAATTATGTAGTTTACGCATTTGTGAATTATGTAGTCTACGTATTTGTGAATTATGTAGTCTAAGTATTTGTGAATTATGTAGTCTACCTATTAGTGAATTATGTAGTCTACGTATTTGCGAATTATATAGTCTACTTATTTGTGGATTATGTAGTCTACCTATTTGTGAATTATGTAGTCTACGTATTTGTGAATTATGTAGTCTACTTATTTGTGAATTATGTAGTCTACGTATTTGCGAATTATGTAGTCTACGTATTTGTGAATTATGTAGTCTACGTATTTGTGAATCATGTAGTCTACGTATTTGCGAATTATGTAGTCTACGTATTTGCGAATTATGTAGTCTACGTATTTGCGAATTATGTAGTCTACCTATTTGTGAATTATGTAGTCTACGTATTTGTGAATTATGTAGTCTACGTATTTGTGAATTATGTAGTCTACGTATTTGTGAATTATGTAGTCTACGTATTTGTGAATTATGTAGTCTACGTATTTGTGAATTATGTAGTCTACGTATTTGTGAATTATGTAGTCTACGTATTTGTGAATTATGTAGTCTACTTATTTGTGAATTATGTAGTCTACGTATTTGTGAATTATGTAGTCTACGTAATTGTGAATCATGTAGTCTACGTATTTGCGAATTATGTAGTCTACGTATTTGTGAATCATGTAGTCTACGTATTTGCGAATTATGTAGTCTACGTATTTGTGAATTATGTAGTCTACGTATTTGTGAATCATGTAGTATACGTATTTGCGAATTATGTAGTCTACGTATTTGTGAATTATGTAGTCTACGTATTTGTGAATTATGTAGTCTACGTATTTGCGAATTATGTAGTCTACGTATTTGTGAATCATGTAGTCTACGTATTTGCGAATTATGTAGTCTACGTATTTGTGAATTATGTAGTCTACGTATTTGTGAATTATGTAGTCTACCTATTTGTGAATTATGTAGTCTACCTATTTGTGAATTATGTAGTCTACCCGTTTGTGAATTATGTAGTCTACCTATTTGCGAATTATGTAGTCTACGTATTTGCGAATTATGTAGTCTACGTATTTGTGAATTATGTAGTCTACTTATTTGGAATCATGTAGTCTACGTATTTGTGAATTATGTAGTCTACGTATTTGTGAATTATGTAGTCTACGTATTTGTGAATCATGTAGTCTACGTATTTGTGAATTATGTAGTCTACGTATTTGTGAATTATGTAGTCTACGTATTTGTGAATTATGTAGTCTACCTATTTGTGAATTATGTAGTCTACCCGTTTGTGAATTATGTAGTCTACCTATTTGCGAATTATGTAGTCTACGTATTTGCGAATTATGTAGTCTACGTATTTGTGAATTATGTAGTCTACGTATTTGTGAATCATGTAGTCTACGTATTTGTGAATTATGTAGTCTACGTATTTGTGAATTATGTAGTCTACGTATTTGTGAATCATGTAGTCTACGTATTTGTGAATTATGTAGTCTACGTATTTGTGAATTATGTAGTCTACGTATTTGTGAATCATGTAGTCTACGTATTTGTGAATTATGTATTCTACGTATTTGCGAATTATGTAGTCTACGTATTTGTGAATTATGTAGTCTACGTATTTGTGAATTATGTAGTCTACTTATTTGTGAATTATGTAGTCTACGTATTTGTGAATTATGTAGTCTACTTATTTGTGAATTATGTAGTCTACGTATTTGTGAATCATGTAGTCTACGTATTTGCGAATTATGTAGTCTACGTATTTGTGAATTATGTAGTCTACGTATTTGTGAATTCACGATAAGTTACTTACGAAATATCGCGTATTTGATTATTTTGTTTTTTATGTAATAAAAGCATTTATAGGCTGAGAAGATTAAGAGTGTCTGAATACTTTAATACACAACTGAAGTTTGTACATTCTAGTTATAGAAACTAATTTAAACTAAAGAAGAAAAAGTGAATGAATCAATCACTACATAAATATTAAAGGTCAATTATTATTTGAAAGAATAAAATCACATTTCAATATTTTGATGTATGTTAAGAGATAAAAACATCAGCCAGGATGTGCTTTGCCAGTTCCCTAGGGAAGGAAGTCAGTGAGCTGAGAAATATTTAATTTCGGTAAAAATCCCTCATGGCAAAATATGTGTTATTTAGACTCCGCAGAACTGGTAGCGTTTTAAAATAAACAGTTTAAAGATTTTAATGTATAAAACAAACGTGTAAGTATTAAAGGAATAAATGTTTTAACATATTATTCCATTTAATGTTTTTTGTAAATAATAATTTGTTTGCAAGAAATCCTTGACAATTAGATTTTATTTGAATGTAAGACTTGTATGAAATTGCCTTAATTAACTATCTTCTGTAGAATTAATATAACAGAAAAGTAATATTAATTCTATGATTTTAAATTCATAAATATTTATAAGGTGATTATAATGAGTTCAGCTCATTGAAATCATAAAAAATGAATAAGTATTTATAAACCAACTGTAAGATATTTTCGTAGCACGTCAGTTATATATTTAATATATAATGTTAATAAGTTGTTTCCGTAATAGTAGTTCGATGATTTCTCTACTTTAATCGGTTTTTTCTATTTCAGGCACTGTAATATTACTCTTGTTATAGTTTAAATTCAGCAAACTCTTAGAGAATTGTGATTTGTTTGATAAAAACGCAAAATAAACCATCCACTTAAACACTGCCGTGTGATCGACATTTTAGAATATTTTTACTAATAAAAAATAATATTATAATTGTTAATAATAAATATAATAACATAACATAATAACTTCATTAATAATAAAGAGAACCACAGTTTATTAGACAAATGAAATACAAATGTGGTTTTATTCTCTATGATAAAGAGTTTTTTTTAATTTATTGATAGATATGTACAATTCCAAGTTCATGATGAATCTGAGTGTAATACGTAGATTTATGATATAGTTTTTGCAAATATGGATTTCTTTTTAAATTAAACGCTACATTACTAATTGAACATCAACCGTGGTTCTTGGTAAACAATCAATCATTAATTGAACATCAACCGTGGTTCTTGGTAAACAATCAATCATTAATTGAACATCAACCGTAGTTCTTGGTAAACAATCAATAATTAATTGAACATCAACCATGGTTCTTGGTAAACAATCAATCATTCATTGAACATCAACCGTGGTTCTTGATAAACAATCAATCATTAGTTGAACATCAACCGTGGTTCTTGGTAAACAATCAATCATTAATTGAACATCAACCGTGGTTCTTGGTAAACACTCAATCATTAATTGTATTTTCTAAGTTCGTACTAGATCAGTGAGGGGCGTTTTCTACCGTAAATAAGGACTGAAATGCCTTGATAGATATTTTACCAACTTAAATAAGGCGAAACTCTAAATTTAATTAGTTTATATGTATTAGTGTCCTATGAATTAAGTTAAATTTCTGCTTTCATAGCCAATCTTTCCACACCTAAATCTGTTTTCAAATGAATGAATTATAAATAATTCGTTATTCCAGTTGCATGCTATGTCATTACAAGCGTTTAGTTCATGCGTAACTTCAATAAAGCCAATCGAACTACATTAATTTAGTGTCAGCGTCATAAAATAATGTAAAGCAAATGTATTTTTACTATAATAGCTAGTTTCAATTATATTCCTAAACATTTAATTTTCACTTTGAATCATACAAGCAAAATTATTGCTACTTTTGAAGCAGTAACAATTTATTATTGACTGTCATGACTGCATAGAAAACGACTTATCATTTGCTACTTCATTCAGTAGCTAGTTTAGCCATCAACTGCACGACAGTTTACTGCATAAAAAACAAAAATGGAGAGAACGAGTCTACACGCGACACGACCTTGACGGCGCATTACTGCCGTAAATAAATATGTTAGCATACATATTGATTCTGGCCATAAATTTTTACTCAACATTTTACTGCTTACTGCGTACGACAGATTGTAGCCCGTGTGGCCGAATACGATTGTAGAGAATGTATAATACAACCGACAGATTGTAGAGTCCGAAATACGCCTCATCCCGGTATCATAAGACACTACTAGAGAAGTCTGGAGTGTCCGTGTTGAATGGTAGTCAAGGTTCGGGTGTTGTGTAGAGAAGAACTCTAAGTGTCAAACTTGTCAGTTAGCTGAAAATCAGACCAACACTACGTGGTTCGGATTCCACGTAAAGCTGTAGGTCCCATAGTTGCCCTGGCTATTGGGCTATTATTAAATAGTCCTTTCTGAGCTAAGTTAAACTCAGATAGTAACAATGACTTATATAATTTATAACCCACCCACCCACCCATACACGTACAGTGGTGATGACCCACCCACCCATACACGTACAGTGATGATGGCCCTACCACCCATCCATACACATACAGTGGTGATGACCCACCCGCCCACCCTTACACATAAAGTTATGATGAATTACATTTATTTTCATCCAAGACCATAAGTAAATTTGTATAAAATGAACTTCTTTCTTAGAATCAACAACTTTTGTCTCCCCGATGACGCACGCTTTCATTCACATACGATGGCATTGACCCACCCGCCCACCCATACACGTACAGTGGTATTGACCCACCTGCCCGCCCATACACGTACAGTGGTATCAATACTACTTACTGTACGTGTATGGGCGGGCGGGTGGGTCAATACTACTTACTGTACGTGTATGGGCGGGCGGGTGGGTCAATACTACTTACTCTACATGTATAGGCGGGCGAGTGGGTAAATACCACTCACTGTACGTGTATGGGCGGGCGGGTGGGTCAATACTACTTACTGTACGTGTATGGGCGGGTGGGTGGGTCAATACCACTCACTGTACGTGTATGGGCGGGCGGGTGGGTCAATACTACTTACTGTACGTGTATGGGCGGGTGGGTGGGTCAATACCACTCACTGTACGTGTATGGGTGGGTGGGTTTAATACCACTCACTGTACGTGTATGGATGGACGGGTTAATACCACTGACTGTACGTGTATGGGTGGGCGGGTGGGTCAATACCACTCACTGTACGTGTATGGGCGGGTGGGTGGGTCAATACTACTTACTGTACGTGTATGGGCGGGTGGGTGGGTCAATACTACTTACTGTACGTGTATGGGCGGGCGGGTGGGTCAATACCACTCACTGTACGTGTATGGGCGGGCGGGTGGGTCAATACTACTTACTGTACGTGTATGGGCGGGTGGGTGGGTCAATACTACTTACTGTATGTGTATGGGGGAGGTTCGGACGATTGACGTTGGGATTTAGTAGGACCTTAGGACATTTTAAATTTATAGAAACTCGATTGTACATTGTATGATTTACTGTACATAGTAATATACCAGAACTTTTCCTTATTTTAATGGTTTTCTTTTGCCTTCTTTTTTCTTTTTTCTTCTTCTTTGTTTCTTTGAATGGAATGTAGATTCATCATTCATCTACACTCATCACACTCATTCATGCCTCATATTCACCCATATCTCTACGATCGGCGTCTTAGAGATGAATGAATAATAATGAATACCTACCTGCAACGCACTAACGACTTTCATATGGTTTTTGGTACATAATATAACTTGTTACGGACATTTTTACACAGGCTTATTAAACATAATAGGTATATTTAACTTACTATGTATACAAATTAATTGTGTATATAGTAAACATACAAATGGTGTCCAGTAACAATTTTAACAAGCTTTACCACAATGTTCAGAAAAACTCAAAAATAATATGTATTATTTATGACTTGTATCCCATCTGGTTGCTTGCTTTTCGGTCTATATGTGACTTTTTAAAAATCTAAATATCTCAGAAATAGTTTAAGATAAAATACTGAAACCCGGCAAGAATATTTTTCTAAATACGAGACGTATTACTGAACATGTTTATTTTCCTCAGAGAATTAGTTTCAAAATGGTGAAAATTACAGCATCTTAAGAGTAAAGCGTCTTCAAACCGTGGCAGATTTCACAGAGCCCATTTCTTAGAACCTAGTGTCCACCCTCCCACAGTTAACACCTACAGTTGTGATGGCCCTCCCACCACCAATACTCGTACAGTGGTGATGGCCCTCCCATCCGACCATACACGTACAGTGGTGATGTCCCACATACCCATACAAGTACAGTGGTGATTTACACTGCTGGTATTGACCTACCCACCCTCCCATTTATGAACAGCCATATTGACCCGCCCGCCCACCCATACACGTACAGTGATGATGTCCCACCTACCCCTACAAGTACAGTGGTGATGGCCTTCCCATCCGACCATACACATACAGTGGTGATTTACACTGCTGGTATTGACCTACCCACCCTCCCATACATGAACAGCCGTATTGATCCGCCCGCCACCCGTACTCGTATAGTGGTATTCACTCACCCATCCACCCATACACGTACAGTAGTATTGGATTAAATACATTAGATATTTATTATAAAATATTAAAAAGTTTATAAAAATCTTTTAGGCACTAACATGTAGGCAATATTATGCCAACTACTACCAGTTTGTATAATATTTTATCATTGAGCTAATGATAACAGAGAAAATAATTTTTTTATTTAGAAAAATCTGTTATCAGTGACCATATAGATTATTCATAATACTAGTATATTACAAGAATTAGTGATTAAAATAAAAATAATTAACTGGTTCTAAAATAAATTGTTCTAAAATCCAGCATAGAAAATGCTGGATTTTAGGACATATTATGATAGGGCATTTTCTCTTTATTTTCGCCCAAAGAATCAGGCTTTGAAATATTTCCGCGCATCATAGATAAATCCTACTGTCTATATATTTAACCAGGCTGGATTACTAAAACTCTTATCAAAGAATTACTTTGTTCATTTATCATTTGTTCACCAATCCCTTTCATTTTAAGAATAATCTCAAAAATATGTTCGCTTTATAATAATAATAAATATAAAATATTCTATGTGTTGTTTATATAACGAAAAAGTATATTTTAATTTGTTAACAAAATTAAAAGCTGTAAATATACGATACTGACGGTGAAGGAGTTTATTTTAGTCCCGAAACTCTCCGCATACATCTGGAGCCACAGTATGTACAGGAGTTAGGTAGTGTCAAAGCGAGCGTGGTTGAGAACCAAGTCACGAGTGGGCGGGGGGGGGGGAGGGGTCGGTGTAGGTAGATCAAGGGAGGTGTTTGATCTACTAATGTATTTGTGTTCATAAGTTTGTGACGACACGAAAACTGCGGTAGAAGTTTGCGTTACTGGAATAAAGTGTGACGCAGAGAAACGCGGGGATTCAATAGCCAAGTAAAACCAAACCAGGATTATATAGGGGAAAGTATTTAGACATTTAATATGTGGTCCACACTCCACACTTTTAGAACCTAAGTTATAAACTAGCTGTAATTATTATTTTAAAAATATAAATTCTTTAGAATAGTTTTGACTACAAGAAAGTTGTTATAATGTTTTCGATTTCGCTGTATGTATCGGAATTCGCTTCGATTCGTTATAACGATTTCGCTAAAAAAACACGAATTTTTACCGAATATAATACAACGCTAGAAGAAATCTAATTTTAAAGGCAAATAAATAAAATTGTAGAAAAGATTATAATACGATACATAAACTGAAGGTAATTCTTTGAAAGCTACATAATTAAGACTCATCACATAGTTCTACTCAATAATTAATATTATTTTGAAAAACTAGTATAAACTATTTTTACTATATGTAATAGAGTTAAATTATAACTGATAAGGTAACATTTTGGTGATAGGGGTTTTTATCATCATCACGTACAAATAAAATATTATATTAATTTATATGGAACTTTACATAATATTCTGGATTAAATATAATTTGACAATGTATTTTAAATAATTACTGATTAAAAATACGTAAAATAACAAATGCGATCAGCTTTTAATGTTAATTTTATTTTGAAAAATATAAATTGATTTCAAGGTTGCTTCAAAAGAATAATTGTATTTTATTTGATAGAGACGAATTTGAATTATATTTAGATTTGTCAGAGTATAATTAGTCGGTGATGAAGTGCGAGTTCAAACTTTCTTACTGTTGAGTTTGGAATTTAAATAGTCTTAATGAATTCATTTTTGTTCCAGTTCCATTAGCTTATTGGTTAGTCAATGGACTAACTAATAAACGGACTGATGACTGAAGGAACGATGTACACAATAATAACTCTTATTGTATCATAGATTGGCCTGCTGTGAAGTATGCCCATAAATCTATATACTTAAGTGTTCTTACTCTAGAAATCCAACCTTTTTCCTAGATCTGGTATTGTGGACCCCAAGAGTCGATCAAGGAATCGAATCGGATTGCAATGATAAGAACACTTTAGTATATCATTAAAAGTAACCCTGGCCACAAAATGTATTACCGTATACTTATATAAATCATTGTAGTTGGTGTTTTTGGAGTGAAACAAAATGTTTACAAATATAAATTTAGTTTTTCAAACAACCTACCGGATTTGACAGTTCGAAAATGAGTTGAAAAATGTTTCCAGTAAAATGTCAAGTCTCCAGAATGTCCAGAATTTGTAATCTTCCGTCACATCCCCGCCGCATGAATATTCAATTTCACCTGACGGATAATTAACGCTTTCAAACTTTTAAGGACTTTTAAATTTGTTTCCGTTAAGTGGATTTTCAATTTATCTTAACTCTTCAACAGAAAAAATAATTATTCATTGAAAATGTTGATAATACGTATGGTGAAAAGGTTCAATAAAATATTAACAGTCGCTGGGGCCTTCTGAGCCTCCTATTAGCATTTAAAATTAAACTTACCCCATGTCGAGTGAACGACCGCTTTATGGTATGTAATAACAAAGGCGTCACTCCACGAAAAATGATAAAAACGTGAGTTTTTATTTAAATATTGTAAATATGTAACTACGTTTGCCGGCCTCCCCGTGGCGGGACTGGATATACCATTCATTCACTGACCGAATGGTTAACTAACGGGCAAACACACGTCATATTAACAATTAATAAAGCCCTTTTTAACAATACCTTCTGAGAATTTTTAATATTGTAAAAATATGTAACTATATGAACTCTTCTCTTGTGACATCCCCGTGGCGAGACTGGAAACTTCAGTTTCCTCACAAAAACTTGGTAAAGTTGAGTATTTTGTCAAACACATGTGATTTTTTGGAACATGTCCTCCCATTTAAGCATTTTAAAACTATGGGAAGTTTTTTTTAATTATTTAAATTAATTCACCAAAAAAACATTTCAAAGCATTCAAATTATGTACATGACTTCAGATACGTGTCTACGTCTGGAAACTATCATTGCGTAAGTATCATATATTTTCACAAAAGAATGTTAAATTCGTTAGTACCAGCATAGAAAAAACGTAGTATACCTACTTGATCTCTGGTATCACAAATTTCTAAATATTTGTTAAAATTATTTCTATTATGAAAGCGTCTTCAAAACCAGAAATATTATACTCAATACATGAATGTGTATCGGGCACACCCAGAGCATTCTCTCGTCAAAAGGGAACTAAAAAAAGCATTTTTAAACTTCCATTAAAACTAAAACCTTGCACACTATTTTAGTTGACCACTCTGTAAACAAAATTAATTTAAAATTTTATTTTCATAATTCAAAATGGCAGATATTGAAATACCGACATACGTGGTAAATTTCTGTAGCGATTATTAAGATAATGTGAGAACTTAAAAACTAACGTAGTATTTACAAAGAAATCTGCTGGGGTAGCCAACCATGATAACTTTGAGTAGCTAGCTATTGATGATTGAACCAGTAAGGGGTGAAGCCCCCAACGAACGAAGCGAGCCCTCGTAACAATAAACTCGATCCGTAGAGTTTTGATAGAAAAGCATGTTTGGTTCGATGATGGTAAAATTGCATTGCTAAGAAAGGACTGTTGACTTACTAGCTGTGACGGCAGTTTGGGAGAGGCAAGGTTTGATCGATGACAGGAGTTTGGTCTGCTAGAGATGTGACTGTTGACTTACTAGCTGTGACGGCAGTTTGGGAGAGGCAAGGTTTGATCGATGACAGGAGTTTGGTATGCTAGAGATGTGACTGCTGACTTACTAGCTGTGACGGCAGTTTGGGAGAGGCAAGGTTTGATCGATGACAGGAGTTTGGTATGCTAGAGATGTGACTGCTGACTTACTAGCTGTGACGGCAGTTTGGGAGAGGCAAGGTTTGATCGATGACAGGAGTTTGGTCTGCTAGAGATGTGACTGTTGACTTACTAGCTGTGACGGCAGTTTGGGAGAGGCAAGGTTTGATCGATGACAGGAGTTTGGTCTGCTAGAGATGTGATTGTACATCGACATTCCGAGGTTTGAATCCAACATTAGAATGAAAGCCTGTACGCCACGAGACTCGATCGTGGCTACTTCCTCTACGCACGTATCTTGCCAAGTATTTTGTGATATGAAATACGAAGTTCAAATGTGCTTAGTTTTATGTTTGAACATTATTTTACTGTAAATACATTCTCAGACATGCAATTCAGGTACATAACTCGGTTTTATCCAAACAGTGTAAGAAAGTATTTAACGAGTCATAGAACTTAGCAAAACAGATAGATTAAGATGTTTCAGATAAATATTAACGGTATTAAGTTAGGGATAATTTAAATGACAACATACGACTGTAAGATCAAGAGGACCTTCCATATAAATAATGTGGGACAACTAAAACTAGTCTCTGTATTTTACAAACTGATATTGATAATGATCAAAGCATTACATGTTATGGTTTTGTTGGCTGAGGACAATATGACACATGTTTGACTAGATTATAAAATAGAATACTCAAAATTAGATAAGTTAAAGTACAATATAAAGATAATGTAATAAATATTTTTTTAAATGTGTGTTAAAATCCATTATTTATAATTATGAAGATGTAAAACAGCACATAAAAACAAATGATATAAAAGTATATACCACTGATAATAGTAAAAAATTATTCAAAAAACGATAAATAGCATACAATACAATTTTTTAGCTAACTACCAACAAAATTTTAATCCCAAATTAAGACGCGATATTCAGTTCCCTTTCGACGAGAGAATGCACTGGGTCTGTCCGTTACGCATTCATGTATTCAGTATAATATTTCTGGTTTTGAAGGCGCTTTCATAATAGTAATAATTTGAACGAATATTTAGAAATTTGTGATACCAGAGATCAAGTAGGTATACTACGTTTTGTCTATGCTGGTACTAACGAATTTAACATTCTTTTGTGAAAATATATGATACATACGCTCTGATGGTTTCCAGACGTAGACACGTATCTGAAGTCATGTACATAATTTGAATGCTTTGAAATGTATTTTTGGCGAATTAATTTAATTATATAACAAATATTTCATTATATATTTAATAGCAAATATAATAAATATTTAATGCTAATATTAAATCAAAGTTATTTAATGTTATTCAGTATTACTTATTGTTAACATATATTTTTACTTATTTATTTACATTTATTTATTTTTTATAAAAATAAGATTGTTCCATAATCCTATAGGGTAAAATGGAAACAAATATAATAAATTCTGTATGGCTTGGTAGCACTCTTCGAGATAGCTGTATTAATTAGGCGCAAGTCTATTACATAAGGGCCGAGGTACTATATCAGCAGTCGTAGTATATTTGCTGAAATATTTATAAAATTACAACAATAATATCTTACAAAATAGTAACAAGAGTCTCAAAAGACTCAGCATATATTTTAAATCCTATTGTTTTAAAAATCATTATTACTTCATTCTTTAAGCTCGTATCTTACTGAATATATATTTTAATGTTATAAGATGAAACAAACACTCCAGTAAATAATGTTGTAACTTAGTTAAAAATTAAACATTTAACAAAATTAAAAAAAACTATTTACTGGAGTGTTTATTTCATCTTATAACATTAAATCTATATTATTTATTTAATTTGCTTGCAGGACGCTAAGTCGTCTAAAATGTCAGGCTGCTGCAAGTTTATTTATCTCCCACTCACTGGTATTATTCGTAATTTTATGCCTAGTATAAATACTTTACTAATAATCTTAAAGTTTAAATTAAAAAAATGAGTAGAGTTATTTCTCTTGTAATTTAAATAAAACACATGACTGTTAACACATGGACTTGGTGGTTAAAACATTAAACATGGACTTGATGGTTAAAATATATTAACACATGGACTTAGTGGTTAAAACATATTAACACATGGACTTGGTGGTTAACACATATTAACACATGGACTTGGTGGTTAAAACATATTAACACATGGACTTGGTGGTTAAAACATATTAACACATGGACTTGGTGGTTAAAACATATTAACACATGGACTTGGTGGTTAACACATATTAACACATGGACTTGGTGGTTAAAAAATATTAACAAATGGACTTGGTGGTTAAAACAAAATAATACATGGACTTGTTGGTTAAAAAATATTAACAAATTGACTTGGTGGTTAACACATATTAACACATGGACTTGATGGTTAAAATATATTAACACATGGACTTGGTGGTTAAAACATATTAACACATGGACTTGGTGGTTAAAACATATTAACACATGGACTTGGTGGTTAAAATACATTAACACATGGACTTGGTGGTTAAAACATATTAACACATGGACTTGGTGGTTAAAACATATTAACACATGGACTAGGTGGTTAACACATATTAACACATGGACTTGGTGGTTAAAACATATTAACACATGGACTTGGTGGTTAAAACATATTAACACATGGACTTGGTGGTTAAAACATATTAACACATGGACTTGGTGGTTAAAACATATTAACACATGGACTTGGTGGTTAAAACATATTAACACATGGCCTTAGTGGTTAAAATATATTAACCCATGGACTTGGACTTGGTGGTTGCAAGAATTTTGTCTTGCAAAAGCTAGTTATTTCTATGAATGCACTTATGTTTAATTATGTACATATTGTAAAAATAATGTTAAATATTAAGCATTGATTAATCTGTAAATTCTGTTTAGTTTGTTTTTTTCTGATCGCTGATTTATGTTTTAAGAATTATATATGCACGCACCTCAAATCTGGCATAGCCTTTGAGGTCGTACATTTTCTCATTTTTGCTTTGTGTATTTGTTTTGTTTTATGGATGTGCATTTTCTTGATGATGGCATTGTTCTTTTATAGTATTAGTGGTCAGTCCTGGTATTGTTGTAGTGAAAATAGTGTGGTGTATTTGCAATTAAGGGATATGAACATTATTTATTTATTGTGTTATTGGGTACATCTTTGAAATAATTTGTAGTATAGAACGAGAGTATTAATGTAAATTTGAGAAAATAAATATTATTATTCTTAAAACATATTAACACATGGACTTGGTGGTTAAAACATATTAACACATGGACTTGGTGGTTAAAACATATTAACACATGGACTTGGTGGTTAAAACATATTAACACATGGACTTGGTGGTTAAAACATATTAACACATGGACTTGGTGGTTAACACATATTAACACATGGACTTGGTGGTTAAAACATATTAACACATGGACTTGGTGGTTAAAACATATTAACACATGGACTTGGTGGTTAAAACATATTAACACATGGACTTGGTGGTTAAAACATATTAACACATGGACTTGGTGGTTAAAACATATTAACACATGGACTTGGTGGTTAAAACATATTAACACATGGACTTGGTGGTTAAAACATATTAACACATGGACTTGGTGGTTAAAACATATTAACACATGGACTTGGTGGTTAAAACATATTAACACATGGACTTGGTGGTTAAAACATATTAACACATGGACTTGGTGGTTAAAACATATTAACACATGGACTTGGTGGTTAAAACATATTAACACATGGACTTGGTGGTTAAAACATATTAACACATGGACTTGGTGGTTAAAACATATTAACACATGGACTTGGTGGTTAAAACATATTAACACATGGACTTGGTGGTTAAAACATATTAACACATGGACTTGGTGGTTAAAACATATTAACACATGGACTTGGTGGTTAAAACATATTAACACATGGACTTGGTGGTTAAAACATATTAACACATGGACTTGGTGGTTAAAACATATTAACACATGGACTTGGTGGTTAAAACATATTAACACATGGACTTGGTGGTTAAAACATATTAACACATGGACTTGGTGGTTAAAACATATTAACACATGGACTTGGTGGTTAAAACATATTAACACATGGACTTGGTGGTTAAAACATATTAACACATGGACTTGGTGGTTAAAACATATTAACACATGGACTTGGTGGTTAAAACTTATTAACACATGGACTTAGTGGTTAACACATATTAACACATGGGCTTGATGGTTAAAATATATTAACACATGGACTTGGTGGTTAAAACATATTAACACATGGACTTGGTGGTTAAAACATATTAACACATGGACTTGGTGGTTAAAACATATTAACACATGGACTTGGTGGTTAACACATATTAACACATGGAATTGGTGGTTAAAAAATATTAACAAATGGACTTGGTGGTTAAAACATAATAATACATGGACTTGTTGGTTAAAAAATATTAACACATGGACTTGGTGGTTAAAACATATTAACACATGGACTTGGTGGTTAAAATATATTAACACATGGACTTGGTGGTTAACACATATTAACACATGGACTTGGTGGTTAAAACATATTAACACATGGACTTGGTGGTTAAAACATATTAACACATGGACTTGGTGGTTAAAACATATTAACACATGGACTTGGTGGTTAAAACATACTAACACATGGACTTGGTGGTTAAAACATATTAACACATGGACTTGGTGGTTAAAACATATTAACACATGGACTTGGTGGTTAACACATATTAACACATGGAATTGGTGGTTAAAAAATATTAACAAATGGACTTGGTGGTTAAAACATAATAATACATGGACTTGTTGGTTAAAAAATATTAACAAATTGACTTGGTGGTTAACACATATTAACACATGGACTTGGTGGTTAAAATATATTAACACATGGACTTGGTGTTTAAAACATATTAACACATGGACTTGGTGGTTAACACATATTAACACATGGACTTGGTGGTTAAAACATATTAACACATGGACTTGGTGGTTAAAACATATTAACACATGGACTTGGTGGTTAAAATATATTAACACATGGACTTGGTGGTTAAAACGTATTAACAGATTGGGCCCGATATTATAATATTATATAAAACACAAACCCGTTGACTATATTACTTTTGAAAAAAGTATATATATTATTTTTTTTCGTAACAGTTTTGAAAACTAAACACAGAATGGTTAGGTGAGTATAGAATGGTTAGATGAGTATAGAATGGTTACGCGCGTATAGAATGGTTAGGTGAGTATAGAATGGTTAGATGAGTATAGAATGGTTAGATGAGTATAGAATGGTTAGGTGAGTATAGAATGGTTAGGTGAGTATAGAATGGTTAG
Source organism: Stictocephala bisonia (assembly GCA_035578905.1). Taxonomy (NCBI): domain Eukaryota; kingdom Metazoa; phylum Arthropoda; class Insecta; order Hemiptera; family Membracidae; genus Stictocephala; species Stictocephala bisonia. The sequence continues at coordinate 226,707 of JAQJVL010000486.1, forward strand.
GTGAGTATAGAATAGTTAGGTGAGTATAGAATGGTTAGGTGCGTATAGAATGGTTACGTGAGTATAGAATGGTTAGATGAGTATAGAATGGTTACGTGAGTATAGAATAGTTAGGTGAGTATAGAATGGTTAGATGAGTATAGAATGGTTAGGTGAGTATAGAATGAGTTTGGATGATCTGAATAGTCTTGTTACTAACTGAATTCGAGCAGTGAGTTCTTATCCTATTCAAGCTGAGTTCGACTCAGATCAGGAAAGACCATTTATTAATATACCAATAGCCAGGGTAACCAAGGGACCAACAGCTTTACGTGGAATCGGAATCACGTAGTATTGGTCTGATTTTCAGCTGATTGACAAGGCTGATACTCAGTTTTCTTCCCTAAAAAACAACCGAACCCTGACTATTACCCAACACGGACACCAAAGACTTATCTAGTAGTGTCAAGTGTCAACGTCAAAGGCACCCCGTTGACGTCGTGTCAGTATTAAGAGGACTGAGAATTGAACTGACGCCTACAATATCCTCAACACTTTGTCCCCAGGTAGCTAGCTTGATTACAGCACTACGCCACCAGTTACGACTCTTAATTCATAATACGTATAGCTACATAATTAATAAATATCGATCATAAAATAAAACATATAAAAAAAGCACTAGAAGTAAACTATTTAAGAATATAAAAAAACCAAAATCCACTTCCACTCCATAGAAATACTTTCTTTGAAAGTGAGCAGAGGTATAGAAATCACGCGATGAAAGTAGGAAGACGTATTGACAGTTGAAAGAAACCTGAATTGAAACCAATTGATCAAGAATTGATTTAAACGACAAGTGGTGCAATGCTTTGTCAAATTTGATGGTCTGAGACCAACGCGGTGCCCTTCCTGGATGGTGTCATAAATAAAGGGTTTTTAGTTCGACGGGCAGGCCGTTATGGAAATTGGTAACCGCAAAAACAAATATCAGGCGCCAAATAACAAACTTAATCAGTATATAAATAGCATTATAAAATTTGAGTACAACTATAACATTGTTTAGCATATTAAAAACTTATGTTTATTTATTTATATAAATTCTTCTCGCATGAACCATATTGATGCGTCCGTTATACAGCGTCCTTATACACACAGTCACAGTTCTGGACAACTACTCTTCAAAGCTGTACATTAGAATCCAAAACATATGAACAGCTATATTATATTCGACAACTTGTCATTCGTTTAAGATCAAAGAATTCATATCCTTAATTGCAACAGGTAAAATAATAAGCCCATGGTTTTACAGAGTAGACCCATGCTACTCTGCTACGTGTAGCAGAATACCATATATCATTGACCGGGTTTGAATCTGTTGTGAGTTGGAGACGTAGATGTTACACACTCAGGAATTTAAATAATCCTGACGTATTGATGGAACAACAGCATATGTATTCATCGATTCTTTAAAAAAACTTCGTCAGCGATGAACTGAATTATTTCTCCTAATGGAAAATCACTGAACATACATTGAAATATGTAGAGTTTATGAGTTTCATGAATTAACTTCCTCTGAAGGTGTTACGCCTAGTAGTATCCCACTTCTTAATATTCTATATGTTATTATAACTGCATGAAAATTATAATGTTGTGACAATCGTCATTGTTGAATTAAAATTGTTCACTCACTCTTACACCGAACTCCCTTTCGAACTTGCAGTTTTTGCATGGACTCTCTCCCATTCGAATTGTTATGCACTATTCCTGGTCAGTGAACAAATGTGTGCCACTAATTCGTCACTACTGTAAAATGTGTGTGGCAATGAGTCTTAAATATCTTCAACATGGGGTACTTCTGATTGAATTCGGCATTTTGTTGATAAATCAAACTCGTACCTGAGAAGGCCAACGCTCGTGAGCTGCTGCCAGTTGCAAGTTCGGTAACATATCCTGCCTTAGTTGCATGAAAGTGTGTATATCATATCCTGTCATATTTTTTTCTTTTTTTTCCATTTATTTCATCAAAGAAGACATGCTCTCAAAATGTAGAAACAAGTTAATGTCAACAGCTTAAAATATTTAAAAGCGGCCTGCCATACTCTCTCCATTGCAGTTTTTTTTTAATGTTTGGACTGATTTTTTAATCACGGAAATATTAATTTATTTATAAAAAAAAAAAATTAGACAACAAACCCTTTACTATTAACTATGAAGGTAGAACAAAGTATCGAGTTCTAGCTTTCACCGATTTAAAATGATTTTAATTCATTTTACTGGCATAACATGTTGAGATATGAATACTACTACATTATGTAGATGTAAGCGTGGCTAAGAGGCGTTCTGGGCGTTTAAGTGGAATCTCTCAGTGTCTCTCCCGGATAAACTTACTTGAATGTCTACACTTAATACCAAGTTCGTCGCTGAGCCCTGATTATCAACGCTCCAGTTTCCAACCGCCCACACATCCTACACATACGGTTGTATTGAGCGCGTGTATGGGTGGGTGGACAAGAAACCTTAGTCAGGTAGCCCCTGCGACAATATATATAACAGTGTCAGTGAAGTGTAGTCCAGACGCAGCCAATAATGGGGAAGGACTTTAGGACCCACCTTTGCTATGGACATACATGCATAAAGAAACGTCTATGACTTTTTATATAACGGCGAGACTTTTTTTATATGTTCAAGCTCCTATTTTTGACGTATATGATTGTTTCGTTCTGCCTGTTTTTGCCCTCTTTTCATATGATTTTACTGCTGGTTGCATACGCGAATGTGATACATGTCTTATCTGATGGTTTGACGAAATATTTATTGTTTCCTCAACAATGTTAAATATTTTCATAGGATAAATGGATTAAAAACTGTATAATTGGCAAATTGGTAATATTCAAAAATGACCATCACAAAATATTATATTTTATAATATTAAATATATTTCATATTACACTTTCAAATTTATATGTAGACATTATAATTTCAAATAAATTCCCACAATTATTATATATCTATTAACATTTTACATAATTCAGAATGATAATTTTAAAATTAATTTAGTACATTTTGGTCACCCAGTTTGTTAACACATGCACGGATTTTATTTAATTTATTATTAACACTATTTTTAAAAACTCTCAAGATTATACAAAAAGATACTGATATAGAAACAATGTTGTTGATACCAACATAGACTAAGGACCCATTATAAAATCCACTTTGATCAATTTGAAACCAGCCACAAAGGAATTTGTTCATTAATTTCTCTTTTAAAATCGACGTTTTTCTTTAGCTGAAAGGCGACCAGATCGAGTGAACGTGCCTTTGTAATTAGACCACTCCGGGTACTTTAGCAACAATCGAGACTACTTCCGCCTCGTCATTTCTTTGAACATACTTTTTCATTTGGAATGGTAATTTCCGTTAATGTGCGCGCACATACAAATCAGCTCTTTGAGAACACACCATAACTTTGAAACTGGTAGTCATTAGAACTAACTAACTGTTGCATCACTTATTATTACTGTATTCCCTTCCCACGCTGTCATAACTAATTCATAATCTTTGCAACTGATTGTTAACTTGACTCAGAATCAAATTAATATGCGGTGGGAACATATACCTAACATTATTAGTTTTTCGGTAATTTAAAATAATTGATAGAGTTTCTACTTTTTTCAGGAACTGTTATTTACGAGGTCGAGATATGTAGCATCTTGAATAAAAATAATTCTTTGTATTTAATCTGGAAAATTAATGATATTAAAATAGCAAACAATCAAACACTAAAGGAGGTAATTTGGGTACTTTACATTGGTGATTTTAGTAATATTGAAATTAAGTACTATACAACATATTAAAAATAAACAAAGCATCCTCCAACCTTTCCTACGTAGTTACACTATTGACAAATACAAAATTAAAAACTTTAAGCTTCTACATAATTTGTTACGAATTTTAGACTTCTTCGAAAAGTCTAAAAGGCATTAAATGTAAAACAGTGCCTACACTTTTCGGTCCTAACGTTGGACTCTCATCGAAAGGAATCACGTAAAATATCTGTGTTTATACAATATTATAGGGCTTTGAGACTTCCTTAAAAACGTCTGACAGTCAGGGATAAGTGGAGGGTGTTGGGTCCTACTCAAAACGAGACACGACTGACAGCCATGGATAAGTGGAGGGTGTTGGGTCCTACTCAAAACGAAACACGTCTGACAGCCATGGATAAATGGAGGGTGTTGGGTCCTCCTCAAAACGATACACGTCTGACAGCCATGGATAAGTGGAGGGTGTTGGGTCCTCCTCAAAACGGTACACGTCTGACAGCCATGGATAAGTGGAGGGTGTTGGGTCCTCCTCAAAACGGTACACGTCTGACAGCCATGGATAAGTGGAGGTGGTTAACACATACTAACACATGGACTTGGTGGTTAACACATATTAACACATGGACTTGGTGGTTAACACATATTAACACATGGACTTGGTGGTTAACACATATTAACACATGGACTTGGTGGTTAACACATATTAACACATGGACTTGGTCGTTAACACATATTAACACATGGACTTGGTGGTTAACACATATTAACACATGGACTTGGTGGTTAACACATATTAACACATGGACTTGGTGGTTAACACATATTAATACATGGACTTGGTGGTTAACACATATTAACACATGGACTTGGTGGTTAAAACATATTAACACATGGACTTGGTGGTTAACACATATTAACACATGGACTTGGTCGTTAACACATATTAACACATGGACTTGGTGGTTAACACATATTAACACATGGACTTGGTGGTTAACACAATCATATTAACACATGGACTTGGTGGTTAACACATATTAACACATGGACTTGGTGGTTAACACATATTAACACATGGACTTGGTGGTTAACACATATTAACACATGGACTTGGTGGTTAAAACATATTAACACATGGACTTGGTGGTTAAAACATATCAACACATGGACTTGGTGGTTAAAAAATATTAACAAATGGACTTGGTGGTTAAAACATATTAACACATGGACTTGGTGGTTAACACATATTAACACATGGACTTGGTAGTTAAAACATATTAACACATGGACTTGGTGGTTAAAACATATTAACACATGGACTTGGTGGTTAAAACATATTAACACATAGACTTGGTTGTTAAAAAATATTGAATGATTAGGTGAGTTTAGAATAGTTAGGTGAGTATAGAATGGTTAGATGAGTATAGAATGGTTAGATGAGTATAGAATAGTTAGATGAGTATAGAATGATTAGATGAGTATAGAATAGTTAGGTGAGTATAGAATGGTTAGATGAGTATAGAATGGTTAGGTGAGTATAGAATGGTTAGATGAGTATAGAATGGTTACGCGCGTATAGAATGGTTAGGTGAGTATAGAATGGTTAGATGAGTATAGAATGGTTAGGTGAGTATAGAATGGTTAGGTGAGTATAGAATGGTTAGATGAGTATAGAATGGTTAGGTGAGTATAGAATGGTTAGGTGAGTATAGAATGGTTAGATGAGTATAGAATGGTTACGTGAGTATAGAATGGTTAGATGACTATAGAATGGTTAGGTGAGTATAGAATGGTTAGATGAGTATAGAATGGTTAGGTGAGTATAGAATGAGTTTGGATGATCTGAATAGTCTTGTTACTAACTGAATTCGAGCAGTGAGTTCTTATCCTATTCAAGCTGAGTTCGACTCAGATCAGAAAAGACCATTTATTAATATACCAATAGCCAGGGTAACCAAGGGACCAACAGCTTTACGTGGAATCGGAATCACGTAGTATTGGTCTGATTTTCAGCTGATTGACAAGGCTGATACTCAGTTTTCTTCCCTAAAAAACAACCGAACTCTGACTACCACCCAACACGGACACCAAAGACTTATCTAGTAGTGTCAAGTGTCAACGTCAAAGGCACCCGTTGACGTCGTGTCAGTATTAAGAGGACTGAGAATTGAACTGACGCCTACAATATCCTCAACACTTTGTCCCCAGGTAGCTAGCTTGATTACAGCACTACGCCACCAGTTACGACTCTTAATTCATAATACGTATAGCTACATAATTAATAAATATCGATCATAAAATAAAACATATAAAAAAATCACTAGAAGTAAACTATTTAAGAATATAAAAAAAACCAAAATCCACTTCCACTCCATAGAAATACTTTCTTTGAAAGTGAGCAGAGGTATAGAAATCACGCGATGAAAGAAGGAAGACGTATTGACAGTTGAAAGAAACCTGAATTGAAACCAATTGATCAAGAATTGATTTAAACGACAAGTGGTGCAATGCTTTGTCAAATTTGATGGTCTGAGACCAACGCGGTGCCCTTCCTGGATGGTGTCATAAATAAAGGGTTTTTAGTTCGACGGGCAGGCCGTTATGGAAATTGGTAACCGCAAAAACAAATATAAGTGCCAAATAACAAACTTAATCAGTATATAAATAGCATTATAAAATTTGAGTACAACTATAACATTGTTTAGCATATTAAAAACTTATGTTTATTTATTTATATAAATTCTTCTCGCATGAACCATATTGATGCGTCCGTTATACAGCGTCCTAATACACACAGTCACAGTTCTGGACAACTACTCTTCAAAGCTGTACATTAGAATCCAAAACATATGAACAGCTATGTTATATTCGACAACTTGTCATTCGTTTAGGATCAAAGAATTCATATCCTTAATTGCAACAGGTAAAATAATAAGCCCATGGTTTTACAGAGTAGACCCATGCTACTCTGCTACGTGTAGCAGAATACCATATATCATTGACCGGGTTTGAATCTGTTGTGAGTTGGAGACATAGATGTTACACACTCAGGAATTTAAATAATCCTGACGTATTGATGGAACAACAGCATATGTATTCATCGATTCTTTAAAAAAACTTCGTCAGCGATGAACTGAATTATTTCTCCTAATGGAAAATCACTGAACATACATTGAAATATGTAGAGTTTATGAGTTTCAGGAATTAACTTCCTCTGAAGGTGTTACGCCTAGTAGTATCCCACTTCTTAATATTCTATAAGTTATTATAACTGCATGAAAATTATAATGTTGTGACAATCGTCATTGTTGAATTAAAATTGTTCACTCACTCTTACACCGAACTCCCTTCCGAACTTGCAGTTTTTGCATGGACTCTCTCCCATTCGAATTGTTATGCACTATTCCTGGTCAGTGAACAAATGTGTGCCACTAATTCGTCACTACTGTAAAATGTGGGTGGCAATGAGTCTTAAATGTCTTCAACATGGGGTACTTCTGATTGAATTCGGCATTTTGTTGATAAATCAAACTCGTACCTGAGAAGGCCAACGCTCGTGAGCTGCTGCCAGTTGCAAGTTCGGTAACATATCCTGCCTTAGTTGCATGAAAGTGTGTATATCATATCCTGTCATATTTTTTTCTTTTTTTTCCATTTATTTCATCAAAGAAGACATGTTCTCAAAATGTAGAAACAAGTTAATGTCAACAGCTTAAAATATTTAAAAGCGGCCTGCCAGACTCTCTCCATTGCAGTTTTTTTTTTAATGTTTGGACTGATTTTTTAATCACGGAAATATTAATTTATTTATAAAAAAAATTAGACAACAAACCCTTTACTATTAACTATGAAGGTAGAACAAAGTCTCGAGTTCTAGCTTCACCGATTTAAAATGATTTTAATTCATTTTACTGGCATAACATGTTGAGATATGAATACTACTACATTATGTAGATTGTAAGCGTGGCTAAGAGGCGTTCTGGGCGCTTAAGTGGAATCTCTCAGTGTCTCTCCCGGATAAACTTACTTGAATGTCTACACTTAATGCCAAGTTCGTCGCTGAGCCCTGATTATCAACGCTCCAGTTTCAAACCGCCCACACATCCTACACATACGGTTGTATTGAGCGCGTGTATACGCGTGGGTGGACAAGAAACCTTAGTCAGGTAACCCCTGAGACAATATATATAACAGTGTCAGTGAAGTGTAGTCCAGACGCAGCCAATAATGGGGAAGGACTTTAGGACCCACCTTTGCTATGGACATACATGCATAAAGAAACGTCTATGACTTTTTATATAACGGCGAGACTTTTTTTATATATTCAAGCTCTATTTTTGACGTATATGATTGTTTCGTTCTGCCTGTTTTTACCCTCTTTTCATATGATTTTACTGTTGGTTGCAGCCTGGTTATGGTGGTATCATACGCGAATATGATACATGTCTTATCTGATGGTTTGACGAAATATTTATTGTTTCCTCAACAATGTTAAATATTTTCATAGGATAAATGGATTAAAAGCTGTATCATTGGCAAATTGGTAATATTCAAAAACGACCATCACAAAATATTATATTTTATAATATTAAATATATTTCATATTACACTTTCAAATTTATATGTAGACATTATAATTTCAAATAAATTCCCACAATTATTATATATCTATTAAAACATTTTACATAATTCAGAATGATATTTTAAAATTAATTTAGTACATTTTGGTCACCCAGTTTGTTAACATATGCACGGATTTTATTTAATTATTATTAACACTATTTTAAAAAACTCTCAAGATTATACAAAAAGATACTGATATAGAAACAATGTTGTTGATACCAACATAGACTAAAGACCCATTATAAAATTCACTTTGATCAATTTGAAACCAGCCACAAAGGAATTTGTTCATTAATTTCTCTTTTAAAATTGACGTTTTTCTTTAGCTGAAAGGCGACCAGATCGAGTGAACGTGCCTTTGTAATTAGACCACTCCGGGTACTTTAGCAACAATCGAGACTACTTCCGCCTCGTCATTTCTTTGAACATACTTTTTCATTTGGAATGCTAATTTCCGTTAATGTGCGCGCACATACAAATCAGCTCTTTGAGAACACACCATAACTTTGAAACTGGTAGTCATTAGAACTAACTAACTGTTGCATAACTTATTATTACTGTATTCCCTTCCCACACTGTCATAACTAATTCATAATCTTTGCAACTGATTGTTAACTTGACTCAGAATCAAATTAATATGCGGTGGGAACATATACCTAACATTATTAGTTTTTCGGTAATTTAAAATAATTGATAGAGTTTCTACTTTTCTCAGGAACTGTTATTTACGAGGTCGAGAATGTAGCATCTTGAATAAAAATAATTCTTTGTATTTAATCTGGAAAATTAATGATATTAAAATAGCAAACAATCAAACACTAAAGGAGGTAATTTGGGTACTTTACATTGGTGATTTTAGTAATATTGAAATTAAGTACTATACAACATATTAAAAATAAACAAAGCATCCTCCAACCTTTCCTACGTAGTTACACTATTGACAAATACCAAATTAAAAAACTTTAAGCTTCTACATAATTTGTTACGAATTTTAGACTTCTTCGAAAAGTCTAAAAGGCGTTAAATGTAATAACAGTGCCTACACTTTTCGGTCCTAACGTTGGACTCTCATCGAAAGGAATCACGTAAAATATCTGTGTTTATACAATATTATAGGGCTTTGAGACTTCCTTAAAAACGTCTGACAGTCAGGGATAAGTGGAGGGTGTTGGGTCCTCCTGAAACGAGACACGTCTAACAGCCATGGATAAATGGAGGGTGTTGGGTCTTCCTCAAAACGAGACACGTCTGACAGCCATGGATAAATGGAGGGTGTTGGGTCCTACTCAAAACGAGACACGTGTGACAGCCGGAGGCAGTTGGAGGGACTTGGAGTGAATACAGTATAAGAATTATATTATAATTAATATTTCAACTTTGTATCATCATCAACAAATATGTTAAAATGTAAAAAGACTAAATTTATTGTGTATGTTGATTTAATAAATGTATGGATTAAACATGCTCCTGTATTTATATGAGATGAAACAGATGAGTATTTAAGCAAGCTGTATATTTTCTCTGTAGTATATAAAAACAACCTCTTATGCGGTTGTTCTTATACCACAGACATTCCATATATACCCCATATCTTCCACAACAAGTACAGAATTATTCATAAAGTTGTTATGCATATCATGTTGGTTAACTATTATGAATTCAAAATATATTTTGATAGTAGTTTATCAATGTGTAAATACGTAAAGTTTTATTTTATTTATTTTGAATATTTGCCAAATAAACTACGCCAGATAACAAATTTACACATTACCAAAACTTGCACACGTCCTACACATAAAAAATGTGTAATATAAAATATGTTTCAAACTATCCTCGAATGTGCAAAAAGAAAAAAATAACTTCAACAAAAAAACTTCAAGATAAAAATAAAATGGCTGAATCAGAGCTTGCATAAACCTTGGTTTATTTTGGTGTGCATTTGACAGCCATTCTAAAGGCAGTGGGCGGGGGAGGCGGCGTTGACGAGATGGGTTTTTACCCCAGGGATGTGTCGGACGCTAAAGGTGCGTTCAATGGAGCAACATTTTGTTGGGATTTCAAAAACGTCAACGTCTCGTCTAAGCGTGTATAACGCATTCACTTTCATTTCATATTACACAATTATTATTTGGGAAGGGATATCACTGAATTGCCTGTACTTTGTCACCTGCGTGTGAATTTGTTTTTAGGAATATAAATGTAATACGTATCATTACATTTACGTATGTACGCTACGTCCATATGTACGCTATTAGCGTACGCTAAATTAGCGTCCATATGTACGCTATTTGTCATCTTTCCGTTCAACTGATTAGGTGAAACCAACTAAATGTTAAGCTAGTCGAATTTCAACGCATTATTACAATATTATTGTTATATTACCTACTAGATATAATTAGTAAAAATGCAATTATTTTAGGAAACCTGGAATATTTAGTAGATTAAAAATGTCAGTGCATATTTTTAATGAAAAAAAATAAAATAAATAAATAAATAAACAACTAAAATTAGTGGTTTTTACTCAAAATGCTTTTAGATATCTTCGTTTTATATGTCCAAACGAGATATTTTGTGGATTCTATTTTATATAAAATATACATAATTTAGCCAACATTGATAAGAAATATAGAATTATTAGTTTATTAAAACTTACTAGTAACGAAAGAAGCACTATAATCTACCACCTACCAATCGATAAATAGATATAAAGACTAAAGCGGGATAATAATTAAAACTAATTGTTTATTGATAAGGGGAATATAAATTGAGACAGTATTGATAGTAGGCCTATAAACATATATGTATAATCCGACAGATAATTTAAGTGAATATATTTATACACTATTTTATTTTCTACCAAATCTAAGTAATTTAAAAATCCTCGATTGATGTAACTGAATATTGATTGCATAAACCGATAAATCAATAAAGTTATTTAGATTTATTTGTTGTCATTACTGTTATTTACTGTTTTCGATAGGCAAAAAATAACAACTCAAAATCACCGTTTACGTCTAAATGAACAACAAACATTCAAATAATTGTATACAATGGAAGTGATTTGTTCGTTACTGAAACACTGATTGACTGGATCTAAGTTTAAATAAAAGACTGTCTTCCAGTTTCTATACTTAATTTTTGCAAACAGCATTTAACGAGGCTAGGCCAACAATGCGGATCACTGGTGAGTCATCCCTACCTTCAATATATGCCAATTAACGTTGCCATGTACCATCCTGTATTAACGAGGCTAGGCCAACAATGCGGATCACTGGTGAGTCATCCCTACCTTCAATATATGCCAATTAACGTTGCCATGTACCATCCTGTATTAACGAGGCTAGGCCAACAATGCGGATCACTGGTGAGTCATCCCTACCTTCAATATATGCCAATTAACGTTGCCATGTACCATCCTGTATTAACGAGGCTAGGCCAACAATGCGGATCACTGGTGAGTCATCCCTACCTTCAATATATGCCAATTAACGTTGCCATGTACCATCCTGTATTAACGAGGCTAGGCCAACAATGCGGATCACTGGTGAGTCATCCCTACCTTCAATATATGCCAATTAACGTTGCCATGTACCATCCTGTATTAACGAGGCTAGGCCAACAATGCGGATCACTGGTGAGTCATCCCTACCTTCAATATATGCCAATTAACGTTGCCATGTACCATCCTGTATTAACGAGGCTAGGCCAACAATGCGGATCACTGGTGAGTCATCCCTACCTTCAATATATGCCAATTAACGTTGCCATGTACCATCCTGTATTAACGAGGCTAGGCCAACAATGCGGATCACTGGTGAGTCATCCCTACCTTCAATATATGCCAATTAACGTTGCCATGTACCATCCTGTATTAACGAGGCTAGGCCAACAATGCGGATCACTGGTGAGTCATCCCTACCTTCAATATATGCCAATTAACGTTGCCATGTACCATCCTGTATTAAAGAGGCTAGGCCAACAATGCGGATCACTGGTGAGTCATCCCTACCTTCAATAAATGCCAATTAACGTTGCCATGTACCATCCTGTATTAACGAGGCTAGGCCAACAATGCGGATCACTGGTGAGTCATCCCTACCTTCAATATATGCCAATTAACGTTGCCATGTACCATCCTGTATTAACGAGGCTAGGCCAACAATGCGGATCACTGGTGAGTCATCCCTACCTTCAATATATGCCAATTAACGTTGCCATGTACCATCCTGTATTAACGAGGCTAGGCCAACAATGCGGATCACTGGTGAGTCATCACTACCTTCAATAAATGCCAATTAACGTTGCCATGTACCATCCTGTATTAACGAGGCTAGGCCAACAATGCGGATCACTGGTGAGTCATCCCTACCTTCAATATATGCCAATTAACGTTGCCATGTACCATCCTGTATTAACGAGGCTAGGCCAACAATGCGGATCACTGGTGAGTCATCCCTACCTTCAATATATGCCAATTAACGTTGCCATGTACCATCCTGTATTAACGAGGCTAGGCCAACAATGCGGATCACTGGTGAGTCATCCCTACCTTCAATATATGCCAATTAACGTTGCCATGTACCATCCTGTATTAACGAGGCTAGGCCAACAATGCGGATCACTGGTGAGTCATCCCTACCTTCAATATATGCCAATTAACGTTGCCATGTACCATCCTGTATTAACGAGGCTAGGCCAACAATGCGGATCACTGGTGAGTCATCCCTACCTTCAATATATGCCAATTAACGTTGCCATGTACCATCCTGTATTAACGAGGCTAGGCCAACAATGCGGATCACTGGTGAGTCATCCCTACCTTCAATAAATGCCAATTAACGTTGCCATGTACCATCCTGTATTAAACAAGGCAAATTATTGCAACCTACATTTGACAGACTCACACCTCCAACTAAATTGCCTCTAATGTAGAAACACTAAATTGTATTCAGGGTGAGTTGTCAGTTACTCCCTAACTTTTCTTCACAGTTTATAAATTATTTACTTTTAGAATATGCCATTGAATTAATTTTAACCTAAAATAATTTATAGTGTTTCAGTGTTATTAGGGGTCACTTGGGGTCCAATATCTAGGAGTCGAGTTCAACATTTTAAATAGCAATGTGGTTATGTGATAGTTGCTGCCATCAGTTTGAGTTGAAAACGACAGTGCATTTAGAATTTAAAATAGACGTGTCATTCTTTACTTATTAATTACTTTATTTTATTGGTCATCACCTATGTCTTTTCCTAGTTAAAACTGACTTGTCAAGGCTAAAACAAAACCAAATTTTTGTTTATATTGTGGTTTTAGTGTCTTCGTTTTAACTATGATTAGCTAAAACTAGTTTTTAGCTAATCAACATACATAGTCAATGACCAATAAAATAAAATAACAAACTAATAAATAGTAAAAAACAACTTATTCTTTTTACATTATGATTGCGTGATCGGTTTCAGCTTGAAATAGCAGTGTCAAATGACACATCACATTACCACGTTTTCATTAAAACTTTTGAGGTTGACTCCTAGATCTTGGACCCCAAGTGATCTCTAATAACATTGAAACACACTAAATTAGTTTAGGTTAACATTAATGCAGTGGCATGTTCAAAGGGCAAATAATTTATAAACTGTGGGAACTAGTGAGGGGTAACTGACTAAAGTCTCACCCTCTATAGTGAAGTAATGTATCTGAATTAATATGAAATAGTTGTGCGAGAAATTAAATATGTGAGTTTTATTAGTTGATAAAAGTATATTCCACGTAATTAGTAAGTTTATACAACTTAAAACTGCGAGTTTATTATCAAAAAGTGTTATGTGTTTTGTAAAAATACAAAGAAGTGATTTAATTTATGCACTATTTTGTGCTTATTAAAGAATGTAATTACTACGCAGAAGAGAGATTCAATTCTCAGAGTACAACATTACAGTTTAATAAACAGAGATTTATTATTATATTTCATAAAATAGAAGCTAATATTGCATTATCAAAGTGAATATTATTCATGCAACAAAGAAGACATCATTAATAAAAATTAAATGTATTCTATCATTAACATGATAGCGTGAAGCATGTACAAGGACATTTTTTTAAATTATACAAAATTGTAATATATTACTAAAGGAACAATTTAATGCAAAATATTGTATTATATATGCAATAAAAGGGACTAAGTGTACATCATACAATACAGCGTATGTTTTAAAGTAGACACTGTGTATGCAATAAATTGGAGACAATTTATACTTGAGAGTCTGGAGAATAAGTCATAGCATATCGCCTTTAAGAGAAGAAATATTGTGTATCAAATGCAGGAAACATTACTTATGAATTAGGTGTCCATATGAGATATTATGAATGAGTTGACGAGTTATTATTTATTGTTGAGAAAATATATGTACATTAGAAGAGATATATGTTTAGTTAGTGAGTTTACATGTCGTGTAGCACTAACTGAAGTAATCTAGTAAATAGTTTGTAACTTGGATGTAGACAAGAAGCGAATTAATTATTAAAGATGGAGGCAAATGAGTATTGATAACTTGTATTACAAATTTGCCTCTATTACTAATTTGCCATTTATACTACTGTTCATGTATGAATGGGTGGGTGGGTGAGTCAATACCACTGTACGTGTATGGGCGGGTGGGTGAGTCAATACCAATGTACAGTACGTGTATGGGTTGATGGGTGGTATACTACTGTACATTTATGCGTGGGTGAGTGGGATTAGCTGATAATTATATGGTATAGATATATCGCAGAATATATATTGTATATGATATATAATTCAATGTTCAAATCTGATAATTGTTCACTTATATGGATAATTAGGTGTAGTAAAAAAAGTGACATCAAGCCTTATATAAGTATTTAACATTGTATATAAAAAGATCGACATATGATTCATACCTGTTAAATATCTATAAGTAAAAATATAATGATGGTATTATAATAATAGCAAAAATTACTATGAAAAGCCATTTAATAATTCTTATCATACATAAATAATATTCTTATTATACACTATCTTTAAATATGCAGTTTTCTAAGCATTTAAATAATACTTGATGTTAAATAGTTTTTTACAGCTTAGAATTGTTTGTAAATGTAAACTTTTAACAAATAAATTAATTTGCATATTTAGTTACTCCTCGTGTTTTGACGCAGTTCAAGGCATGTGTCAGGTTTGAACAGGATTGTAATATGAATGTAATATGAATGTAATATGAATGTAATATGAATGTAATATGAATGTAATATGAATGTAGTATGAATGTAATATGAATGTAATATGAATGTAATATGAATGTAGTATGAATGTAATATGAATGTAATATGAATGTAATATGAATGTAATATGAATGTAATATGAATGTAATATGAATGTAATATGAATGTAATATGAATGTAATATGAATGTAGTATGAATGTAATATGAATGTAATATGAATGTAATATGAATGTAATATGAATGTAATATGAATGTAAATTTCATAATTAGCATATTACTTGTTGGTAGAAATTAAAAACAAGTGGGAAATCTAAATTACGATTTGCAACGGATATTAGGCGACCGATGTTGGTGAAAGTTATTATATAACACTGATCACCACAAATATGTTACTTCTCGTATTTTTTACTGCATTAAGCACAACGTTGTTTGTCATTAAATGTGTATTCAGGACTTGAACTTAGAGGTCCGAGGTACAGACCTTCAGTCAAACGTCTTGGAGTTTGAGGTCTGAGGTGCAGACATTTCACTCGCCGGTGAGTTTAGAACAAATGTCATATATCTCTGAAACACTTATGATAGGAGAAATTCACCAACTCGCAACATACAGTTAACTCGCTTCTGAGAACCGTTTGACATCCTTATTCTTCAAAGGATGTGCATGTCATAAAAGACATCATTTAAATAAAAATTAAATTACGTCTTAAGATAAATGTATGGTATCTTATATTCTGTACCATTTTGTTTATAATAAATATAGATTTTTTAATTCGAGTATTTATTGAAGTGGTAATTGAATAGTAATTTTTTCAGTTCAACTCCTTTAAACAATGATTTCAAGTTATGTTGTTTGTAATACAAAAAGAGATTTTAGTGTTGATACGTTGATTTTTTAACTTTTTATAACATTTTTGAAATCAAGAAAATGTTGTAAATTAATCTAGAAATAATAATCGAATGGTAATCTCAACCACCTACGTACGTAACAACACATATATAACAACTGATGCAACAATATAAATCAAAGATATTTAAATTCACTTCTTCCAATATTATCTCTATTAATTTCATGAGTAATATTATCTTATTTTGGAGTTACTATAATTTATAAACGGTGTATTAAAATGTATTGTGTGCATGAAATACTGCACGACCACATATCAACTTGTTATTGCGCATAAAACTGTCAAAATGTCACAGTTTAATGGAAAGATGTCTCCGGAAACCGCGTACATTTCCTTGAAAAATGTTTTAGATAGAAGAATTCTGATTTTACAGCTATCTATATTTATGATGCAGTTTTGCTCACATAGCACATCTCAGACTTAATACAAGTGAATAATAAAGGTAGGAGTAATATGGTGATCGACTATTCAGACTACAGGGATTTACTAATCCCTCTTACCCTCCCCATTTGTCTGAGAATAGTAAAAGTGGTTTACCGAGTTCTAACAACATCAAATTTGTACTTTTTGTACTTAAACTTCATTAGAACTGTGTAGGAAAAGTTAATCTATTTTTAACTTGTACCAACAATTTTTTTTTAATATCACCATACGGGTATCAATTGGTAGGTAGGTCAATACCATCGTACGGGTATCAATTGGTGGGTGGGTCAATATCACCGTGCGGGTATGGATTGTTGGGTGAGTCAATATCATCATAAGGGTATCAATTGGTGGGTGGGTCAATATTACCGTGCGGATATGGATTGGTGGGTGAATCAATATCATCGTAAGGGTATCAATTGGTGGGTGGGTCAATATCACCGTGCGGGTATGGATTGGTGGGTGAGTCAATACCATCGTACGGGTATCAATTGGTGGGTGGATCAATATCACCCCACCAATTGATGCCCAATACGAGTATAGGCGGGTGGGTAGGTAGTTACCAACACGTGTACCATATTAACAAGTTGTAACACGTAATATTCTTATTTTAACTTAAATAAACATCAGGCAAGCCAATCACACTTCTGTCCAACATTATATCATATAAAAATGAAAAATTCCAAAATCTTTGTTTATAAATACCTTTTTGTTGATTCACTTACTCAGTGGATTTACCACTCTAAAACAAACGGAACATGAAGTCGTTTCGGACTTTTTGGAGGTGAGAGGGTGAAAGTGTGGTTGATCTATGTATTTTCTGATAAGGTGATATATCTCTTGTCGAAAACTAAATTAACAATAAATTTGTTACAATTTCACTCACAGTATTTATGTACAGTAGTTTAGTTTTATGTAAAGGAAATGAATAACACATAAGCAGATATAAGGGTCTTATTACCTGTTAGAATAGAGGTCATTTGATTTGCATTTTAACATTCAAATTAACTTCAAACTCTAAGTACTTCAGCAACCAGTTGAGAAATTTCATTTTTTTGTAGTACAATTGTTATTAAAAAGTGTCCTTCAAGGATTACTTCTGCAATATGACCCTTTAACCACTCATTTATCACTCTAGTACGAGGTCATTCACTGGCGGATGTCCAAGACGCCGTTCGAGCTCTTGCAAAACTCCAATACTGTTGCAATACTGCGAAGGAAGTTATTTAGGTTTAGCCTCCTTTGTCAAATCAAAACACTTTTGAGTGCCCTGCTTGGTAGTGTGAGATAATAGCCTTGTTTGATCTCTTGCACAAACTCCAACAGACTGTTGCAACTCCACGAAGAAGTCAAAACACTTTTGAGTGCCCTGCTTGGTAGTGTGAGATATTAGCCTTGTTTGATTTCTTGCACAAACTCCAACAGACTGTTGCATCTCCATGAAGAAAGTTATTTAGGTTTAGCCTCCTTTGTCAAGTCAAAACACTTTTGAGTGCCCTGCTTGGTAGTGTGAGATAGTAGCCTTGTTTGATCTCTTGCATAGACCCCAACAGACTGATGCAACTCCCCGAAGAAAGTTAGGCCAATTTAGGTTTAGCCTCCTTTGTCAAGTCAAAACATTTTTGCGTGCTCTGCTTGGTAGTGTGAGATAGTAGCTTTGTTTGATCTGTTGCACAAACACCAACGGACTGTTGCAACTCTACGTAGGAAGCTGTTTAGACTGCTTTGTTGAGTCAAACACACTTTGGTCTTTGTTCGTGAGTGCCTTGCCTGGTAGAGTGAGATAGTGGCCTTGTCTGGTTCCGGTTAGTGATCACCAAACCGTGTCTTAAGCCTAATGCAGATTTTGTTTGAGCAAAACATATATTTCTCTACTTTGTTCATTGCCATGGAGTGGTGCTTTTAAAATTTTATATATACTGCTGTTATTTAAAAGTATTCTTAATTTTTTCAATGTTATATATTTAACAATTATCATTAGAAGAGGTGGTTGATCCAATTATTTATGCAGCATACAGCCTAATCATCAATATTTTAGTATTTTAATTTATTAATAAACAAGTTTTAAAGTAATGCTCCACGAAATTGGTATGATACTATCATTTAAAGATTGTTAAGATGCCAACCTCTATCATATTAATTAGCTTAAATTCTTGATGAAAATTAAATGTTAATTTTAGAAGGTTACTAAACTGGCTTAAAATTAGATATTAATCAAAACTAATACCATCATATTGGACTGTAAATGCAATACCACTTCATCAATCGAGATCGTTGAAGTAAAAATAATATATGACTTATAATGTTGTGTTGACACTTTTCTCATCACTTCATAAAAATGTTTTCATCACGAATACATTTTATAATTTTTCTTAAAGAATAAATTAGGACAGTTAGTTACAACTTAAAAATGCGTAACAGGACCAAAAGGGAAGCAACTGTCCAATATTAACGCTGGAATTTAATCTTAATATTAATACATTTTCAATTTACCTCTAAATCATTTTAAAGATTTTAATAGTATATGATATACATTATAATAATGACATCACTATACATTATAAATAAAAATATATAAATCTTAACGTGTTTAACATGATATAATATATTGAGTAAATCCATTAATCCATTCATTAATTCATCAAACTGAACGAACTATATTTATATTTTGACCATAAATTCCAAAAATACTTCATCGTTTTAAACTGAGTACCAGGAAAGCCGATCTCCGATCGGGTTAGTGTTTCTCTGTCGCATATCATCTAATCGCTGACTTCTTTCTTCAGGGGTTTCCGCATTTCTTTGTTGGCTGTTTCTCTGACGCATATCATTCAACCGCTGACTTCGTTCTTCAGGAGTTTCCGCATTTCTTTGTTGATTAATTCTGTGACGCATTGTATCCAAATTGACTCCTTTCTTCTGGAGTTTCTTCATTTCTTCGTTGATTTTCTCTTTCGCGCATATTACTCAACCGCTGACTTCTTTGCACACAAGTTTCTTGAGAGATTCGTTGAGTGACTCTTGAAAGATAGGACCATAAATATGCGTTGCGGTGCGTTGAAATTATAATAAAAATGAAATAAAGTTCGAGATTAACTGAATTGTGTATATTAGACATAGGTAAGAAAAATACAATAATATTTGGTTTGTTTACATTTTAACAGATTCAGAAAAACATGTGTTATTTAAAAAAATAATTAAAATCATAACTCACATGTTGAAATAGTAAACATTAAACAGTGGTATTGACCCACCCGCCTGTCTCCTATATTTTTACTGTGTACTTTTGGAATCGTGAAAACTCATAGAAAATGAATTTTCTCAAAATGTTCATCAAATCCATTGGATTCCTGAGGTAGAAAACCTTTTTATAGACAAAGTACGAAGAAAATCGGTAAAGCCGTTTTTGAAATAAAATGACTGGAAATAGGTACATATAAAGATACATACAATTCCTTGCTCGTTTTATAGTATAAGATATTTTAACAATGATGCAACTTCTTGTCACAATATTCGTTGCTGTAGGTAAAAAAAATATTTTTCTTTTAAATAGTAAAATGTTTTTATTAAGTTGAAGTAACAAGTAAGTGCATACAAACATTCCATTTGTTCGTACTACAAATATAAATACAAGCTCTATATGTATTTGCAAATGCCTGTTTATACAACTGTTATCTCGTAGGAATGAAGTTGTACGTAAGTGTGAAGTGAACCCAATGAAGGCGATTGCCGAGACTTAACGATCTCGCTGCCCCCCCCCCCTCCCCCCAGTGGCTACTTCAAACTACTGCACAACTAACTCTACTGCGGCAGTCTAGTTCAAATGACCCCCTAATCAAGATGTTATGTAGTTTACACATTGGTGGAGTATCTACTTATACAAATGGGCGAATGTTTTGATCCCTAACGAGTCAAATATATTGTGGTATTTTAAACCGAACAGTACAGTAAGTAAATTTTGATTTGAAGAACGTGTATAAGATAACAGAAACTAACAAAGCATTTAAAATAAAGTTTACAAAATATACGATTAGGATAACTGATTACTATTAATGAAATTTAAAAGGGTGCAACAATATGTACATGTCCGTTGAGCGAACTATATGTTCAGTTTCTTAACTGCAGTTTTGTAAAATGATCTGGCATTTCGAAGGGTTTATATATTGCCTTTCGAATTCCTAATAAAGTTAATAATATTTTACATACTGTTCAATAAAATATTATTGGGTAAACAACACCATTAAAATTAAAATGGTAATATATTCTAAATAATTCCCGATACTGTATTAAAAATCTAATAAATGTTTTAACCTTCTTTGCATAAAATCTGTAATGAATAAAAAAGTTATCATACATTTTTGATAACTTTACGTGTATGGGCTGGCGGGTGGGTCAATAGCACTGTACGTGTATGGGCGGGCGGGTGGGTCAATAGCACTGTACGTGTATGGGCTGGCGGGTGGGTCAATAGCACTGTACGTGTATGAGCGAGCGGGTGGGTCAATGCCACTGTACGTGTATGATCGGGCGGGTAGGTCAATATTTTTATACTTTAAAAGATATAAATTGCATGTTATGTAGAGCCTATCATTTATTTTTAAGGATTATACCGTCGTAATTAGTTATCAAAAATTCAGCTAATTATTTATTTATGTATTTTTAAATTTACTTTACAGTACCACATTACGTGTATGGGTGAGCGGGTGGGTCAGTATCACGGTATGTGTATGGGTGGATTGATGGGTCAGTACCACATTACGTGTATGGGTGAGCGGGTGGGTCAGTGTCAAGGTATGTGTATTTGGGTTCCAGATGTTGTGACAGTTCACTTACAAATTTGCTAAATTAATCGTTCATTATAGAATTTCAGTAGTAAAACACCTTAAGTAGGACACGAACTTATATTATTACTTAACAGACGTTTTTAAGGTGGCCAGACGGTACGTTGTTGTCAACAACTGTGTTGACTTTCTTCGTAATTCGTGAATGCAAGGTTTTTTTTAATGAATGACGATAGAATACTTTATTATGTTCGATCTTCTTTACTAGTGAATATAAGGAAAGTTAAGCTGAGGTCAACAAATTAATTCACGATGAAGTGCCATACGTATCTTCCTTACTCATGGTCTGTACTGGATTCACGATCGAGTACATTCAACTTACATTTCATCCCTACACGTGAATGTAAAGTCTTTAAATAGACCCACAATCGAATCCATTCTATTACCTTTCTTACTCACTCATGAATGTAAGGTTTTTTAATGGATTAACGATCAAGTACCTTATAATACCTTTCTTCTCTACAAATTATACTATTATGATAGCTGATTGCTAACAAAGAAATTAAAAGACTTCCACAATGTATACCATGTCCGTTTCTTAACTGCAGTTTTCCAAAATGATATGGCAGTTCGAAGGTTTCATATACTTCCTTTCGAATTGTAAACGAATTAACGATGGAGTGGCTTACTATGTTTTATCTTCCTAGCTCGTGAATGTAAGGTCTGTAAATGAATTCACGATGGAGTGCCTTAATATGTTTTATCTTCCTAACTCGTGAATGTAAGGTTTGTAAACGAATTCACGATGGAGTACCTTACTGTGTTTTATCTTCCTAATTGTGAATGTAAGGTTTGTAAATGAATTCACAATGGAATGCCTTACTATGTTCTATCTTCCTAACTCGTGAATGTAAGGTCTGTAAATGAATTCACGATGGAGGGCCTTACTATGTTTTATCTTCCTAACTCGTGAATGTAAGGTCTGTAAATGAATACACGATGGAGTGCCTTACTCTGTTTTATCTTCCTAATTGTGAATGTAAGGTTTGTAAATGAATTCACGATGGAGTGCCTTACTCTGTTTTATCTTCCTAATTGTGAATGTAAGGTTTGTAAATGAATTCACGATGGAGGGCCTTACTATGTTCTATCTTCCTAACTCGTGAATGTAAGGTCTGTAAATGAATTCACGATGGAGGGCCTTACTGTGTTTTATCTTCCTAACTCGTGAATGTAAGGTTTGTAAATGAATTCACGATGGAATGCCTTACTATGTTTTATCTTCCTAACTCGTGAATGTAAGGTTTGTAAATGAATTCACGATGGAGGGCCTTACTGTGTTTTATCTTCCTAACTCGTGAATGTAAGGTTTGTAAATGAATTCACGATGGAATGCCTTACTATGTTTTATCTTCCTAACTCGTGAATGTAAGGTCTGTAAATGAATTCACGATGGAGGGCCTTACTGTGTTTTATCCTCCTAACTCGTGAATGTAAGGTCTGTAAATGAATTCACGATGGAGGGCCTTACTATGTTTTATCTTCCTAACTCGTGAATGTAAGGTCTGTAAATGAATTCACGATGGAGTGCCTCACTCTGTTTTATCTTCCTAACTCGTGAATATAAGTTTTGTAAATGGATTCACGATTGAGTTGTTCAATATATAATACACTATTAAACTTTATTACTCATTTAACATTAGTTGAATTAAAGTCCAGTAATTAAAAACCCTAACGAAAAACAATGGATTTGACTTCTTGTCTCCAATAGTAAACTTCACTTAAAAATATTAAATTAAACAAAGGGTTGAGGTTTTGTAGATAAATACTTAAGAGTATTGAGAGGGTGCTTAGAACGTCTAAAAGAGTGAAGAATGTTTGAAAGTCCATTTCGTAATATTGGCAGTAACATTATACACTACCCCACCTACTTACCCCACATGCCTGCCTGATCGACAATGGTCAGGTGATCCAAAGTGGACATTTCTGTTGACACTAGCTGGATAAACAGGACCTTACCGAGTCTGGAGTTAATGGAGAATTCTTGTCCAGCCCAGAGAGTTTTTTGCTATGTTTGTGAGTGCTTCTGCGATTGTTGGGAGAGCGATTTGTAAGTCTGATTGTTTGATTTGGGTAATCAACCGTATGATTTTCTTATTACCAAACCTTTTTTAATTTAATAATTGTAACCTAAATAAGGCATAATTTTAAGAAGGGTTAGATGTTTTATTAATATTACAAACAAACAATTATTTGTTCCCTTAGTTTTTTTTAAAGTTAAATGCAAAAACTAAAGTTTTTAATGTTATTTAAGAAGTATCTTGGACAGGTTTAGCTCGGCGTATATATAGGAGTTTTTCAGCGCAGGCTTAGTAAGAATTTTTTTAATTTTACTTTCTCCCATATGCGTTAGCATAGAAAAAGTACAGTATTGTGATCGTCCAAAAACCTTTTTTACAAGTTGATATAAAAAGTGGGGGTTAAAAAAAAAAAATTATGTCTGTCCGTATGTGTCTGTGTGTATGTGCAGTTCGCTGGAGACCAAATGGATGGAGCGATTTTCATCAAATTTGGTATGTAGGTGTCCGAATTTGATGAAAATTCTTACTACCGAAAAAATAGTAACATTGTGATCTGAGAGGGCAAACAAGTAAAAAATATCGAGTAGAAAGGATTAAAGCACACATCTGGGTTATACACATACATTAAGTAGTATTGACCCACCCGCCAATACACGTATAGTGATACCGACCCATCCGCCTACCCATTCATATACAGTGTTATTGACCCACCCGCCAACCCGTGCACGCAGAGTGTTATTGACCCACCCGCCCACCTGTACACGTAAATACCACTGTACGTGCACGGGTTGGTCGGTGGGTCAATAACACTGTACGTGTACGGGTGGGCGGGTGGGTAAATACCACTGTACGTGCACGGGTTGGCGGGTGGGTCAATAACACTGTACGTGTACGGGTGGGTCAATACCACTGTACGTGTATGGGTAGGCGGGTGGGTCAATAACACTGTACGTGTACGGGTGAGTCAATACCACTGTACGTGCACGGGTTGGCGGGTGGGTCAATAACATTGTATATGTATGGGTAGGCGGGTGGGTCGATATCACTGTACGTGCATGGGTTGGTGGGTGGGTCAATAACACTGTACGTGTACGGGTGGGCGGGTAGGTCAATAACACTGTACGTGCACGGGTTGGCGGGTGGGTCAATAACACTGTATGTGTACGGGTGGGCGGGTAGGTCAATAACACTGTACGTGCACGGGTTGGCGGGTGGGTCAATAACACTGTACGTGTACGGGTGGGTCAATACCACTGTACGTGTATGGGTAGGCGGGTGGGTCAATAACACTGTACGTGTACGGGTGGGTCAATACCACTGTACGTGCACGGGTTGGCGGGTGGGTCAATAACACTGTATATGCATGGGTTGGCGGGTAGGTCAATAACACTGTACGTGTACGGGTGGGTCAATAACACTGTACGTGTACGGGTAGGTCAATAACACTGTACGTGCACGGGTTGGCGGGTGGGTCAATAACACTGTACGTGTACGGGTGGGTCAATACCACTGTACGTGTATGGGTAGGCGGGTGGGTCAATAACACTGTACGTGTACGGGTGGGTCAATACCACTGTACGTGCACGGGTTGGCGGGTGGGTCAATAACACTGTACGTGTACGGGTGGGTCAATACCACTGTACGTGTATGGGTAGGCGGGTAGGTCAATACCACTGTACGTGTATGGGTAGGTGGGTAGGTCAATACCACTGTACGTGTATGGGTGGCCCGGTGGGTCTATGGTAGCCAATATCAATAGACAATTTATTCACTTTTATCAAATTTTATTTTTATGGAAAAACACACAAAAATGGAATTTCCTCAAAAAAGGCTCTAAGGATGTTGAGTTAACTTTAAGGAAAATTTGAATTACAATTTAAAATATTTTAGTAAATAACCGCAAACTTGTCTAGTTTTTTAGTTATAACATTTTTTACGGGAAAAACATTTAATAATGCGACTTTTTCAAGATTTATTCTAACGCTTCTGATTTAATTTCCAGTAATGATGCAAATTACAATTAAAAGCATTTTACTTATCACCCCACTAAGTTGGGACTGGAGGCCGACGGCTGGAAGCCACAAATCAAGTTGTTGAAGGTTGTTTACATAAGGTTATGTGACTAACTGAACAGTTGTTTTTGAAGATTATATTTATCCATATTTTTATTTAAATAAAATAATTGTTTCGTTTATACATTCAATAGACATGTAATTATTGAACATCTGTTTTTATTTAGGTGTGTTTTTACCCTTTAATTTTCATCTTTTTTAACGATCTGACATAACAAAGGAATAAGGAGAAAGTTTGTGCCAGTTACCATTGATTTACATTTATAGTAATTGTATGATTAGAGTAGTTCATGACATAAGATAATGTAGATACGTTAGTTAAGTGTAGCTCCTTGTAAATATATAAGTTTAACAAAAAGACAAACTCATTCCCTATTAAGGTTTACGGTTTAATGTTAAATGTGTTTTTAATATGCCATTATTTATATACTACACAATTGGAGAAGAATTATTTAAAAGTCTTTTTAACAAAAGAAAGAATGTAAATACATCTGGATGGTATACTACTGTGGAGATAACAATGGATACAATGGACTGGATTAAAAGGGAACTCTGAATAAAATGGATTAGAAACACTTCCTTTGAAAACAATTATTCAAACACAAAAACAACCTTTGATTCATTGTCACTACCATTACACAAACTAACCGAAAAAAACCTACGTTACATCAAATAATTGGTCGTTAACGTTGATGGATAAAGCCTTCTAAAGGTAGTCAACATACTTCGGACAACTTAGATACCCAACCACAGCTAGTCGTCTGTTTAGGGGCTATACTTGGTAGTCAACATACTTCGGACAACTTAGATACCCAACCACAGCTAGTCATCTGTTTAGGGGCTATACTTGGTAGTCAAACATACTTCGGACAACTTAGATACCCAACCACAGCTAGTCATCTGTTTAGAGGCTATACTTGGTAGTCAAACATACTACGGACAACTTAGATACCAAACCACAGCTAGTCGTCTGTTTAGGGGCTATACTTGGTAGTCAACATACTTCGGACAACTTAGATACCCAACCACAGCTAGTCATCTGTTTAGGGGCTATACTTGGTAGTCAACATACTTCGGACAACTTAGATACCCAACCACAGCTAGTCGTCTGTTTAGGGGCTATACTTGGTAGTCAACATACTTCGGACAACTTAGATACCCAACCACAGCTAGTCGTCTGTTTAGGGGCTATACTTGGTAGTCAAACATACTTCGGACAACTTAGATACCCAACCACAGCTAGTCATCTGTTTAGAGGCTATACTTGGTAGTCAAACATACTACGGACAACTTAGATACCAAACCACAGCTAGTCGTCTGTTTAGGGGCTATACTTGGTAGTCAACATACTTCGGACAACTTAGATACCCAACCACAGCTAGTCATCTGTTTAGGGGCTATACTTGGTAGTCAACATACTTCGGACAACTTAGATACCCAACCACAGCTAGTCATCTGTTTAGGGGCTATACTTGGTAGTCAAACATACTTCGGACAACTTAGATACCCAACCACAGCTAGTCGTCGGTTTAGGGGCTATACTTGGTAGTCAAACATACTTCGGACAACTTAGATACCCAACCACAGCTAGTCATCTGTTTAGGGGCTATACTTGGTAGTCAACATACTTCGGACAACTTAGATACCCAACCACAGCTAGTCATCTGTTTAGGGGCTATACTTGGTAGTCAAACATACTTCGGACAACTTAGATACCCAACCACAGCTAGTCGTCGGTTTAGGGGCTATACTTGGTAGTCAAACATACTTCGGACAACTTAGATACCCAACCACAGCTAGTCATCTGTTTAGGGGCTATACTTGGTAGTCAAACATACTTCGGACAACTTAGATACCCAACCACAGCTAGTCGTCTGTTTAGGGGCTATACTTGGTAGTCAAACATACTTCGGACAACTTAGATACCCAACCACAGTTAGTCATCTGTTTAGAGGCTATACTTGGTAGTCAAACATACTTCGGACAAATTAGATACCCAACCACAGCTAGTCATCTGTTTAGGGGCTATACTTGGTAGTCAAACATACTTCGGACAACTTAGATACCCAACCACAGCTAGTCGTCTGTTTAGGGGCTATACTTGGTAGTCAAACATACTTCGGGCAACTTAGATACCCTACTACAGCAAGTCGTCTGTTTAGGGGCTATACTTGGTAGTCAAACATACTTCGGACAACTTAGATACCAACCACAGCTAGTCGTCTGATTAGGGGCTATACTTGAGTAAATGACAATTTAAAATGAAACTTTGGTCTCGTTTTTTAACAAAGACTAGATTTGCTCACACATTTAAATCATTCTCTTTCTAGATTATTATTTATTTATATTATATCTGCAATATCTTTATAGCACTACATTTTTTATGTCTTAGTCTTCTAATAATATAGTTGAGTACATTGACAATATTTCTTGTACACATATTACTAAAGCTGCAATAGTTTCATATTTTTATAATATAGAGAAAATGTTCACAAATGCGTGAGTTTAACATATTCATACGCTACGAGAAATTTCTTGGCGTTAATTTACTGAAGTAAATAATAAAAACAATGCTACTATATTATATCACTTTATTTTAAAATGTATTAAATAACTATATATGTGCAAGTATTATATAATGTAAGACATTATTTGTATTGTTTAAAACTACTTATTCTATTCTGCAAGAGTAATTGTAACGTAGTTGGATCCAACAAGCAGTGTTCTGTGTAAGAACAGTCTTCTCTCAAATCATTTCCTATTACATTTAATGCAAGTTATTATTAATGCGGCCAGCTGGTTGGTGGCTTAGTTGGTTAAACCCCAGCTTTATAAGCTTGAAGTGACTAGTTCGTTCCCAATCAGAGTGAAAGCAAGCTTTGAAAGAGATCAGCTGATAGCCACCGGCTGCTTCTTTGTCATTGGGCTATTAATTAATTAATGACACATTTTAAGGAATAAACGAGCTTAGTTTGTTACACTATATGATTCAGTCATACACTATCATAAAACTTAATACCACTGTAAGTGTACGGGTGGGCGGGTGGGTCAATACCACTGTACGTATATGGGTGGGTGGGTAGGTCGATACCACTGTACGTGTATGTGTGGGCGGGTGGGTCAATACCACTGTACGTGTATGGGTGGGCGGGTGGGTCAAAACCACTGTACGTATATGGGTGGGTGGGTAGGTCGATACCAAAGTGCGTGTATGGGTGAGCGGGTGGGTCAATACCAAATTGCGTGTATGGATGGGCGGGTGGGTCAATACCACTGTACGTATATGGGTGGGTGGGTAGGTCGATACCACTGTACGTGTATGTGTGGGCGGGTGGATCAATACCACAGTATATGTATGGGTGGGCGGGTGGGTCAATACCACTGTACGTATATGGGTGGTTGGGTAGGTCGATACCACTGTACGTGTATGTGTGGGCGGGTGGGTCAATACCACTGTATATGTATGGGTGGGCGGGTGGGTCAATACCATTGTACGTATATGGGTGGGTGGGTAGGTCGATACCACTGTACGTATATGGGTGGGTGGGTAGGTCGATACCACTGTACGTGTATGTGTGGGCGGGTGGGTCAATACCACTGTACGTATATGGGTGGGTGGGTAGGTCGATACCACTGTACGTGTATGTGTGGGCAGATGGATCAATACCACAGTACGTGTATGTGTGGGTGGGTGGGTCAATACCACTGCACGTGTATGGGTAAGTGGGTGGGTCAATACCACTGTACGTGTCTAACCCACCCAGATGTGTATATATATGAACGACAGCTGTTTATGTCAGTCGCTAAGTTGTCTTTATATTCTGAACAGTGCTATTTAAATTATGTTGTCTCTGTAATTAGTTAGGTTGGGGTTCTCAAAAGGTGGGAAGTTCCTGCAATGTACTCAGTATCTAAGAACAATGTCCTTTGGATGTAAGGCCTTACTGCTTTCATACCTTCATGCTAAGATGTAAAAATCTCAGTTTATTCATTTTGTTTTATCAAAAATCTTAGTTTGATCGTTGACTCCGTAATCACATAACTATTCATTTGCCTTTATCCATTTATATTTCTGGTAATTGCATCTTCCCACACCAGTGCAAAAGTGACTCAACAGACAATTCCTTACGAGGAAGGTACATTTCACCCATGATGGTCATAGAGTCTGATACCAGAAACTTGTCAAAGAGGAGATTTTCAAGATATAAGTTACCCAACAAATTGTGAGGTGTCTTGAAAAATGGGGAGATTCGGAGTAGATAGGATGTTTTTGAACTTTCTGAGAAGTGCCCCTTTGCTTTTTATATCCGGTAGCTATGTTGCACAGCATCCAGTGTAGTCATGGTAGAGGAGTTGCAATGAGGTAACAGTGATAGTCTTCGTCGCCCTATTTAGTTGTATATCAACCTCAGTGTACAGACAGCACATGTATACTGTTAATCCACATGGAAGCACAATATTTAGCACTGGAATAAACCAGAGAAAAAGGTATAGTACTCAAAACTTGTGCGTTGGCTTCCTAAAAACATCCATATTCACTCATTGACATGCGTCTTAGGAATAAATACCAGTTGTGGTGTTTTGCTCGTACTGTATCCAATATCACAATATTTTACATTTAACATAATAATGATAAGTAACAAATTAATTAATTATGTTGTCTTTCTACTCATTATAAATCCAAAGTTGCGGAGGTGGAGTCCTGGTGTCAAAGGGAAAACACTTTCTCGCCGTGCCTCAACGGTCCTACAAACGCGCATCCATCATTTCATTTTTCCATATGTTATTTTTATCGGGTTATATTGGTATGTAATAATACATCGTTTTTTGTGCATTGATGATAAACACACATAAAACGTTTATTCAATAAAATGTAGTTGTTGCCTTTGTTTTGAAGTTAAAAATATTTTGATGAAGACGTACAGTTTACAGAAAAAATGATGATGATTGTATGTGAATGGATTAATTATTAATGTTTGTACGTAAATAAGATGTAAAATGAAATGGAAATTGTTTTTATTAGGGTCGAAGTTAGGATTAAAAGTCCCCTCTTCCACTTAAAAGAACGATGTACGTACATATATGTTTTACTAACACTTTTAACAAATAAAGACATACAAAACAAATACACCTTATTGAGTTAAAAATTGAGCTTTTTATGTAAAAATGCTGGAACTGAAGCTATACAATGCTTTATTAAGGTGTAGACAGAATTATATTTTATATTTCTTTCATTTAATTTGAATGAACAGTTGTTTTTGAAGATTATATTTATCCATATTTTTATTTAAATAAAATAATTGTTTCGTTTATACATTCATTAGACATGTAATTATTGAACATCTGTTTTTATTTAGGTGTGTTTTTACCCTTTAATTTTCATCTTTTTTAACGATCTGACATAACAAAGGAAAAAGGAGAAAGTTTGTGCCAGTTACCCGGTTGATTGGTTACTTGGTATTCAACCTTAAAAGATATTGGCAAGTAAACATGAGTAATTATACTGTGGAAATTGTATGAATAGCTTTGTGGAGTTCAATAATTAACATAAAAAGATAGGAATATCTCTTAATGATTATCAAAAATGTAATCAGCCTTACATAGAAATAACTCTGGTAATATAACATGTTCCAAAGGAGTAATTTTGGCAAACAAAAATAAACAAACGCCGATTGGATAAGTTTTTTCATTACCATTGGAGGAAACAAATTAGTTTTACTTCTCCCGTATTCGAGCTACCTTTGAAAATTTGATTTGTGACAAACTTTCCTTTTGATTTCTTCGTCCTTTTTTAGAGACTGTTTTTCTGGATGATTAAAATAAATTCTTTAATTATTCTCCTTGAGTACTGCACGACTTGAATTTGTTTCCATATAATCGTATATTAATATTAATTTAATGAATATGATGAACTTGTTTGTAAACACAACTTTTATGTTCTTACTCGAAGAACAATTTTACAATAACAATAACTGGCAAGAAGCAAATGGACTGTTTTATTTATTTATATTGATGAAAGTTAATAACAATTTATCTCCTTAAATATATTACAAAATATTTACAAAATTAAAATATCAATAATATAATACGTTTTAAATATTTTATGCTATTTTCTTACAATGTACATTTCTTACAATGTACATTTTCTTACAATGTAAATGTCAACTTCATTGAAGCCATCTTAGTATGTAATATGTACCTGAATATGGCTGCAACGGTATTATTATTACACCAAGTAGACAAAGTACAGGTATTCAAGTATTTATGAGAAATTGTACAGCATGTTGGGAAAGAAAAAAAACATGGGAAGAAAGTCACATAATTTTACAAAAAACTCATACAACATAAAAATGTTTTGTCAATTAAAGATTATACAGTTACAACAGTAGTAAAAACAGTAAACAACAGTAAGGAACGTATAATGTAGTAAAAATAAAAATCACATAGACAAATACAAAAAAAATAGATACTACAAATCATTAGAATGTGCATATAAAATAAATATCACACCAAAGAAAGGTGGATTCTACTACTCAACTATATAGTTTGCAAAGAAATATAAACAATAATAGACTACATTAAGAAAATAATAATGGCATCTTTGGGCATATTCTAAAGACACCAGTAGATAAAATTGCAAAAAAATTAATAACAAGAGTGTTTGAACAAAAATAACAAATATCTGGATAACAGAAATAAAAGAGGATATCTTGACCACTAAAAAAGAAAATTAATCTATAAATAAGGGAAAACGAGAACATTTCTTTAAATGTTCTCGTTTTTCCTTATTGTCTTTACAAACGTACAAAAGTCAACATAAGACACCACAACAGATCAAGATGTATTGTGTGTAATACACTTTTCCGGATCAAACGAGAAAGAAAGATAAAGAACAAGAGCAAGAGAATGATTAAAGGAAATGACTAAAGTGGTCCAATGGCAACTGTAACATTTATAAACAAATTTAATAAAATATCATTAAAATCAGAAGTAACTCCCAAATTATCTTTGGAACCAAGGAAAACTAACATTTCATTATATATATATACATCAATACAAACGAAGCGATGATTGTTACGTAAGAGTTAGTCAGTTACTACCCAGTTCCCCCAAGACTCGCTGGGCATGATGGCCCAAGGCAGTGGACCGAGGGCTAGGCCGAGATGTGCAACTGGCCGTGAGACGGGAGCAGACCTTATACGGGACCAAGTCAAATAATCAAGGCCAATTAGTTCTCTAGCTTGCATTGTCACTTTAAAATACAATTTAATAATTGCGACTTGTGAGGTTGGTATTTAAATTAAATGTTATACGATAAGAAAATTAAATCGATGATTTAGTAAGAATCGATGATTAGGCGATAGTTTATTAATAAAAGTAAAGATTATAAAACTAGTTTGTTGTTAATGTACATTATTCTAAACAATGTCAATGTAATTTGTCTTGAAGTTGATGGATGAACTTTATAAACATTTTTTAATTGGAGAAGTAAATAACTGGAATTAGAATTTAGAAAGTAATTACGAATAGAGGTTATAGTTAATAATGAACTTAAATTGGAGGATTGGAATATATAAAATAACGCTTTTAGTAAATAAAAGATATTACTCCTCTTTTAAACGATTCTTCCTGCGCTCTGACATAAAATAATCAGCTTTTCTATTGTATAATTGAAAAATAAACTGTTTATGTACAATTATTGATTGAGTGTGTATCACTGATGATTACTCAGGAACAATTTTTGTAACAAAAATGAGACATAGGGCCTCAGTGAGAAAGTCAGATGACAACAGTAAGTATAGAACGCTCATCGTATAAACGAATATTTTTATTTATTATGTATGATTATGGATTGGGATGAATGAAGTCTTGGGAAAACTGTTGTAAAAAGTATCTTTATTTTAATAAAAAAAGATGTACGCATGCACACGAAGAAATGTTCAATACAAGCACAGAGAACAAAAATGTACAGAGGTTGTTTTCTCATGGCCGCAACGAAGGCCTCAGTGGCAGTTATAAGTAGATTACAACTGACGCACATCTTTATACATCTGCAGTTATAATTACTACGTTTATCGTTGAGAATTTGGGGAGAAATAAAGTAGGGACTGACAAGGTGCTGGCCCTGTCATCAAGGAAAAGTTGAGAAATAATTACTTGACACTAACTCGACAAACATTCAGTGCACTATTGGATGCGACTTCAGTGTTCTTCTCTGTGGTACAAGTGAAGCGTAAACTAAGTCGAGCCGTCATGACTCTCCACTGGATAAAAGTCCGGGACAACTTTCGTATTGATTATAACTACTACCATAATAATCAATATAAGTCCGTAAGTTAAAAACAAATTTGGTTCCCAGTGAATATTACGACAACGAAATACACCATTTATTTTAACTTAAGATACATTATGTATTTATGCATTAGTCGTAATTACATCTGGACAAACTACGGGTTGTTTGTTAATATATCTAATAAAAAACCAATAAGTTAAAATAAATCTAAAGAACAGAAAAATAATGACCATAAAAATTTGATTAATTTGCTGTTTTGTTCTTTCAGGGTACTATAATAATTCAAAGCCTCCATTACCTCTTTGTTAGCTCAATTTCTGATAATGATGTCAATTAAATGAAAGCTTGGCAGTTTTGTATTTAGAATATCTAACTTTGTTGTACATGTGTGAACTGGAGAGGAGTATGACACCTTTGATCACGGTAACTAAAACAATTACCGTGCCTTTGATTATATACACCTACAATAGATATCCCATCTAATAGGAATATTTGTGCCTGCCATTTGGTTAGTTAGTGAGGTCTGGTACACTAGCGTATCCACAACGGACCACAAAACAGCTGATAAATTGAGGCATGACATTTAACAGAGGATGAGAAATCTATCTGTATTTATAAAATCAATTGTGATAATCACACACAACCTTTTCTACCTAACATTCGATAAATCTTTTACAAACGTTCGACACGTAAGACATTTAGTTTTAAAGAATATAGTCTTATGACCCATTTTAATTAATAAAATGTTACATTCCAAGCTTTTTGAAAATAAATCAGCCCTCCCTTAGACATTTAACAGATTTCTTATGTTAAACCATATAAGTCTAATGCTAGCTTTGGAACGGTGCAATCACTAAGTACACCGTATTTCGTAATGCAGCAGTTTAGCTGTCGAGGTCAGGGCAGCGGAGTGTACAAGATTACTATGTTGTGGAGCACATTGTTGGAGCCTTAGTCATGTAGACTTACCAAGCATTCTAAGACTGAGTTATCAGTTTTAGCTTGACGTGTGTTTCTTGGTTACAGACTTAAAATTCTCAGAATGCTGAACTGTCTTCGTAACAAATTTATCACCTACTACATTCTATTATAAATCGATAAATTTGTCTTTCCTGTCTCAAATTGCCTTGTCAGAACCGTATTTACAAGCTGTTAACTCCGTATAAATGATTTATTAAATGACATTAAAACTAAGTAATCATGATCACTTGGATATCGAAAGACTTACGTTTCACAACACACACTAGTCACCATCCAGATAACCTCTTAGCATTTAATAAATTCCTAAAATTCCTATAGTTTTGATAAGCACTATATTCAGGCCTATTAGATGTGGTTTGGATTCCATGGTATACTTTAGCTCCTATTTAGTTTGTTGATACAGGTTTCAAAATAATATAAATATATAAATAGACTAAAATTAGTCTTTTTACGTTGCATAAAAGATGAGAAATAATAATTATTTGCTAATATAATGTGATGAGAAATGATTGATTTGAACTACTGAGTAATATGCATGATTATGAGTGATCAATAATACATGTTTTAACCTATAAAAATGAATAATCCTGGTATAATGTTTTGAGGTTGTTTTTTTAGACTGGATACTGACACTACCTACGAAGTACGTGTGTGCAACACATAATTTCTTTAAAAGGTTATCATCCCTAGTAGGATAATTAAATTACTTAAATATGGAAATTAAAAAGCAGTTACAAAGGTGATAAAATGTATACATGTATAATTATATTGTCTGTTTTAGCAAGCATTAACATTCGAGAATACCATTCCTGAACAACAGCTATTAGTGTCGTGGTTAAGTGTTGACTGGAAAAGTACTGTGGATTTTTAAATTAAGTTTATATATGTGAATCAGCTGTTTCACCCCATATGTGAATTGTTGTTTACGACCCAGTATTATTCTCATATAAAATGTTGGCCAATATAACACTAAACATACCATTTAGAATGCAGTTAGGGCTTTTATACATGTATTAAAACTACCTCTATTATGTTATTGTGTTCTTTTTATATTGTAAAAGAGCATTTATTATATTACTGTTACATAATTATTAGTAACACGATGTATTTACGTGATCAAGATTTACTAAGTACGGCTATACAAATTCGAGTGTTTATATCTTCTATTTTTTTATTGATTGAATGAATCCAGCTTCATTTGAACATATTATCCTTTTAATTATTTCACAGGGGTAACTAAAAACTAAAATAATTATTTTTTTTTAAATTGGGCCTAGTTAAAAAGAATAACTATTAGCATTGGTAATATTATGTATATAGAGTAAAGAATATACATAATATTATCTATATTAAAGCTATACGTTTGCACGTATCATTAAAAATTCAATATATTTTTAAAAAAGTGTCGTTCATTAAGTTTTGAAGGAACACAAAAAGATGGGATCACACTGAGCTTTGTGTGGATCTGACCTCGTGAATACTTTGTTACCTTACATGTTAGGGGTGGTTGAGTACTCCATTGATGGTCGGAGGATGTGCTGAATAGAATGTTGTAGTAATTTTTGACTCCGTAGCGTTTCCTTCAACCGAAGTGATTTTTGACTAATGAGAAAACAACAACAAAGATAAAGTGCAGTGGAAATGCAGAGGGATCGTCGTTACTTGAATAGTTTTACGTATAAATTGTGCATGAGTTACGACATGAACTATATGGTCTCGTAATTGAGTGTATGCTTTATGATAAAAACTATCCAGATCCCTTGACTGGATGAGCGAATTTTTACATGAACTACCCGGTCTCAAATCGGACGCATGAGTTGCGACATAAACTACCTTGGTCTCATAACTGATGCATGAGTTGCGATATAAACTACCCAGAACCCTCGACTAGATGAACGAGTTTTGACATGTAATACCTGGTATCAAATCGTATGCATGAGTTGCGACATAAACTACCTTGATCTCATAACTGATTCATGAGTTGCGATAGGTGTTGTGGCGACGAGTAATAAACCAACTAGACCCTTTGACTGAATGAACGAGTTTTGACATGTAATACCTGGTCTCAAATAGTATGCTTGAGTTGCG
Organism: Stictocephala bisonia; assembly: GCA_035578905.1. Taxonomy (NCBI): domain Eukaryota; kingdom Metazoa; phylum Arthropoda; class Insecta; order Hemiptera; family Membracidae; genus Stictocephala; species Stictocephala bisonia. Next base: position 264,001 of record JAQJVL010000486.1, read on the forward strand.
ATATAAACCACCTTGGTCTCATAACTGATGTATGAGTTGCGATATAAACTATCCAGAACACTTGACTGAATGAACGAGTTTTGACATGAACTACCAGGTATCAAATCGTATGCATGAGTTGCGACATAAACTACCTTGATCTCATAACTGATTCATGAGTTGCGATAGGTGTTGTGGCGACGAGTAATAAACCAACTAGACCCTTTGACTGAATGAACGAGTTTTGATATGTAATACCTGGTCTCAAATAGTATGCATGAGTTGCGATATAAACCACCTTGGTCTCATAACTGATGTATGAGTTGCGATATAAACTATCCAGAACACTTGACTGAATGAACGAGTTTTGACATGAACTACCAGGTATCAAATCGTATGCATGAGTTGCGACATAAACTACCTTGATCTCATAACTGATTCATGAGTTGCGATAGGTGTTGTGGCGACGAGTAATAAACCAACTAGACCCTTTGACTGAATGAACGAGTTTTGACATGTAATACCTGGTCTCAAATAGTATGCATGAGTTGCGATATAAACCACCTTGGTCTCATAACTGATGTATGAGTTGCGATATAAACTATCCAGAACACTTGACTGAATGAACGAGTTTTGACATGAACTACCAGGTATCAAATCGTATGCATGAGTTGCGACATAAACTACCTTGGTCTCATAACTTAAGCATGAATAACCACGGATGTATGATTCAACTTAGCTAATAAACTTCCCGACGTTCAATAAATAAGTATTCTGGCAAAACCAACTCTTAACAGGATATACGCCTTTAATATTATACAAGCGAAACTTGGTAATTACATTTCTGCTAAAACATCCTGCATTAGAGTAAACGTTTCTCTTAAGAAAATGGTTTCAGTTTTTTCATAATTTTTTTAATATAAATGCCTCTTGCTCATAAAATGCGATGTTTGAAAGTGATAAGATTACGTTTAATCTTCGTTTAGGATAATGTAAACAATCTTGTTTAGAGAGAAATTTCAGACTCGATAACTTGATATTAAAATGAAGGAAGGAGAGATTATTAACGCTTCCAGTATTCGATTTCCTCAGGAGGTTGCATAACACACAGTATATACCGGCACTGCATCGCTATTTTTGTCTGGCGACAGATGTTCAAATTAACTACCATTTATTATGATTAAACTGAAAATTGGATATTAAATTAACACTAAACCAAATAATAAATTATTTACTCTTAAATTGGCACTAATTTAGTATTTTTTGTTTTTTAATTTTATGGTCACATAAACAGAGAACTATATTTAACTGTTAAATCTTAGATAATATACAGTAGTAAGTAGTACATACACAGTCCACGATCAATGGTGGTAGAGATCTTGTGCTTTCTACTGAGACAATATACAGTAGTAAGTAGTGCATACACAGTCCACGATCATTGGTGGTGGAGATCTGGTGCTTTCTACTGAGACAATATACAGTAGTAAGTAGTACATACACAGTCCACGATCAATGGTGGTAGAGATCTTGTGCTTTCTACTGAGACAATATACAGTAGTAAGTAGTACATAAACAGTCCACGATAAATGGTGGTAGAGATCTTGTGCTTTCTACTGAGACAATATACAGTAGTAAGTAGTACATAAACAGTCCACGATAAATGGTGGTAGAGATCTTGTGCTTTCTACTGAGACATTTTCATTCTTCTATATGACATTTTCATTTAAAAGACGTATTAACGAGAATATTTTAAACAGCTTTAAAGCTGAATGCTTCTTGACATCTTTGAATGACGATGTAGGATGGACGAGCTACTTAAGTCTCAATTAAGCTGAACAGTCACATGGCATTAGAATATAAAATAAAATCGAATTATAATTGATTTAATTACTAATTAATTAACGAGTGAGGGTACAGCGTGGTTTTGCCAGTACCACACACCACATCTTGCGATATCACACGATCACGCACTCTCTATGGCGTCAGATGCTACAACACAACTCTGGAAGTTGCCGTTCACGATACATTCACGATACGTGACGTACGTTTACACTACGCAGACGATCACAGTTCTCCTCTCCATGAAGCTCGTTCATAACTACTCAATTTAATTATTTAGTAATGATTTAGATCACCAAACAAAAATGTCTGTGTGAATACTTTTTTGAAGTAACAATTATATAAAATACTTTATAACTACACATATAAAGATGTATATGTTTTTATTTACTATTATATATTTGATTTATATGTGTATAAATAACTATTTTTTTCGGATTAAGGATTAAAGGATTCGTATTAATATAATTACGAGTGATTGTGTATTTAGTAAATACAATGAAACTGTCCATATTTTATTAACGGCTCCTTTGGCCACGTCAACATCATTTCTACAACTCTTAGCTATACCTCAGAGGAATTCTTTAAACAAAGTACATTATAGGACATAATTGCGATGAACTTGCGTCATTAACTACAATTCTCAAACCATTATCACTATTATTAGTGCTTTAATGAACACTGCGGGTTTGTTACAAATTGAGGCCAATGTTTTTTATTTTTATATTTTGAGAAAGAGTAAATAAATAATTATTCTATTGGCAAACGAATAATGAGGCAAATCAACTGATCAATTTTGAAAGGCTTTTTTACTGGACTCAAGGACACTTAACTAAGAGTAAAAGTATAGTAAAATTTGAAAAATTACAAAATAAACACTAATTCGAACAGATAGTAACAAATAGTAAGATAAGAAACAGATAACGTATCTGATTAGTTTAGAAGGCAAGTGGAGGTATCCAGATGACGTCACAGGCCCTGGATAACTGTTATATGTAACGTTTGTAGATAAGGCAAGTGGAGGTATCCTGATGACGCCACAGGCCCTGGATAACTGTTATACATAACGTGTGTAGATAAGGCAAGTGGAGGTATCCATATGACGTCACAGGCCCTGGATAACTGTTATACATTAAGTTTGTAGATAAGGCAAGTGGAGGTATCCAGATGACGTCACAGGCCCTGGATAACTGTTATACATAACGTTTGTAGATAAGGCAAGAGGAGGTATCCAGATGACGTCACAGGCCCTGGATAACTGTTATAAATAACGTTTGTAGATAAGGCAAGAAGAGGTATGCACATGACGTCACAGGCCCTGGATAGCTGTTATACATAACGTTTGTAGATAAGGCTTGCGTTAGTAATGCGAACGTTCATACTAGTGGTTAGTATGCAACACAAGTCGTATACACAGGAGGAAATCCCTACATTCATGACCGAGAGGTTTCGGAAACCATCAGTGAAAAACTTTCAGACTTTAAATTCTCAAAAATAATTGGACAATATTTATATGTGTTTCACTCATTAATATGTGCGAGAATAAATCAATTTAGTGGCGTTTAAACTATATTATAAAATTATTCAGCAGAGTATGTTTGAGTGATATTTAGAATTTATTTTATGAGACACAAAAAAAACTGTCATGTCATATCTGCTATCGATAATTCAGACAGTAATCTAATTATAGTATTGTTGCTTAGTTTGTACAGTTATATTACATTCCCATGTCATAGTGACGTCCGGATACTGTCAAATATATCGCTCTTTAAACAGGCTTAGCTCAAATTGAGGAAAAGCTTTCCTTAAAGTTTTTATTGAGAATTTGTTTTCAAAATTATCTTTAAATTACAAAAAAAACATGTTCAATAATACAAAAATAAACCTAATATAAAATTAAATAATCTACTTTATATAAACGAAAAATAATTTGTATGAAAAATTCGGCACTCCGAAGGAAAAACCTGCGTTGGGGTTACCCGCATAGTAAAAACATTAATTAATTTGCTCTGAAAAGAGAGATATGCGCCAACCACTGAAATAAAAGCTCTCTTACATATTCATACAATTAACTATTTTAAAAAACGATGAAAATAAATATACGATATTTTCATTCACACTTACAGATGTGTACTTAGTTTGGTACTGTTGTATATGTAGTAAAATGTATTTAGTATTCTTATAAGAGTCAATATAAGTTAGTGTGAATGAGGATAGTTAGTCTGTGGTAATGGTAATGATGGTGACTAACAGCTTGCTTTGACGATGTTATCGACCATGGTGCAGGAGCAATAGTATACTTCACATACAGTATGAGCTGTTGGGAGGTAATATCTTTAGAACATAAGACAGGTTTTATTACTTCGGCTGCATTACAAGATTGTGTTTGACTTTCAAAGCTTGCCACGTTCTCAGCTCTTTTAATGAGATTGGCTTTTAAGTAATTAATTGTTTGTGAGGATTGAGCTGTTTTAGTTAGAGAGCTAAGTTTCAGAAACCTAGGTTCTGCTCCTAAGAAATATCATTTTGTGGAATAACTCGTGAAGTTATTGTCATTCGTGCTTGTCTACAAAAATTATATTAGCTGATAAATCTATAAATTATACCAAATTATTACACGCCTAATGTTTACTTCACAATTATAATTCACATTTTAATTACTAGAGTTGGTAAAGTCAAATAAGCATTTTTTTATACATTAACACTTTTGAAAGTAATTTTCTTAATCAGACAATAGGATAAGTAAAGAGGGGTTTCCATAAAAATGTATCTTTGGTTAGCCGTCCCTAACACTTTATGATTTGCAAACAATAAGAACTGTCTCTTCGAAGAGTACAATGCCATGAGGCAAGTCAGTTACCATGAGGATGTATTCAACTTGTGAGGTCACACTTCCCACAGTGAATCATCGGGAAGTCTACATCGTACATGATATATACTGAGAAAGGTAATTTTGAGTGAGACTAAGCCTCTTACTTTAAAGAACTCTATGACTGAGCATTCACGACGTGGTTCGGATTCCACAAGATAAATATCCGACTTTTTCTTATCCACTGAGAAATTCTTTTTTGGTGGGGCGCGGGTGTGTGTGTGTGTGTGTGTGTGTGTGTGTGTGTGTGTGTGTGTGTGTGTGTGTGTGTGTGTGTGTGTGTGTGTGTGTGTGTCAATTAGTCAAAATTTGTTAGTAACAAGTTTACACATACAGATTAAGTCATTCCCCACCCTCCCTACGTATAAAGTTCAAACACAAACCGTCTGATAAACTCCCCTTACATATAAAATTCCAACACAGACCGTCTTATAAACGCTCCCTACGTATACAATTCCGACAAAGACCGTATTATAAACTCTCCCTACGAATACAATTCCTACACAGACCGTCTTATAAACACTTCCTACGTATACAGTTCCGACACAGACCGTCTTATAAACTCTCCCTATGTAAATAATTCCGACACAGACCGTCTTATAAACTCTCCCTACGTGTACAGTTTCGACACAGACCGTCTTATAGCCGCTTCCTACGTATACAGTTCCGACACAGACCGTCTTATAAACCAGCCCTATGTAAACAGTTCCGACACTGACCGTCGTATAAACTCTCCCTACGAATACAGTTCCGACACAGACCATTTTATAAACTCTACCTACGTATACAGTTCCGAGACATACTGTTTTATAAACTACCCTTACGTATACAGTTCCGACACAGACCTTCTTATAAACTCTCCCTACGTATACAGTTCCGACACAGACCGTCTTATAAACTCCCTACGTATACAGTTCCGTCTTATAAACTCTCCCTACGTGTACAGTTCCGACACAGACCGTCTTATAAACTCTCCCCATGTAAACAGTTCCGACACAGACCGTCGTATAAACTCTCCCTATGAATACAGTTCCGACACAGACCATCTTATAAACTCTCCCTACGTATACAGTTCCGATACAGACCGTCTTATAAACTCCCTATGTAGCCTATACAGTTCCTACACAGACCGTCTTATAAACTCTCCCTATGTAAATAGTTCCGACACAGACCGTCTTATAAACTCTCCCTATGTGTACAGTTTCGACACAGACCGTCTTATAAACTCCCTACGTATACAGTTCCGACACAGACCATCTTATAAACTCTCCCTATGTAAACAGTTCCGATACAGACCGTCGTATAAACTCTCCCTATGAATACAGTTCCGACACAGACCATCTTAAAAAATCTCGCTGCGTATACAGTTCCGACACAGACCGTCTTATAAACTCTTCCTATGTAAACAGTTCCGATACAGACCGACGTATAAACTCTCCCTACGTATACAGTTCCGACACAGACTGTCTTATAAACTACCCCTACGTATACAGTTCCGACACAGACCGACTTATAAACTTTCCCTACGTATACAGTTCCGACACAGACCGTCTTATAAACTCTTCCTATGTAAACAGTTCCGATACAGACCGACGTATAAACTCTCCCTACGTATACAGTTCCGACACAGACTGTCTTATAAACTACCCCTACGTATACAGTTCCGACACAGACTGTCTTATAAACTACCCCTACGTATATAGTTCCGACACAGACTGTCTTATAAACTACCCCTACGTATACAGTTCCGACACATACTGTCTTATAAACTACCCCTACGTATACAGTTCCGACACAGACCATCTTATAAACTCTCCCTACGTATACAGTTCCGACACAGACTGTCTTATAAACTACCCCTACGTATACAGTTCCGACACAGACCGACTTATAAACTCTCCCTACGTAAACAGTTGCGAAACAGACCGTCTTATAAACTCTCCCTACGTATACAGTTCCGACACAGACCGACTTATAAACTACCCCTACGTATACAGTTCCGACACAGACCGTCTTATAAAATACCCCTACGTATACAGTTCCGACACAGACCATCTTATAAACTACCCCTACGTATACAGTTCCGACACAGACCGTCTTATAAACTACCCCTACGTATACAGTTCCGACACAGACCGACTTATAAACTCTCCCTACGTATACAGTTCCGACACAGACCGTCTTATAAACTACCCCTACGTATACAGTTCTGACACAGACCGTCTTATAATCTACCCCTACGTATACAGATCCGACACAGACCGTCTTATAAACTCTCCGTATTTTATATTTTTCTGATCTTACGTTGCTAATACGTCACAACTTACTTGTCTTGTACGTACTCGTTTATATATTATTTTATTTCATAGTAACATAACAATTTAAGTATACTTACTCGAGCCAGTACGTATTCGATTTCATCTAATTTTATTTAGTAATTAAATAAACCAAAATAATTTGTGGAGGTAAAAAAATTCTCATTAAAACTGGTTTTATATTTTCTTTGTTCAATTATCTACCAAGAAAATCCTACATGTGAGCCCAAAACATCGACAGACTAATACTCTGTATATCATAATTTATGATACAATATTTGGCACATCTGATGACATCTATAAATACTTTCTGGTAGTCATTAATCCATGTAACAGTCATTTATTTTCCAGCACAATAAAGTTTGGTTATATACTTTACTTCTTAACTTATTATCTCAAGAAAATGTATAACAAGCAATTACTAGTGATGCTGTTTTTTCTTTCTTATTTTTTTAGAAATAGTTATAACATAACAATTAACTACGGCACTGTCTGTGACCCATTGTTATGGGTTGTTGAACACGGATAACCACTGCGGTTAACCAAGAACCGCAACGGTTAACCGATTTGATGCGGTTTGACGCAAACAACATACTTTTTAGGTTTAATATGCATTCCATTGATTAACTGAAATTCTAAGGAACCAAACTATGTTTATAAAATTGGTCAAGATTTATAACGAATGAATATTTTTTGACCAACCAATCACATTTTCTTTAAGTTATTAGTTTATAGTTGTCAGACCAGCTGACTCATGTTTATAGTTGTCAGACCAGCTGACTCATGTTTATAGTTGTCAGACCAGCTGACTCATGTTTTCTTACTTAAGTGTTGCATTTAATATCTGAACACGCCGTTTATAGCAATAGCTTGAGACAGAAACACGGATTACCACTTGAGTGGTGTCAAGCAAAAACTAGAAGGTTCATTAACTCCTTGTAATGACCAGTTCTAAAAGTAAGGTGTTCTTAATGGGAATCAAACTGGTAAGTTTTTATGGAACCCGCTCTAAAAAAACAACCAGCGCTAATAATTAACATTGAGAGCATTGATTTGTTTTGTTTCGATCTAGGAACCCAGAAATTAATAAATGCTGTCACCACACGTGTGATGAATATGCTATGTAGTAGTAAATATTGGCAGGTGGAAGTCCTTAGGGCAAGGGGAGGAGGAGGGGGAGGGGGTGGTGGAGGGGATGCCTACCTCTTCACGCATCAGGGGATTTAGTAATTCCCCCTCAAACAGAGGGATAATCACCAGTTTGTCCCACATTAGCAAAAAGCGCCGCCATTAACCGAGACTGTGTTTAATACAACTTTTATACAACTCACGTAGCAATGGGAATTTGCAAAACACTCGTTTCATAGCATTACTTTTAACTAACTTAGAACTGTTCAGATAGATACACGCACTGTTCTGATATTCTCATTCTTTTATTATAAAAACCATTGTGTAAGTGCAATTTTATCTTTTTTTTATACAAATCTCCCAAGTAAAAACCGCAATATTTTCTAGTTCACTTAATAGTTCTGGCTGTAAAATTGTAATTTGTATAGATTATTTTCGTCAATCATTCATGTAGTACAGAAAAAGAAATTTATATTTTCCAAGAGAATTTTGAGCACTGACTAGTTAGGCTGTACTACAGTATATTATAGTGTTAAACAATTTTAGGATTATTAGTTAAAAAACATTGAACTTAGACACTGAAAGTTTGTTGAAACTCACAAACATAATATAATACAATTACCTAAAATTTCCCAAGAAATCATTTAATCTATGACACAAAATTTTGAAATATGTCCTTACCAAAACCATTTACTTAACTCTCTAGTTTGTTGCATATTGTTCGTTCCTACTTGAAATTGAAATTTAGAACAGATTACTCATAGTAAACACTACAATATTATTCTTTCCTTTTTTGTAGTATCTTGTTAACAAAGGCTTATCTTCAGGAGTTTTTCTCTCATTTTTGTAATGCAGTTTCCAATACAATTCATTTTTACTCCTGTGGTTAGGATTTTATTTACTTCAACAAAAGCAACATTATTTAGTTAATTTAATTACATATTTGATTTTATCCTTTTTGATGACAAATTGAACTGTTCTATGTCTTTTCCCATCATGTAACAAATGTTCACTTACAAAACCAAACGTTTTTCAATTTTCAGTTTCCATTTTCTTCAAATCAAGCAAAATTTAAATAGGTTATCTTTCAATTTACCAAACTTGAAAAATTAAATTGAGAGATGTATCAAAGATATTATAAAATTTTACCAATATAATTAGTCAGTAGTGTCACTTTAACCAACTAAAGTGTAGTTTCATGAGCTAAATAAATGTTTTTAGTTTGAATCCAATCAGAGTCAAACAATTTTGAAAAAGGTTATGTTCAGGCCATTAATTATTGACTTTTTCTAAGGTATATAAGTGAGCCTTACTTTGTAACTCGCTCACTCATTGCACCCATTCGAAATCAGTGCAATTTCCCAAGAATTCGTGCAACGCGTTACCTTAACAATCGGCTTCTTACGGATAAATGACAAAACATTATAATAAATTATAAAAAATTAGAAATAAAATAATTAATAATTGATTAATAGGTTAACATAATTTGTAATAATTCATAATTACCAAATGTCTTGGAAATATGTGACATAAAAATAAATGATTATACAAAACCTGGATTCAAAGAAAGTAAATATAACAGCATTATGTTATACGAGCTGCAAATGTGTTTAAAATAATGAAATGTAGCAGTGAGTGCTACAGTAGGATTGTCATAATATAAAATTGATTTCAATATGAGTGATGAGAGAATAAGAAAATTAACAATTTTAAGCAACTCATTTTGGAACGTAGAATATATTCAAACTATACCACCAAAAGAATAGTGGTGTTTTATTTCATTTGGTAAACTAGCATAGTTAACGATAAATCGGGACTCTTGTGTCATTGAGCATGGTTAAATTTACAATTGAGAGAAGACCAAAAAAATTATTTATTCCGAAAAAAAGAAAGATTTATTATAGATTCGATCTTTCAAATACTATTTATTTTTAATAGTTCATGACTGCATTATTATGTTTATAGCCTATTTTGTAAGACTTTATTTAACATTTTGTAACATGTTTATGTTCTATAATGTCTATTATTGTAAGACTATTGTGACATTACAGTAATAGACATAAACTTACAAAAATTTCAACTTAATACCGGTGCATATGTCAATAAATGATGAAAAACAAACTATAAAATAAGAATTCACTTTTGCAATAAGTATAACCGCGGGTTTACATTTTGTAGATGTGTAGTAGCGCTCCAACTCGTGTTTATTTACATTTTGTAGATGTGTAGTAGCGCTCCAACTCGTGTTTATTTACATTTTGTAGATGTGTAGTAGCGCTCCAACTCGTGTTTGTAGATGTGTAGTAGCGCTCCAACTCGTGTTTATTTACGAGTCAAATTGCATTTCCATATTGATAACAGAATTGTACATAGCTACATATATGTAACTGTTTAAGCATCTTTAATTTATATGGTGTGGTTCAAACAACTTAAGCTGGTCTGTTAGATTTCTACGTCTAGGTTTTTAATGTTTTGAAAAAATATTTTAAAATAAAAAAATGTTTCATTTAATTGCTAACGTTTCCATTTTCTAATTAAAATAAATAAACAAATGATAATCTATTGACATATTTTGTTTTTTGTAATTTGAATCATCGATACTTAAATGTAGTTTTTTTCATGTGATACCCAAGTATTTGATAAAGGTGAAAACCAAAGACTTTCTGACGATGCAAGATAAAAGGACTGCAAGACGATGATAAAAGGTCTGTAAGACGATGATAAAAGGTCTGTAAGACGATGATAAAAGGTCTGTAAGACGATGATAAAAGGTCTGCAAGACGATGATAAAAGGTCTGCAATGCGATGCAAGATATAAGGACTGCAAGGCGATGATAAAAGGTCTGTAAGACGATCATAAAAGGACTGCAAGACGATGATAAAAGGTCTGCAAGGTGATGAAAGATTAAAGGACTGCAAGACGATGCAAGATAAAATGAATGCAAGGCGATGATAAAAGGTTTGCGACGATGATAAAAAGACTGCAAGACTATGATAAAAGGTCTGTAAGACGATGATAAAAGGTCTGCAAGGCGATGAAAGATAAAATGACTGTAACTATCATAGATTGTTAAATGTAGTTTTTCATTTGATGGTCAAAGTATTTGATAAAGAAAAAAACCAAAGACTTTATGAAGATGCAAGATAAAAGGACTGCAAGGTAATGTAAGATTTAAGGACTAGAAGCCTATGCAAGATAAAAAGACTGTAAGAAAATGCAAGATAGAAGGACTGCAAGGCGATGCAAGATAAAAGGACTACAAGACAAAGGACTGCAAGGTGAATCTAAAAACCGTCATATTAATGTAACAGTAATTATACTTAAATAAAAATTATAAACCTATTATCATTTGAATGGTTTGTACAGTAAACCCCATGAATTGGCAAAGTTAATATTTGTTTATGAAGGGCAATTTTGTTCTTTTAAGATTGCCTAGGAGGCCTGACAAGAAACAGTTACCGTCCAGAATCGAATAGAGGTTTTAAATTGAAACAAGTAATCGGTTTAAAATGTAGCAATTTTGATGAAAAACTACTCTAAATGATTTCAATATTTATTTTTTATTGAAATAGTACTTTTTGTAGTGAAATTCGATGCGCGGTTGAACTCAAAATTCATGCTCTAATCGTTCAAAATGTCCAAGCCCTAAATGCTTTGTTTGAGCTGGTACTCATCTTTGTGGCCCATCATTTTATAAAATGTAATAAAATTACTGGTGTAGAACAAATCACGGAACATGTTAGTCTTACGAAACTGCTCAAGGAAATGTTAATATATTTACTTGAATACTACTAATTTTTCTTCTATTACAGATTCATTAAAATTAATGAACTGAATCATAAATTGGACTGTTAATGAAAAAATATAGTTTGATTGGTTAATCAATAATTATGTGTTAAGAAATTTAAGTTGAAGGCTCTTTGTATAGGATCAACCAAGGAAAAAAGAAATTTATCTGGAGATTAGAAGTTAACAAAACGCTAGGAGAGCGAATGTCAGAGTTTATCGCATGTGCTTTACGACGCATTGAAGAAAACGACGTAAAACGTACGTTTCAATTTGTCTTAATTAAATGAGAATGTATTTGTTTATGAGAAAAAGTCCAACTTCCTACGAGACAAGAGTTGGGAGAAATAAATACATTTTTACACAATAAATTAAAAACTAAATAATTTCCCAGACTATGAATTCCTTTATTAAGTTAAGTTTCCTAAATTTAATAAAAATTTTTAATCCTTAGTTTACAATTTTTGGGAAAGGAAGAAAATATTATATGTGTCATGTGGTTACATGTTAACGTCTTACTTGCGAAGAAGCATGGCCTACGAACGAAAAATATTATATGTGTCACGTGGTTACATGTTAACGTCTTACTTGCGAAGAAGCATGGCCTACGAACGAAAAATATTATATGTGTCATGTGGTTACATGTTAACGTCTTACTTGCGAAGAAGCATGGCCTACGAACGAAAAATATTATATGTGTCATGTGGTTACATGTTAATGTCTTACTTGCGAAGAAGGATGACCTACGACCGAAAAATATTATATGTGTCATGTGGTTACATGTTAACGTCTTACTTGCGAAGAAGGATGGCCTACGAACGAAAAATATTATATGTGTCCTGTGGTTACATGTTAACGTCTTACTTGCGAAGAAGCATGGCCTACGAACGAAAAATATTATATGTGTCATGTGGTTACATGTTAACGTCTTACTTGCGAAGAAGGATGGCCTATGAACGAAAAATATTATATGTGTCATGTGGTTACATGTTAACGTCTTACTTGCGAAGAAGGATGGCCTACGAACGAAAAATATTATATGTGTCATGTGGTTACATGTTAACGTCTTACTTGCGAAGAAGGATGGCCTACGAACGAAAAATATTATATGTGTCATGTGGTTACATGTTAACGTCTTACTTGCGAAGAAGCATGGCCTACGAACGAAAAATATTATATGTGTCATGTGGTTACATGTTAACGTCTTACTTGCGAAGAAGCATGGCCTACGAACGAAAAATCTATGCTATATATTACTTGATATACTTGATTGTAATTATTTATGAGTTGGAACCTGAATTGATTTAGTAAAATTATTTCAAATTTCGGTATTAAAATTTTACACGTTAAAAAAATTAATAATCTGAGTTTAGATTAGTTATTGTATAATTCGTTCATTTTCATGAATGTTTATTACATGAATGTTTTATTTTCGATTTGATACAAGAAAAAAATAAAATCCATAAACTTAAATAAATGAAACAACCATAAATAAATATTGTGCAAGGAAATAAGCCTATATGGACATTAAAGCCTGTGCGTAGACTCAGTTATGCTTCAATAATCATTTAGATTAACACAAAAAATAGTTATATAAAACAATGAAAATAATTGGGAAGAACTTTAGTAGTTATTTTAATTAAATAAAAAAAAATACAAATAAATATTACTAATTGGTAAGTAGAAAACAGACTAGGAAAAATAATAATAACTGCATCAAAAAATTTAATAATATGCATAAAACACATACAGTACCAGTTTATTTCAATTACTTATTACAGTAAAGTTGTTATAATTACATGTGTATCTATAGTCATATTATTATATTATTATTTTTAAGTTTACGTATTAGTAATTTCTGATATTTTCTTTGATCGGTACAAAATTATTAGTTGACGACTACGGTCGCTGCAACGAGGAATGTGGTCTCGACTAAATATATCTAAGTGTTGAGTCATTTTCATAAATAATTCATGTACACATATAAAATTTAAAAAGAACTTTTTTTGTAGCTTGTCAACAATTACCAGGAAAATGGCCAGTATCAGGCGTCTTTTTGTTTTTAATAAAACGTAATATATTGAAGGAAATAAAAATTATTATTGTGTAAACCAGAGAGTGTATACACAAAACACACACACACGCACACACACATTTTTAAATTTAACACACACTTGATGGCCCATTAATTTTAACTTTTAAATTATTTAATTTTCCTGTTATGTCTTTGTGAAAAGTTAATTCCCAGTTGTTTTATTTATTTATTTTTATATATAATGGCTCAATTTCTTGGCCAGATCCAAAATAAAAAACACATTTTCCAATGTTATGTTTGGTTGGAATGAATTTATTTCTAAACTTCATCAAGGTGAGCAACGCTAATTGGTAGTATAAACACAAGTTAACCAGGGCTAAGATATACGGCTGAACAAGCACTTGATTTCAAACAACACTTATCAAGCAAACCCCTTTATCAAGTGTTCTAAGAAAAATGCGACAATTAAAAACGATATTAAAGTTCTTTTAACCAGTTTCTAAAATTCATTAATAAAAACAACAAATTTTTAATCAGAGGACTGTATACAGGAGTTGTTATGATAACCAAGAAAGAACCAATTTTCTTACTATAGAGGATTTGTGAGAAATCTGGAAATGTTGCAGACTACTGTGAGAATATTTGCCATTGCTATATTGCGAACAATCAATCAATGCGAATTCACCATATCAATGGCAATAATATCACAATACTTGAGAATTTAAAAACACCAATAAAAATACAATTTAATTTTCAACTTATAATACATTATATTTCTTCTCCGTTTTCATAAACATTTACTTGAATATTGCTCAGATAAACACATTCCTATTAATAAATTAGAAATACTTCCATACAAATAGACTTTATTTAATATTTTACATTCAAAATACTTGTTGAACATAAATGGAATATTCATATTTTATTTATCCAATATATTTTTAGAACTGAAAAAATATCCTGAATTCAGGATTATTTACTATTCTAAATAAAATCAGGAACACGTAACACTCCTAGAGTTTCTGTTTATCACTGAATGGTATGACTAAAGAACGTTATAACTAAAGACAGGTTGTGAGCGTGTAGATGTTAACTGAAGTTAGTTAGTTTTAGAAGTATTCCATCCTCTATTATTAAATTATAAATGATCAAGAACCATAACACATAATAGTTTAGAAATTGTTAGAAATTGATTTACATTGTACTATTTAAGAATGATCACAGTTACTTTTATTGAGCAATTTATTTTTAGTTGTTTATAAGAGTCGTTATATTACGGAAATGTTAAAATTAATATGTCAGCCTTAAATAGCAACTACAGTACTCTGTCAATTTTGTAGACATATTATAAATAATTAGTAAACAGTTGGTAACCAAGTTCAATATCAAAACACATTTGAACGAATCCAACAAATTACATTTCAATAACTATCATTTAGCTGTATTGAAAAAGTGTTGTGTTAATTAACAAATCTATTACTATTGTTTTCTTTTTTTATAAGAACCGTTTAAATATCTAAAATAAAATATCTTTCCCTCACTGGCCTCGCAGACAATAGACATGCAATAGACTATCTCTATCTATGAGATAATTAATGACTCACCAGGCCTCCGGAGTCTGGGATGGTGATGAGGGCAGCAGTGGGACCCATCCTTGTATCCGTCTGGAGGGCTGAGGGTCACTTGGTCCACGAACTCCACCGGTGGTTCGAAGGCAGCGCAGAGATCGAATCTGGGACTCTGAGGCTCCTGGAAGCACTCCTCATCCTCATCATCGTCCTCTTCATAGCACTCGTCATAACAGAAGTCCTCCCCACAATCACAACCACCGACGTCATAATCGCCATCGAAGTCGTCCGGCTCTTCGCGTATCAAAATAACATAATCAGCATCGAAAAATTTGTTCAAAGACTCGTCAAATTGAACACGGTTTTTTTTCTTCGATTTCTTCGTTGAACTTCTTTTCAAAGCGGACTTCAACATCCCTCGGTGGTATCCGTTGCAGAGTCCACTGTCCGATGCAGCTTCTTCTGCAGCTTTGTTATCCTCCTGCTTCTTTTTTTGCTTCATTTCGTCTTCCTCAGATTCGTCCTTTACGTCCTCACTAAAACTCGTCACTCCCTCATCGTGTGAAGTTACATTAAACTGGAATAAGCTGTCGAATCTTAAATCTGTCCGATCACGAACACAATTCGTCTCAAAAACATTTTTTTCTAAACAGTCCTTACTTACTTTATCTAATATAACTATGTCACTCGAGTCAAGACTAAACTTTTCCTTATCTCCACTTTCAAAGTTTTTAAATGGAGAGCTAGAAATGTTTTTTGCTTGATTAGTAACACTTAATCCGCGTGCGTGTGGGAAAATTAAAGGCAAATTTTCAAGGGCATTTGTTGATCTTTTAATGGGAAATAAATCTTTTAAAATACTTTTTGGCCCTTCTAGATTTTCTGATTCTTTATCATCCACCTCATTCGATAGTTCTTTTTCTTTAAGATCGCTAGTGATTTTAGATTCTATTGTTGATTCACATACTGGTTTAAAAACTTCTAATTGTATTTCACAGTTTAAAATTGAATCGGGTGAGTTACAAGGAACACTATCTGATTCTACTGAGTCACTTTTATTAACACCTACAACAGAAACTTGATCGAGAGTTTCCTGTCTGTTTTTCAGTGTGTCACAGCCACTGATGTTTACATTCACTGACACGTCCTCAGAACCTCCTGGCACTTCTTTTTCCTTTCTGGATTCATTCTCGTGATTTAGTTGGGACTCGCACTTGTCACACTGAGTGTCCACTTGAACCTCCCGATCTACTCGGACGGCACACACTTGAATCACTGTGTCCAATGAGTCTCCCTGCACCGAGTCACTGTCACTGTCGCTGTCACTAGGGCTGTCACAGGGGAGGGTGGATTGCCAAGCATGTTGATTAGGGGCTGGCGGGTAGGTACTGAGCATTTCTGCGCTGCTAGAAGCGCGCCTCACCGCGCCGTCGGTCGATACGCGCACCACTGTCCTCCCACACTCCCGCCGACCCCCCTCTTCCCGACCCCCCTCCATAGCTGCCTCAACCACACCTAATGATAACTCGTCACCGTCACTATCGCAACAACTGATCCAGTTCGATGCTGAAGTTATGCCGGGAATTAAACCACTCCGGAATTCCTGTAGTACTTCTAAACTGGACTCGTAAATTTCCTCTTGTTTTTGCATCCCCAGAAGGTTCATTATCGGGTTGCATTTATGTCTGAAAATTTCCTTTTCTGACGACTCAGTTTCACACTTTTCTAAACTACTGTCAGAGTTTGAAGAGTCTTCACTCTCGTTAGTCTTTGAGAAGTGCCTCAACTCGTTGTCGTTTGAGACGACCATCTGAGGATCGGTGACTAACTTTTCACCTGTTGACTCCAAGTTATCAACGGCTTCGAAGAAACCTATACTTTCAGAACTTGTATAGCCTTCGTTATCGCAATCCGAGCAAGATTCTTCTTCGGCAATATCGTCTAATCCAAAAATATTACTACTAAATAAATTGTCATATTCTTTAGGCCTTAATTTTGTATCACAAACATTCTCCTCAAGGCTGTCAAAATTATTTTTTGCATCTTTTATGATTACATAATTTAAATCAGTTTTATTTTCATTTATTACAAAACAATTACGTTGTTTACCAGGAGAGGGGAAACTGTCGGCTTTCAATGGAGAACATTTCTCTGACTCCCAATGCTCATGTTCCAATTTACTGTTTTCATCTACAGTCCCATTACCATCCAATTCCGTTTCAGATGGCTTTACATCTCGTTTGAAGTCCGATTCTCGCCTTTCATCGACAGTCGGCGATCGATCCTCACAATCCTTTTTGTGATCATTCTTGCCTCCCAGCGCTAATGCACTTTGCACTTCTATGGGCTCCTCTTCCTTGTCTCCATCTGAGGTCTTCATATCAAACTCACGAACGACATGATTAGAAACACTAATATTTTTTTCATGCAGGTTATTTTTTCCTTCAATATATTCAAGACTCTTGCCAACTTCATTTTGTAAGAGAGAAAAATCACCCCTGTTTTTATATTCAGGGGTTGTGTTTTCTCCCTTTTCCGGGGACGTATCTTCCAATACGCCATCTCCTCCTTGATCCTTATTTGAAAAAACACTTTCTGTATCGCCGTCGATTGACTCTTTCCTTATCTCTGATATTGGCTGGCCAAATCCTTGTTCAGTGTCAATATTACGCTGACATTCGGGACCCTTCCCACTATTGCTTTCTTCCACGTTGACTTTCCCTTCTTTGAAAGACACCCTGATTGCCACGTCATCAGTAAATAGTACGTCAATTTCCAAGGCGTCTTTGGTCAATGGTGGCACGTTCTTGTTTTTGTCGCACTTTCTATTCTGCTCCACGTCGTCGTCTTTGAAGCGAACTCTCCGGCATGATCCTGTGTTAACCGTGGCCTTTCCGCCTCCCAAGCACTGGTCTCCATTACCGTGGCTGATAATGGTTTCCGCATCTACTTTGCTTTGGTCTATTTCAACTTCCTCATCTTTCACAGTTAGCCCGGAGGCCAACGCAAATCTCTCGTGATCATTTTCATTGACTACGATCTCCAAACTTACATCTTGATTGTCTGCGACTTCGCCTAACACTATAGGAGCTCTAGGACTGAGACATATTTCATCCTTAGAAAACTCATTATCTCCCTCGGCTAAATCAGGAATGTCATCTCCACTCGAAATGTCTTCTTTTCCAAAATGAACTGAAAGGTTTTCTTCGAAATCACATTCTCCGTTATTACAACTTTCCAAGCATTTTTGTCTAAAATCTTTTTCTTCCTGTTCTTCCTTAACAGCTCTTTGAACAGCTTTCTTCTTTTTCCAAATATAGTTGAAATGTTCCGGCGAATCTTCATCAATGTATTTGATGTTTTCATTTTTATCCATTATTTCAAAACCATCAGCAAGATACTACGAAAAGTTTAAATGGAATTAGTCTCATAACTTAGCCATATGACACATTTTTTTATTCATAATACTAACGAGTACTTGTACATTGGGGTTGTGAGTATACTCAGAAACTTTATTTGGATCTAAAGTGGTATCTTCAGCACATAATCATAACGTTGTAGTACAGAGGGAACAATGGGTTTCCATTGTAAAGTTGGATGGAGACGTCTGTCTGATTACAACGCTGGTAATCTCGAGCTCAACGGTTTGCCGGAGTAACTCTCAATAGGCAGTAATCCAGCTTCATCCTGGAACAAAATAAAAGCTACTTAGAACATTATTTTTAATACATATTTACCTGGTAACAACTCTAAAAATACCTTTCGTCATTTATATGTGACAGGGTGGTTGTGGACTAAATAGTCCTGACTTCGCCACCAGGATAAAGACTGATTTCAATTCATTTAAAAAATATTCAATGATTATAAGTTGAAAGGATGATTCTTTTTATCAGTTTGAGGCGCAATACAGAGCTCTCTTATTGTAATAAAAACCGTAAACATAGTGCAAAAATCAATTAATAAAAGAAATGACTTTATTTATTGCACTTATTTCAAATGAAAACCACACATAAGTATGAACTTTGATGTTCGTTCTATTTATTTTATTTTCATTTAATACCGTGGTACTATTTTGTTTTGATAAAATATAAATAATTATATATTTTAGAGTGAAAATATAATTTCGGCCCATTTCATAAAACTGTAAAAGTTCGGTGCAAATATCATAATTACTATTGAACCTAAAAACATCAATTTTGATAGCACTGATGTGGATCCTTAAACATCGTTGGCATGCGCTAAGACAGGGTTTTTGAAGGTTCAGTACCAAAGTATCAACATCCTAAACGTTATATTTATACCTTAATATTATCTTTAAGACTGTCCTGTGCCTTACTGAAATCATCGTTCTCTGTAAGGTTCTTTTACTGTGATCTTAAACAGGGTGAGCGGTGGGGTCTTCAGTTTATCTTGGAATCCTCCCCCCCCCCCGATAAAATAAGTTTTTCAATTTCCTTGCCATGATGAGATGCGGAATCTCAGCTCCTGCTACGGCGAGATCCAGTTATCACTTCACCCAGGCATTGTAACGTTTATGTAATAATGCCAAATTAATGATGACCGTCAAACGGTCACCAAGTAAGTATAAGTAAATTCCGTTCATTATTCATTGCTTATTATTATTCGAAAAGGCTTGTCGTAGCTGAATTACAACGCGGCCTCGAACCGCCGTATTGATGAGAAGTAAGTTTCCGAAGTCGAAGATCAATTAAGGCTTCTTTCTATTCAACTCATAAAAATAACTACTACGGCTCAGCAGGGACGTCGTTACGGTCCCTATGGTAGAGGCCTCCTTATGTTGAAGTACACACCTTCAGAGAAGTACCAGTTCCCTTATCTGTACTGTATACACTTTAATAACTACTACGGCTCAGCAGGGACGTCGTTACGGTCCCTATGGTAGAGGCCTCCTTATGTTGAAGTACACACCTTCAGAGAAGTACCAGTTCCCTTATCTGTACTGTATACACTTTAATAGCTACTACGGCTCAGCAGGGACGTCGTTACGGTCCCTATGGTAGAGGCCTCCTTATGTTGAAGTACACACCTTCAGAGAAGTACCAGTTCCCTTATCTGTACTGTATACACTTTAATAGCTACTACGGCTCAGCAAGGACGTCGTTACGGTCCCTATGGTAGAGGCCTCCTTATGTTGAAGTACACACCTTCAGAGAAGTACCAGTTCCCTTATCTGTACTGTATACACTTTAATAACTACTACGGCTCAGCAGGGACGTCGTTACGGTCCCTATGGTAGAGGCCTCCTTATGTTGAAGTATACACCTTCAGAGAAGTACCAGTTCCCTTATCTGTACTGTATACACTTTAATAGCTACTACGGCTCAGCAAGGACGTCGTTACGGTCCCTATGGTAGAGGCCTCCTTATGTTGAAGTATACACCTTCAGAGAAGTACCAGTTCCCTTATCTGTACTGTATACACTTTAATAGCTACTACGGCTCAGCAAGGACGTCGTTACGGTCCCTATGGTAGAGGCCTCCTTATGTTGAAGTACACACCTTCAGAGAAGTACCAGTTCCCTTATCTGTACTGTATACACTTTAATAGCTACTACGGCTCAGCAGGGACGTCGTTACGGTCCCTATGGTAGAGGCCTCCTTATATTGAAGTACACACTTTCAGAGAAGTACCAGTTCCCTTATCTGTACTGTATACACTTTAATAGCTACTACGGCTCAGCAGGGACGTCGTTACGGTCCCTATGGTAGAGGCCTCCTTATGTTGAAGTACACACCTTCAGAGAAGTACCAGTTCCCTTATCTGTACTGTATACACTTTAATAGCTACTACGGCTCAGCAGGGACGTCGTTACGGTCCCTATGATAGAGGCGTCCTTATGTTGAAGTACACACCTTCAGAGAAGTACCAGTTCCCTTATCTGTACTGTATACACTTTAATAGCTACTACGGCTCAGCAGGGACGTCGTTACGGTCCCTATGGTAGAGGCCTCCTTATGTTGAAGTACCAGTTCCCTTATCTGTACTGTATACACTTTAATAGCCTACTTATTTTGAGGGGAACGATAATGTACTAAAACTATAGTTTTCAACATAAATAATTTGTATGGTAATAGTAATAAATATACCGTCATAAGCAATTTAAATGTCTGAAAAAAGCAGCATCCCTAAATTCACGATCATTAAAAAATATATCACCATAGAAAAAGTTGTAAAGGACCATGCTATTTACAAAATTTTACTATACAAATCAGTAGGCTACATTTTTTATTTCCATAGCATAATGATATTTAAGAAATAATTCAACAGTGTTGCCACTATACTGCCCTGTTACAGTTATTACACTAATTAATATGAAAAGGTAAAGCGTTCTGATAAAGTATTAATATTGTTCTTTCCGACTTTTCTTAAAATTATTATTTATTTAATGAAATTTTTTTTTAACATGCATACGCCAATTATGTTCTTACCTTTGAGCTAAAAAGAACAATTTATATTTTCATAGGTACAGTTGGTAATGCAGTATTTCAGTTAAATACACTGTATTCAACAATAATTTAAAATTTCCAAAATTTTAGCAGAGAAACCATTTAACATAATAATTACAAATATAAAATAGGCAAGAATAATAAATATTATGTAATAGGGAATATAAGATACTAAATATGTAAAATGCATAACTTTATTTAACCATAAATTACTTAATCAAATTAGTCCCAAATTTCGAAATAACATTTGTGGTAACTTTTGTTACTAACCATAGTTATTTAGTGCTATATATATATTTTAATAATATTAAAAGCTATCTTTGTTGATCGACGTATTTATAAACTAATGATAAATATCTCTCTATTTGTTTCTACACAGAATTGAATAATAAATACTGTACGCCATCCCTCGTCGGAATTTAATTTGATACATGTTTACATAAAGGTCCGAATACCAAGATCCTGATTGATCTTTTGTTCCCTTTGATCTTTTCATTCTAAAAACTATTCTAATAAATTCAAGAAAATGCAATACCATACGCATAATACAATTGTCAATGAAGAAGATTTTTGAGCGATCATAAACGTATACTGCAATGACCCACCTGCTCATCCATACACGTACAGTGATAATGACCCACCTGCTCATCCATTCACGAACAGTGATAATGACCCACCTGCTCATCCATACACGTACAGTGGTAATTATCCACCTGCTCATCCATACACGTACAGTGATAATGACCCACCTGCTCATCCATACACGTACAGTGATAATGACCCACCTGCTCATCCATACACGTACAGTGGTAATTATCCACCTGCTCATCCATACACGTACAGTGATAATGACCCACCTGCTCATCCATACACGTACAGTGATAATGACCCACCTGCTCATCCATACACGTACAGTGGTAATTATCCACCTGCTCATCCATACACGTACAGTGATAATGACCCACCTGCTCATCCATACACGTACAGTGATAATGACCCACCTGCTCATCCATACACGTACAGTGATAATGACCCACCTGCTCATCCATACACGTACAGTGGTAATTATCCACCTGCTCATCCATACACGTACAGTGATAATGACCCACCTGCTCATCCATACACGTACAGTGATAATGACCCACCTGCTCATCCATACACGTACAGTGGTAATTATCCACCTGCTCATCCATACACGTACAGTGATAATGACCCACCTGCTCATCCATACACGTACAGTGATAATGACCCACCTGCTCATCCATACACGTACAGTGATAATGACCCACCTGCTCATCCATACACGTACAGTGATAATGACCCACCTGCTCATCCATACACGTACAGTGGTAATTATCCACCTGCTCATCCATACACGTACAGTGATAATGACCCACCTGCTCATCCATACACGTACAGTGATAATGACCCACCTGCTCATCCATACACGTACAGTGATAATGACCCACCTGCTCATCCATACACGTACAGTGATAATTACCCACCTGCTCATCCATACACGTACAGTGATAATGACCCACCTGCTCATCCATACACGTACAGTGATAATGACCCACCTGCTCATCCATACACGTACAGTGATAATGACCCACCTGCTCATCCATACACGTACAGTGATAATGACCCACCTGCTCATCCATACACGTACAGTGGTAATTATCCACCCTTCCACCCATACACGTACAGTGATAATGAACCACCTGCCCATCCATACACATACAGTGATAATGACCCACCTGCTCATCCATACACGTAAAGTGATAATGACCCACCTGCTCATCCATACACGTACAGTGATAATGAACCACCTGCTCATCCATACACGTACAGTGATAATGAACCACCTGCTCATCCATACACGTACAGTGGTAATGACCCACCTGCTCATCCATACACGTACAGTGATAATGAACCTCCCGTCCACACATACACATGCAGAGATATTGACCCACCCGCCAAACCACATATGTACAGTGGTAATTATCCACCCTCCCACCCATACACGTATAGTGGTAATGACCCACCCACCCATCAACGTACAGTGGTAATGGCCCACCCACCCTTCCACGTATAGTGTTAATGACCCACCCGACCACCAATAAACGTACAGTGGTAATGAATGACCTACCCGACCACCAATAAACGTACAGTGGTAATGAATGTCCTACCCGACCACCAATATACGTACAGTGATAATGACCCACCTGCTCATCCATACACGTACAGTGATAATGAACCTCCCGTCCACACATACACATGCAGAGATATTGACCCACCCGCCAAACCACATACGTACAGTGGTAATTATCCACCCTCCCACCCATACACGTACAGTGATATAAAGTTTTAAACCAATATTTTTGTGTTCAAGTTTATTTTTTAATTGTTTCCGTAAAGTTTAGTAACATTTTGTTGTAAACTTTTGTTACTATCAAATTACTGATATATCTGGCTTTTGTTACAGGTAACTGATTATGAATATTATAAATGTAATACTGTTTCAATAATAATATTATTTGCAATATAATTTCACAATTAATAGTAATAGATTATAACTTTCTAACTTAATATGTCTATCCGCTCTGATTAGAGCAGGCTATATCAGCCAGCGCCACCCGATTCGTAGAGTGGTAATGGCCCAACCATCCATCCAAGTACAGTGGTACATACTTAATTCAGTAAGTAAGTAAATAATGATTTTTGTTTTACTTTTATTTTCATTTTAAATTGTAGTATGTACTATTACAATTGTATAATTACGAACAAATTTACAAGATATTATAAAGGAATAAGTAACAAACACTTATTTGTTGGCTCTTACTTACAATGTTTGTATAAGTAATATTCTAATAGTAAAACTGTTACAATTATTGTGTGCATGTATAATAGTATCGGATAACGGTATAGTGATGTGTGTAATAATAGTTACATAACCTTCAAATGTTACCTATAACATTCTGTTAAAACCGACAAAATTATTAAAAGCTCACTCCTTTGTGAAACACTGTAAGATCTCGCAATCAATAGGTGTGTTAATTGAACCCCCTCCCTTGCCCGCTAAACATCAATTAACAATCGCGTGTCTGCGCTCAATAAGTCATGGAACAGGTCATGAACAAGTTGCGAGTTCGTGAAATTGCATCGCGGCAAGTTGTGGATTAGTAAGCGAACAGAACGCCCTGGCGCCCGAGAAGTGGAAGGTCAGCTACTGGTATTTCGCAGTAGCAGACTGTGAAATGGCATGTTCATACGTTGATTTTCCTCAAGGAAATAAGTTAGACATTTACAAGTGTCGTGTTTATACCTTTATTTTTATTCGTGTCAATGAAATCATTACTGACTCAATTACTGAGGCAGACAATCTAATGTCTGTAATCAATAAAAAATTAAGTCCAGTCAACCACAGTAAACTAATCATATTAAATAATGAGAGGGAATTTCATATGACTAAGATAGATCGATGGTGAGCCTTCAACGATAAGTCGATCTCCGTCAAACGCCAAGTATCTGAACGAGAGTCCCACATTTTAACTTAAAAGTGGCAATGGAAAATCCATATTTTCCATGTAAATAAATATATATATAAGTATATATTACAAGAACACATATATACAACGTTGGTTGGTTGTTGTAGGGATGGTGCCGTTGATGATGTGTTCATAGGGAATGTGTGTGTTTAGTGAATGTCGTGTCTTATGTTTTTGATGTGGGTGGGAGAACGTCAGTTGCATGTGTCCGGATTGTGTGGGTGTGACATCATGCATGCATTTGTGATAACCTAGTTTATTGGCCTGTTTATGATTTACTAAATTATTATTCCTTATGAATATACCCTTGGAGACAACTGGACAAACTGACTCCATCCGGCGCAGGACAAATGGAACTGATCGACTGCCGTTCGGGTTCAAATCACGTTCGACTTCCAACCCGACTCCACCAAAACGTGATCAGTTCAGACCCGGGTCATGCTGAGGCTGTACCAATTGCCTTTGATGGTAGCAGATAGTCATGCTCAAACACAATCTCAATATCCGACTGTTGTATGTTGCAAAATTTATGTTTCAACTTATTAAAACGTTCAATAGTTTGGGGGGATTGGTCAATTGAGGTTACATGTTTTAGACAATAAAAACCAAAAGACTAATATGATTACAATAAATACAAAAAAATTGTGATTTATTTTGAACAATTAAAATAGTAAATATTAAAAAATAATAAGAAAAAATAGTCGTACTGCAGTAGTGTAGAGTCAATACCACTGTACGTGTATGTATACTCTGTTATCTAAAGGCCTCAGCTATGAATGCCATAGCGGGCATGTCACCTAATATAATTCATAAAAATCGCTATTGTCCGTCAATGTGTTAATATCAACCAATTAATTATTTGTTGTGCCTTGTACTTGCTATGTCAGGTATAAACTACGTTATTAGTTGTTGCTGACAATAACACTTTATGCTGATACATAAAGTATTATTTTTCTTTTTGAAGGTGCTTTTACTTTTAAATTAAAACGTGCTTCAATTTACTTCCGATAAAAATGTTTAATTTATTCTCTACCTCAGATCTGAACAATACAAACATATTCATACACAATGCTACTCAGTACTCATATGTAGATATATTCGGTCGTAATTTTCTTCGGTTGCATTTGATGTATGGTGGTGAGAAATTCTCCAAATCTGATTACAGGGCTTTAAGTCGATTGTATCGTTTTCAAAAGCTCGATATATCACACTCGTGGTATTACGAGTGTACTACTACAAGATACTACGTAGGCATTGTGTTTGTAAAACTCTTCACCTAATCCGGCTAAGTCGTAGTCACCAGTAGGTCAGTGCACCACGCCCACCGGTAGAGGTAGGTACTTGCGTCACCTTAGTGTCCGGTACTGCTGTTATGACTCAGCTTTAATACCACCAACTGTTTCTTATTTAACTATTTAAAATTTATGTTACAGTCAACAAATTCAAAGAGGCTAACAGCTTTGTTCTTTAAACTAAACAAAACAACGCTTTACTTTTCATTACTTTAACTACTTAAAGATAATTTAAAGAAAACAGATAACAAATTACTGTATGTCAAATACCTACAAAATAGATAACAAATTACTGTATGTCAAATACCTACAAAATAGATAACAAATTACTGTATGTCAAATACCTACAAAATCACTACTCTTTACAAGGCTTCCACAAAACTGCTTCAATAAACGATATATTTGTTTTTCTTTTTAAAAAGTTATTGCATCGAAATTAGTATTCACTATTTTATTCTCACAAAAAGAATTAATTATTTAGAAAATCGATAGTATTATTTTTATGTTAGTTTAATTTGCAAGTAATATGCAAAATATGATTTCTGCAATATATTTTAAGACCTCAAAATAAATTATTTTTTTAATAGACACTTTTTTGTTTATAATAAATAAAATATTTATACAACGTACATTATTTGACATTTTATCTTACGAGTCTGATACACATGTATCCATATTGGATTCGATTCTCCATAAGACCAATGTTAATTTATCTTAATCACAAGTTTATTTATGTACATACAACTTTAAACGTAACTTTTTTTAAAAGAGGGCACATTTGGCTAGTTCCCACTGAGATCAAATTTTAATTTTATCCCTTGATTTATTTTTTAAATACAAATAACTATTGTTCTAATTTAATATATGACCATTTTTTAAATAAATTTAAAACAGTTGTAAAAATCGAATCTCAGAGGGCACTAGTACCACTTATACCATAAAGCATATTACAATTTGAAATATATTTGTTAGAAAATGAAGCGGAAAATGTTTTCAAGCGAAGTAACGCTCGACTGTTCAGCTAATGATAAACAGTTGCATGATGAACAAGCGAGGAAGGATAGGCAACTGCCACGACTGTTCAGCTAATGATAAACAGCTGCCTGATGAGCAAGCGGGGAAGGATAGGCAACTGCCACGACTGTTCAGCTAATGATAAACAGCTGCCTGATGAGCGAGCGGGGAAGGATAGGCAACTGCCACGACTGTTCAGCTAATGATAAACAGCTGCCTGATGAGCAAGCGGGGAAGGATAGGCAACTGCCACGACTGTTCAGCTAATGATAAACAGCTGCCTGATGAGCGAGCGGGGAAGGATAGGCAACTGCCACGACTGTTCAGCTAATGATAAACAGCTGCCTGATGAGCGAGCGGGGAAGGATAGGTAACTGCCACGACTGTTCAGCTAATGATAAACATCTGCCTGATGAACAAGCGGGGAAGGATAGGCAACTGCCACGGCTGTTCAGCTAATGATAAACATCTGCCTGATGAGCGAGCGGGGAAGGATAGGCAACTGCCACGACTGTTCAGCTAATGATAAACATCTGCCTGATGAACAAGCGGGGAAGGATAGGCAACTGCCACGACTGTTCAGCTAATGTTAAACAGCTGCCTGATGAGCGAGCGGGGAAGGATAGGCAACTGCCACGACTGTTCAGCTAATGATAAACATCTGCCTGATGAACAAGCGGGGAAGGATAGGCAACTGCCACGGCTGTTCAGCTAATGATAAACAGCTGCCTGATGAGCGAGCGGGAAAGGATAGGCAACTGCCACGACTGTTCAGCTAATGATAAACAGCTGCCTGATGAGCGAGCGGGAAAGGATAGGCAACTGCCACGACTGTTCAGCTAATGTTAAACAGCTGCCTGATGAGCGAGCGGGGAAGGATAGGCAACTGCCACGACTGTTCAGCTAATGATAAACAGCTGCCTGATTAACAAGCGGGGAAGGATAGTCAACTGCCACGACTGTTCAGCTAATGATAAACAGCTGCCTGATGAGCGAGCGGGGAAGGATAGGTAACTGCCACGACTGTTCAGCTAATGATAAACATCTGCCTGATGAACAAGCGGGGAAGGATAGGCAACTGCCACGACTGTTCAGCTAATGATAAACATCTGCCTGATGAACAAGCGGGGAAGGATAGGCAACTGCCACGGCTGTTCAGCCAATGATAAACATCTGCCTGATGAACAAGCGGGGAAGGATAGTCAACTGCCACGACTGTTCAGCTAATGATAAACAGCTGCCTGATGAACAAGCGGGGAAGGATAGGCAACTGCCACGACTGTTCAGCTAATGATAAACATCTGCCTGATGAACAAGCGGGGAAGGATAGTCAACTGCCACGACTGTTCAGCTAATGATAAACATCTGCCTGATGAACAAGCGGGGAAGGATAGTCAACTGCCACGGCTGTTCAGCTAATGATAAACATCTGCCTGATGAACAAGCGGGGAAGGATAGTCAACTGCCACGACTGTTCAGCTAATGATAAACATCTGCCTGATGAACAAGCGGGGAAGGATAGGCAACTGCCACGGCTGTTCAGCCAATGATAAACATCTGCCTGATGAACAAGCGGGGAAGGATAGTCAACTGCCACGACTGTTCAGCTAATGATAAACAGCTGCCTGATGAACAAGCGGGGAAGGATAGGCAACTGCCACGACTGTTCAGCTAATGATAAACATCTGCCTGATGAGCGAGCGGGGAAGGATAGGCAACTGCCACGGCTGTTCAGCTAATGATAAACAGCTGCCTGATGAGCGAGCGGGGAAGGATAGGTAACTGCCACGACTGTTCAGCTAATGATAAACATCTGCCTGATGAACAAGCGGGGAAGGATAGGCAACTGCCACGGCTGTTCAGCCAATGATAAACATCTGCCTGATGAACAAGCGGGGAAGGATAGGCAACTGCCACGACTGTTCAGCCAATGATAAACATCTGCCTGATGAACAAGCGGGGAAGGATAGTCAACTGCCACGACTGTTCAGCTAATGATAAACAGCTGCCTGATGAACAAGCGGGGAAGGATAGGCAACTGCCACGACTGTTCAGCTAATGATAAACATCTGCCTGATGAACAAGCGGGGAAGGATAGTCAACTGCCACGACTGTTCAGCTAATGATAAACATCTGCCTGATGAACAAGCGGGGAAGGATAGTCAACTGCCACGACTGTTCAGCCAATGATAAACAGCTGCCTGATGAGCGAGCGGGGAAGGATAGGCAACTGCCACGACTGTTCAGCTAATGTTAAACAGCTGCCTGATGAGCGAGCGGGGAAGGATAGGCAACTGCCACGACTGTTCAGCTAATGATAAACAGCTGCCTGATGAACAAGCGGGGAAGGATAGGCAACTGCCACGACTGTTCAGCTAATGATAAACATCTGCCTGATGAACAAGCGGGGAAGGATAGTCAACTGCCACGACTGTTCAGCTAATGATAAACAGCTGCCTGATGAGCGAGCGGGGAAGGATAGGCAACTGCCACGACTGTTCAGCTAATGATAAACAGCTGCCTGATGAGCGAGCGGGGAAGGATAGGCAACTGCCACGACTGTTCAGCTAATGATAAACATCTGCCTGATGAACAAGCGGGGAAGGATAGTCAACTGCCACGACTGTTCAGCTAATGATAAACAGCTGCCTGATGAGCGAGCGGGGAAGGATAGGCAACTGCCACGACTGTTCAGCTAATGATAAACATCTGCCTGATGAACAAGCGGGGAAGGATAGTCAACTGCCACGACTGTTCAGCTAATGATAAACAGCTGCCTGATGAACAAGCGGGGAAGGATAGGCAACTGCCACGACTGTTCAGCTAATGATAAACATCTGCCTGATGAGCGAGCGGGGAAGGATAGGCAACTGCCACGACTGTTCAGCTAATGATAAACAGCTGCCTGATGAACAAGCGGGGAAGGATAGGCAACTGCCACGACTGTTCAGCTAATGATAAACAGCTGCCTGATGAACAAGCGGGGAAGGATAGGCAACTGCCACGACTGTTCAGCTAATGATAAACATCTGCCTGATGAGCGAGCGGGGAAGGATAGGCAACTGCCACGACTGTTCAGCTAATGATAAACATCTGCCTGATGAGCGAGCGGGGAAGGATAGGCAACTGCCACGACTGTTCAGCTAATGATAAACATCTGCCTGATGAGCGAGCGGGGAAGGATAGGCAACTGCCACGACTGTTCAGCTAATGATAAACATCTGCCTGATGAACAAGCGGGGAAGGATAGTCAACTGCCACGACTGTTCAGCTAATGATAAACAGCTGCCTGATGAGCGAGCGGGGAAGGATAGGCAACTGCCACGACTGTTCAGCTAATGATAAACATCTGCCTGATGAACAAGCGGGGAAGGATAGTCAACTGCCACGACTGTTCAGCTAATGATAAACAGCTGCCTGATGAGCGAGCGGGGAAGGATAGTCAACTGCCACGAGTGTTCAAATCACACAATGTGTTAGAGACGGACTGACAGGCGACAACTGGTCGACGGAGTTATAAGTAGTTCCACGGTCAACAGGTAGAGGTCGGAAGTACGAATGTGACATATAATCCGCCGAAGACTGACTTCCAGTTAAAAACCACTCACCGATTAATTGACCTAAGCAGGTGGTTAAGGATAAATATAGAATTATGATTTAGCTTGTGGACCCAAATATTAGAATGAATGTCTATCGACGCAATACGTTTATCTAGTTTACTAGACAGATGCGCGCCTTTTGGGAGCAGTGGTCCTAGATTGATAGTACGAGTATTAGTGCTAGGTTGGCGATTTGAATAAAAAGAGTTATGTATAACAGTGAAGATGCCAAGTGGTGGACTGTACCAACTCAAATTAGATTTTATTTCACTATCACCTCAAGGTCTCATGATTTGCCTTGCCATGGGAAGTAGTTCTGGCTGAAAACCACTCGGACATAAATAATAACATAATATTTGCCACAACAATCGATTTAATAGTTTTCAGTGCATCCAGGACTAATAAATACGTATACTGTACAAGTATGTTAGTTATACCACCCGTGCTTGGCTGTGGGATAAACATCTTAATGGCAGTGTTTGATCGAACTAAAGTTATATGTTATTTTTAAGAAAGTAGTACTTATCCTATTTAAAAAATATTCATTTCATTTGTTGTTATTTAACACCTAATGATTATTGTTCTATATGAATAAAAATACTCAGAGAGATTACCATTGAAACTTAAAAGACTGGTGATGTGACGGCTTACACTGTACTGCGAATAAAACCGAGCTTAAAACTTTCTCTGGGAAAAATAAATAACTTCCCCAAGTTTCGTGACAATCGGATGAATAATGTAGTAAAGACAAACAGTTATTCGTGTTTACATAGAGATCAAAACAACATATTTTCACTAGTGTTAAAAAGTAATACTTAAAAACTATGCTATGTTAACAAATATTGATTAACTTCCCACAGTACTTTATATCATGTAAATTAATTACTTTAAATATTACGGGGAGGGGAGAGCTGGGGAGATCTAATGTTCTGGTAAATTTCGGCAAAGAGAAAAAAGAAACAGAGGTTGCTTTCTTATGGCCTCAGCGAACTGATTGACCGTTATGTAGAGAATACAACTGATGTACAAGGTTAGTAAACATCAAGTAATAATGACTACCTTTATCCTTGTGGATTCGAGGAGAGTAAGGGAGAGCGCTGACCCGGTTATCGTATGACAAACTGGAAATATACTACTCGACACACATTTACCGCACTCTAGGATGGGGAGAGTAAGGGAGAGCGCTGACCCGGTTATCGTATGACAAACTGGAAATATACTACTCGACACACATTTACCGCACTCTAGGATGGGGAGAGTAAGGGAGAGCGCTGACCCGGTTATCGTATGACAAACTGGTATATTTACCGCACTCTAGGATGGGGAGAGTAAGGGAGAGCGCTGACCCGGTTATCGTATGACAAACTGGAAATATACTACTCGACACACATTTACCGCACTCTAGGATGCGACTTCTGTTCATTTCTTCTGTATGCTTGCGGCCTAGTTCCTGACCTGAACGAATCTATTCCCAATGTTAAATATTTTCAAACTAAGCAAAAACGTAGCTCTAATGTTCGTCCTTTCAAATGTGTGTTCACTTGCTGATTTAAAAAATTATTTAAATTTGACGAATTACTGAATAAATATACAATGTTGATTACTCTTTGGTTTTCGTAATTTGCCGGTGTTTTAATATCAAAAAAGTTTTGAAATTAGAAAAAGTATGTGTTAATATGTTTATAACAAATATTATAATAAATAAAAAACTAAGTAATTAAAAATGTCCATTACAAAATGACACATGAAATATAATTTTATTGGTACAAAACCACCAACCGTTTAATATTGTTCTTATCGAGAATATATTCCAAGATTACAGCCCCCCCCCCTTTTAAGGATGTAGTAAATTACAATGTTGAAACATGGTATCAAAGAAAGATAAAGAGAGAAAGTGCGGATTTTCTATCCGCTTACTGCTACCTTTAAGACTTTTTCGATCATTTAGAATTGTTTACAATACAAAATTGTTCACAGATTATTAACCAACTATATAAATAAGGGCCAACTATTGAATACGGAATAAATAAAAACCAAACAGTGCGTTGGACATTTAGAGTGACTAAAGTGACGAGACTGCGGTGTGATGAAGGGCGTGTGAAGTAAGAGGGTGATCGCCATCCTGTGAATAGCTATCGATGGCAACTCAAGTGGGTACTTAGGGCTTTGTATTAAAACATCGGGGGAGAGTTCTTGAGACAACCCTTAATTGGATACACTACTTCCACTTTAATGTGAAGAATATGGTAATTGGGTGGGACTTTGTGGTAAGGGATGAAACGGGGGAAACTAATAAATCCTGTTTGGACGCCAATTAAAACTTAAAATTTTCATTGTTATTATTGACATAATTTTAGTCAAGAAAGGCCAACAATACGATTTAAATTAAGGGATGAACGGACGTCTGTACAAAGCTGTTTTATCTGCTTTCTACGGGCCTGACTTTTTTCAGATATTTCTTGTTATTGCTTGCCAAGCTGCAATTTAAAATTCAGAACTTCAAATTTTCTTCCATACACTATTTATATTAGTTATAGATTAGTTAAATATTTAAAATATTTTAAGTACAATTTTTGGAAAATTTGAATATAAATTCTAATTTAAGTTCTTCGGTTCTTCACAGGTTATGTACAGGAGATCGAATTGTGTGTGTGAGTGATTCATACTCTTACCACATAGGCCTCCTACATAGTCGTCATGCACAAGGTCCAACGACACCTCCAGCCCTATAAGGTATGTTATGCACATTCTAGAACCCTCTTTTGAAGTATCTAACTAAATCGTCCAACCGCGTGCCTATAACTATAACTGATGTTATAACTACCGCCCAATTTCAGCCTCCCATCAATTTCAAAATTTGTTGAAAAAGTTTGATGTAGAAGATAAGTTTTATATTTTAAGAAAAAGAACCTTTTTAAATCAGGAACAACATAGGTTTTGAAAAGAGAAATCCACTGTTATATCTTTCACTAAATTTACATAATCCATCAAAAACTAAATTGAAAATAAAAAAATAGCCAGTGTTTCCATTGCCAGTCAAATGCACATACATTGGTAATGACCCTCCCATTCTTCCAGTCACGTACAGTGGTAATGACCCTCCCATTCACACAGGCACGTACAGTGGTAATGACCCTTCCATTCATACAGGCACCTACAGTGGTAATGCCCCTACCATTCACCCAGGCACTTACAGTGATAATGACCCTCCCATTCATCCACGCTCGTACAGTGGTAATGACTCTTCCATTCACCCAGGCACTTACAATGGTAATGACCCTCCCATTCACCCAGGCACGTACAGTGGTAATAACCTCCCATTCACCCACGCACGTACAGTGGTAATGACCCTCCCATTCACCCAGGCACGTACAGTGGTAATGACCCTCCCATTCACCCAGGCACGTACAGTGGTAATGACCCTCCCATTCACCCACGCACGTACAGTGGTAATGACCCTCCCATTCACCCAGGCACGTACAGTGGTAATGACTCTCCCATTCACCCAGGCACTTACAGTGATAATGACCCTCCCATTCATCCACGCTCGTACAGTGGTAATGACTCTTCCATTCACCCAGGCACTTACAATGGTAATGACCCTCCCATTCACCCAGGCACGTACAGTGGTAATGACCCTCCCATTCACCCAGGCACGAACAGTGGTAATGACCCTCCCATTCACCCAGGCACGTACAGTGGTAATGACCCTCCCATTCACCCAGGCACGTACAGTGGTAATGACCCTCCCATTCACCCAGGCACGTACAGTGGTAATGACCATCCCATTCACCCAGGCACGTACAGTGGTAATGACCCTACCATTCACCCAGGCACGTACAGTGGTAATGACCCTCCCATTCACCCAGGCACGTACAGTGGTAATGACCCTCCCATTCACCCAGGCACGTACAGTGGTAATGACCCTCCCATTCACCCAGGCACGTACAGTGGTAATGACCCTCCCATTCACCCAGGCACGTACAGTGGTAATGACCCTCCCATTCACCCAGGTACGAACAGTGGTAATGACCCTCCTATTCACAAGGCTCGTACAGTGGATAGGGTTCTTCGGCGCATCCTGTCCATATAACACCAAGTGACAGTTATTTATCTCTCCATGTCCCAAACAACAATGGAGTAAGATGAGTCTTTATTCCACTGTTTTCACTTGTATTAATGTAAAATACGCCTTTTAAGGCGTACATAGGCTTGATGTGTGGTTCAGCCAAGACTTGATGTGGGGCTATTCAACCAAACACGTTATTTATTGAACCAGGCGGACTAAACATACGCCTCTAGATGGGCTGGACACCTAACGTACACTCACAATACGTTTCAGTTTAAAATAGCGTATTATACGATAATGGATGTACTATACAATTTGATTAATCCCTAACCTAACTTAATGAATCTTAGAAAGTTTATTACTCAATCATCATCAATGGTTGTAACTTATATACAATACAACCAAACAGACACAAAACCTAGTGGTAACCTAAGGTTCCTATACAACAGGTTGTCTCATTCTCATATGGTCTATGTAAGCCGAATTGTAATATCAGAGGGAGACCTCCGACCACAGAATGTGTATTACTTACTCTGTGCCTCGAACACAGCGGGCTGAACAATTAAAACAACACTCTTAAAACCATTAATTTATTGTTTTCAAGAGTATTTTAAAATTATTTAAATTTCTGATTTTAATATTATACGGCTATTATTACAAACTGCAACGGCACACCTCACTACTGGCATTTCACAAACATAGTCATATGAATTCACAATTATTCAAAACAAAGCCATACCACAATATAAAACACCATACTCAAAATTAATCAACAACGGATATGAGATGTATTACGTTGTTTCGGTTTGTTTTGTTTACAGCAGTGAAGGTAGAAAAAACAGCTGAGGCCTCCCTATGACGTAATTGCTACCTACGCGAAATGGATGGTTACTTGTATGAGACAATCTCTTGTAAAGGAACCATGGTGGTAACCTAATTATGGTAATAGTGTATACTTATTCCCTTATTCCTTATCCAGCAAATGACAACCTATTATTAAATTGAGGAATAATGTATTCACACATATATGTTACTACCATATGTGTATGACTATGGGTGAGTGGGTTTTTACCACCATATGAATATGGGGGGGGGGGAGTTATATAACAAGGTTGATACTTAACATATATATTATTGATATGATTAACTCATATTTCATATATGTAAATTATTAAAATCATATATAAGTTCAAATAGCTCATGGCCAACAGCTACAAGGCGTTATCACTTAATCTATCTGGTAGGGAGATTCAATTCAAAGGCTGCATTGATTTATTTTCTTTGGTGATGAACGCATTCACAAAGAGCTGTTCTTCATTGCAGAAGTTTTACTTAGAATCATTTTCAAACAATAACTCCAAAACCCCGATTCTGATTTAAAACGAGCTGAACGACTTATTTGTTCGCAATGCGACCAAAAATATGATTCCAGGTGGATTCAAAGCTCCACACAACAGTGTGTTACTTTCAAAAGAACAAGTTTATACTAGTCTATTCTTAAACAATTTAAATCGTAGAATATAAAAAAAAAAAACACAACAAATAAAATACAGTTTTATATATTGACAAAATTTTCAGAATTTCACGTATACTTAACACTTGACTATGAATATCAATATAATAAAATCTGTAAGTATTTACTTATATAAAGAATAAGTACCGTATGCAGATATGTTTTGAACTCCACTCGGCCATAACCAACTTCCTCTCCACCGGTAAAGGGCTCTTAATGCTGCATAATTAGGTCATCCCTGCACGGCTTATCAACATAACACGACCCACTCGGACCTTCATATCCACTGAACTCACGTCTGTCACCACCTTCCTCTCCACCGGTAAAGGGCTCTTGATGCTGTATAATTAGGTCATCCTTGCACGGCTTATCAACATAACACGACCCACTCGGACCTTCATGTCCACTGAACTCACGTCTGTCACCACCTTCCTCTCCACCGGTAAAGGGCTCTTGATGCTGTATAATTAGGTCATACCTGCACGGCTTATCAACATAACACGACCCACTCGGACCTTCAAGGCCACTGAACTCACGTTTGTCACCTACTTAATGAGAGAAATCCTTTAATGTAGAAAAAAGAATATAATATCGTGTGTGATATTGTGATAAAAAAATAAAAAAACGGCAAAAGTTATTCACGTAAAATCAACCCTAGAGTTGTGTTTACAAGGCATTTAACTGATTTGTGTGTTTCAGCATAATTAGGCCTACAACATTTTAAATTACACTTACTTCATGTTCGCAGGTATAATGTACGGCTTTAAACCACAGACAACGAAATAGTCACGTATGTTCTTGCAGTTGTATGAGCTTACATTATATTCTTACCCATACAAGTACGGTGGCATTAACCCGCCCACCTACCCTACACGTACTCATACCTACGTCAAGATACCCACCCGCCCGCCTATACACGTACAGTGGTATTGACCCACCCGCCCACTCATACACGTACAGTGGTGATGCGGGAGGACCCCTTGCGATCTGGGAGGACATTTACAACAACAAAAATTACAAGTTGTCATAGAAGTGGCTGTGGCCACTCACAGTGGCCATACAAACCTAGAGGACATTTCTTAAAGAACCCTCTCGAGTGCAAAGGGTTAAGATTACTCAGTAAAAACTTATATTCCTACAGAAAAATATTACTCGTTACCAATCATACACGAACAGTGGTACACCAAACTGTACTACCGTCATTGAGTAGTATGTATGCGGGTAGGTATTTAACAATTTGACCTACAAAGTTTAAATTTGGTATACACATTAATAAAACCATTTTCTTACTGAAATTAAAAAAATAAAATAAACAACATTTATAAAACGGCAGCACTTAGAATTTTTTGATCCTTAATAACTTTTAAAAGGTCAGGAATAAAAAAAAAAAAAAAAAAAAAAAAACAAGTATACCTTTTTTATTGAAAATTTTATTTCCAATCCAAAAAAGTAACGTTGAAAAAACGCTGATGACAAACAACCGAGATACACGTACAGTGGTATTGACCCACCCACCCGTCCATAGACGAACAGAGGTATTGACCTACCCGTCCACCCATACACGTACAGTGGTATTGACCCACCCACCCGCTCACACACTTACAGAGGTATTGACCTACCCGTCCACCCATACACGTACAGAGGTATTGACCCACCCACCCACCCATACACGTACAGAGGTATTGACCCACCCACCCACCCATACACGTACAGTGGTATTGACCCACCCACCCACTCACACACTTACAGAGGTATTGACCTACCCGTCCACCCATACACGTACAGAAGTATTGACCTACCCGTCCACCCATACACGTACAGAGGTATTGACCCACCCACCCGCCCATACACGTACAGAGGTATTGACCCACCCACCCACTCACACACTTACAGAGGTATTGACCTACCCGTCCACCCATACACGTACAGAAGTATTGACCTACCCGTCCACCCATACACGTACAGAGGTATTGACCCGCCCACCCGTCCATAAACGTACAGTGGTATTGACCCACCCACCCGTCCATAAAAGTACAGTGGTATTGACCCACCCACCCGTCCATAAACGTACAGAGGTATTGACCTACCCACCCGTCCATACACGTACAGTGGTATTGACCCACCCACCCGTCCATAAACGTACAGAGGTATTGACCTACCCGTCCACACATACACGTACAGTGGTATTGACCCACCCACCCGTCCATAAACGTACAGTGGTATTGACCCACCCACCCGTCCATACACGTACAGTGGTATTGACCCACCCACCCGTCCATAAACGTACAGTGGTGCTGACCCACCCACCCGTCCATAAACGTACAGTGGTATTCAAGTAATATGCTTAAAAACCGACTGAACATATTACTGTATTTAAGCAAATAAGACGAATTAATTAAACACCTGTAATACTACTTTATCTAAAAACTATATCAAATTAAAGACGGAAGCTACTATATTCGATCAATAAAGGAAATCAGTTAGAATATTTTATTAAACATGGTATATACATTTGAATAGTTAGTAATCTATGTATCATATCTGAAATCAGCGTTGTGTAGAAGCAATAAATACTGTGGCCATTTACATAAGTTAATAAGCTTAATCCTTTGTGTTGTATTGGAATGTTTATTGCTTATATTTGTTGTGTATTGGATTTATGAGGCCTTTAAATTAATTGGTAATCATGCACTTTCTTGCCATTTCTGAAAAGACGACTTTTTGTTAAAAAAAGTGGTGAAATATGAGTTACATCTCTCGAGGAGGTTAATATTAACCGAAATATTGAAAAACTAGTTTTTTATCTGATAGTGAAGAAACAGAAACTTGTTACAAAACCGTTATTTTTCAAAAAACTTTTTATACTGAACACGAATACATAGGCTAATTGGGGTTTCAATAAAATTATTTTATCGTCCCGAAAACTATACTTTTATTTAAATGACCAAACATACTCTAACATATCTCAATTGTCTATTCATTCAAAAATCATAATTTGCGTTAAATTCGAGTTACTAGCTTCTGGAATGGCCGGTCGTCTCTCCGGCGCGAGTATATAGAAATTCTGTTTTTTTTTTTACTAATAGTTGGACTTTATAATGCTCACGCAATGGCCGCTAATCGCGAATCACCGCGAAAGTAATTTTTCCTTTATATCTCAAGAAATAATTATTATTGGCCTAAACAGTTTGTGAAGTCGTAGGCTATTCAGTGTAAAAACACATAATATTTTTTTAAATTATTAAAATATCATTTAAATTACAGAAAACATGTCAAAAATACTACAAATGTTAAGATTGATTTTTTTCTCGAAAAAATCCTTGATTTTTGCAGAAAAAATAAAATCTAGTGAAATTATAGCCAAATCTTGACCCATTACAGGCAGTTTTCAAACTTTGTTAGGTTTCAAAAAAAGTGAATTGTTACCAAACTAATTTTTGTTGTTTTATTTTAATTTAGATTGTGTTTTAATTTATAGGTTCCCTGTATTTTATATCACTCGTACGGAGAATAAACTGTGTTAGGAAATGTAGAGCAGTCTATATTTGTATGCAAACAGACGGGCGAAATAAAGTTAACCCCACGCTGAGCGCCGTGCCACGTGCTTATTGGCTAAATCCGCCTTAACTTTGTGTTCCCGTTAAAGACTGCCAGTTTATTTTGTGATGATTGTCTCTCTATCTCTCTCGCATATGTGAGGTGTTACTGTGAGCTGAGTCGTTGAGGATATGTCAAAAATAATTTAAGAGTTCAGACTAATCAGTGATAGTAAATATACTTCGTTAATATATTACAAAATATACGAACATGTGACATCATTTATTTCTCAAGATACCCTGAAACATTACCAGGATTTCTTCGCCAAAAGAAGTAAAACATCAAACTTTCTTTATAATATTTAAGAAATACGCCTTAATGTATAAACGTTATAAAACTAAAGTGTTTTGGTTAATCATTTCTAGAGCTGTTTATACGAGACCACTTAAGTGGACGGGACTGTGTAGTAAATTTCAAACAAAACCCTCATAACTTGTTTACTAACAATGTTTTCATTCATATGGTTATTTATTCGTATTTATTATTATAATTTTAGTAGGTTAAATTGATTATTCACGTATAATTTGTTCAGAATTTAATTTGATGTAAAATAATCAAAATTAATAATGAGTCATTTCACCTGCAGTACATCTGAAAAGTTCACTAACAGAAAATAAAATTGATTAAACGCATTTGAGTTTAATTACTTTTTTACATCCGTTGTGGATCTGTCTGGTCTGAGGATGGTAAACGTGATTTACTGAAATCGATAAATATAATATATTAACATTTTAAATTTATATATTAATTAATAATTTATGATGTGTTACATTCAGTAGCACTGTATTTTCAAATTGAAAAAAACAAAATGTTTAAATGAATACATTTAAATAAGCAAATTTATAATATTATGTTTCAACATTGCTGAATACTACATTACCTATTTAACAACGATCAGTATGACACCATTAGGGAACTAATTAAATAATAGTTACAACAATGAAGTGTGACACCCTTGGAGAACCAATCAAATAACAGTTACAACAACGAAGTATGGCACCATTAGGGAACTATTAAAACAACAGATACAACAAAAAAGTAGAAACCATTGGGGAACTAATCAAATAATAGTTACAACAATGAAGTATGACACCCTTGGGGAACTAATCACATAATAGTTACAACAATGAAGTATGACACCCTTGGGGAACTAATCAAATAATAGTTACAACAATGAAGTATGACACTTGGGGAACTATTAAAACAACAGATACAACAAAAAAGTAGAAACCATTGGGGAACTAATTAAATAATAGTTACAACAATGAAGTATGACATCCTTGGAGAACTAATCAAATAATAGTTACAACAACGAAGTATGACACCCTTGGGGAACTAATCAAATAATAGTTACAACAATGAAGTATGACACTTGGGGAACTATTAAAACAACAGATACAACAAAAAGTAGAAACCATTGGGGAACTAATTAAATAATAGTTACAACAATGAAGTATGACATCCTTGGAGAACTAATCAAATAA
The DNA here is from genome assembly GCA_035578905.1 of Stictocephala bisonia. NCBI lineage: Eukaryota > Metazoa > Arthropoda > Insecta > Hemiptera > Membracidae > Stictocephala > Stictocephala bisonia. Next base: position 306,104 of record JAQJVL010000486.1, read on the forward strand.
TAGTTACAACAACGAAGTATGGCACCATTAGGGAACTATTAAAACAACAGATACAACAAAAAAGTAGAAACCATTGGGGAACTAATTAAATAATAGTTACAACAATGAAGTATGACACCCTTGGGGAACTAATCAAATAATAGTTACAACAATGAAGTGTGACACCCTTGGGGAACTAATAAATAATAGTTACAACAATGAAGTGTGACACCCTTTGGGAACTAATTAAATAATAGTTACAACAATGAAGTATGACACCCTTGGGGAACTAATCAAATAATAGTTACAACAATGAAGTGTGACACCCTTGGGCAATTAATTATATAATAGTTACAACAATGAAGTATTACACCATTAGAGAACTAATTAGATAATAGTTACAACAATGAAGTGTGACACCCTTGGAGAACCAATCAAATAACAGTTACAACAACGAAGTATGACACCATTAGGGAACTAATTAAATAATAGTTACAACAATGAAGTGTGACACCCTTGGAGAACCAATCAAATAACAGTTACAACAATGAAGTATGACACCCTAGGGAACCAATCAAATAATAGTTACAACAATGAAGTGTGACACCCTTGGGGAACTAATCAAATAATAGTTACAACAATGAAGTGTGACACCCTTGGGCAATTAATCATATAATAGTTACAACAATGAAGTATTACACCCTAGGGAACCAATCAAATAATAGTTACAACAATGAAGTGTGACCCCCTTGGGGAACTAATTAAATAATAGTTACAACAATGAAGTATGACACCCTTGGGGAACTAATCAAATAATAGTTACAACAATGAAGTGTGACACCCTTGGGCAATTAATCATATAATAGTTACAACAATGAAGTATTACACCCTAGGGAACCAATCAAATAATAGTTACAACAATGAAGTGTGACACCCTTGGGGAACTAATCAAATAATAGTTACAACAACGAAGTATGGCACCATTAGGGAACTATTAAAACAACAGATACAACAAAAAAGTAGAAACCATTGGGGAACTAATCAAATAATAGTTACAACAATGAAGTATGACACCCTTGGAGAACTAATCAAATAATAGTTACAACAATGAAGTGTGACACCCTTGGGCAATTAATCATATAATAGTTACAACAATGAAGTATTACACCCTAGGGAACCAATCAAATAATAGTTACAACAAGGAAGTGTGACACCCTTGGGGAACTAATCAAATAATAGTTACAACAACGAAGTATGGCACCATTAGGGAACTATTAAAACAATAGATACAACAAAAAATTAGAAACCATTGGGGAACTAATCAAATAATAGTTACAACAATAAAGTATGACACCCTTGGGGAACTAATCAAATAATAGTTACAACAATGATATGTGACACCTTTGGGGAACTAATCAAAAAATACTTACAACAAAAAGTATGGCACCATTAGGGAACTAAATCAAATGACAGGAACAACAGAAAAGTAGAAACCCTTGGGGAACTAATCAAATAATAGTTACAACAATGAAGTATGGCAAGATTAGGGAACTAAATCAAATAAAAGGAAACAAAAAGTAGAAACCCTTGGGTAACTAATCAAATAATAGTTACAACAATGAAGTATGGGACCATTAGGGAATTATTCAAATAACAGATACAACAAAAAAGTAGAAATCATTGGGGAACTAATCAAATAATAGTTACAACAATGAATTATGACACCCTTGGGGAACTAATCAAATAATAGTTACAACAATGAAGTGTGACACCCTTTGGGAACTAATCAAATAATAGTTACAACAATGAAGTATGACACTTGGGAAACTAATTAAATAACAGATACGATAAAAAAGTAGAAGCCATTGGGCAACTAATCAAACAATAGTTACAACAATGAAGTATGATACCATTGCGAAATAGTCAAGTAACAGAAACAACAAAAAAGTACAAACTATTGGGGAACCAATCAAATAATAGTTACATCAATGAAGTATAGCACCATTAGGGAACTAAATCAAATAACAGGAACAACAAAAAAGTAGAAACCCTTAGGGAACTAATCAAATATTAGTTACAACAATGAAGTATGGCACCATTAGAGAACTATTAAAATAACAAATACAACAAAAAAAGTAGAAACCATTGGAGAAATAATCAAATAATAGTTACAACAATGAAATATGACACCCTTGGGGAACTAATCAAGTATTAGTTACAACAATGAAGTATGACATCCTTGGGGAACTAATCAAATAATAGTTACAACAATGAAGTATGGTACCATTAGGGAACTATTCAAACAACAGATACAACAAAAAAGTAGAAACCATTGGGGAACTAATCAAATAATAGTTACAACAATGAAGTATGACACCCTTGGGGAACTAATCAAATAATAGTTACAACAATGAAGTGTGACACCCTTGGGCAACTAATCATATAATAGTTACAACAATGAAGTATTACACCCTAGGGAACCAATCAAATAATAGTTACAAAAAATATATAGGAGCCAAAGTCCATCTTATTAAATAATAGTTACTTCAAAGTGTGACACCATTCCCTTTTAAATAAATAATTAAAATTTCCCTGTAAATTGCATAATGTAACATCCCAACAATAAAACATTAACATATTTATATTTAACGTCACAGTTAAGTCCTAATGAATGTAGATGTTTAATTAATGTAAAACCATACTCGTTATTTTCTAAAGAGTTACATCGCTGTTAATAAAGAAACATGTAACGACCAGAACATCAAGGGGTGAAATCCACTCAAGTGGCTCTACCGACATAAACATAATACTTCCCCCCTCATGTTCAACACCAAGCCCTAAAATGTCTGGGATGATTTACATTTTGGGTACTTGGGGGTTACTTTCTGACTTTTATGTCAGTTACTCACTTGAGTACTCGTTTCTACCAAGATTTTACTCTCTGATGATTCTGAAGTCAGTAAACTCAGATAAGACTAGTGAGATAATATTCACTGTTCCGTAGCTGGAATACGTATTACCGTCGTTAAATTATGAAACATAATTTGGAGGACGCACTGAATTTATGTTATATTTTGAGTAACTCTCAGAATGTTTTTGAATATTCATTGGCTGATTTTGGTTATCTTTGGTGAACCATTTTGTACCGTTAAATCTACTTTGCACAGTTTATAAATGTATGTTCAGTTGTTATAAATATAGTGCGATAAACTGGTTGGTATTAAATGAAATCAAATTGTTAGAATGCTTGTTAGAATGTTAGGACAAGACAATGTCCTCTGAATCCATGAAGGAAACTACATAAAGATATATAAATTGATTTAACCCTTAGAAAGCATTATCATTTAGGATATGATAACTGTTATATTGTACAAATGTGTGATTAGAATGAGATATTTTAAGATTCGTTATATTTCATCAAAGTTGTTAAATTAAAAGACTTTCGTTCAAAATAAAAAGATTGTTTCCATCAAAACATTTAAAGTAATAATAATGACCATCCTAATTAAATTAAATGTTCTACAATCAATTAATTACAATTAATGATTTTATAACTAAATTCTACATTTTCCAATATTTAACTTTAATAAGTCAATATTTGCAGATTGGAACTAGGCAAATACTGTACTGATACGTATCTCCCTTGAGTTTCAAAATAGCTTTTATAATATATTTTAAAGATCGATATTAACATATGCGTGAAAGGGTGAATACATTTTTTATCCAATATTTCGATTTTTTATTACATTAATAGTAAATGATCATCTAACTATAGTAATACATTAAAAAAAAAACTATTTTAATGTATTAGAGCGATGTTGTGATTAATTGTTAGGATACTTTTCGTCATTTCTTTATAATAATTCAACAAAATATTTTTCATATTCTAGTTTTAGTGAAGCTATATTAACAACAACTCAATTAATAATATAAACTAAAATTAACTTTACGTGGTTAAGCACATCGATGTAACTTTAAACAAATGACAATAAGTAAATAAACTAAAAAACGTTACATAAACACAGTACAATCAAAATGCAAAATATATAATAATTTGCAACATAAGCATTGGTAATACATAAAGGTTGTTTAAATACTGAATATATTTCATATATATATATATCCTCACCACACGCTATTTTTTATATATATATATATATATATATATATATCCTCACCACACGCTATTTTATATATATATATATATCCTCACCACACGCTATTTTATATACATATCCTCACCACACGCTATAATATATATATATATATATATATATATATATATATATATATATATATATATATATATATATCCTCACCACACGCTATTTTATATATATATATCCTCACCACACGCTATTTTTACTTTGTTGGATGTAACACTAAACTACACCACTTATTCCTTTCATTTCCAACAACTATCCTTTACGGCTTTGATGTGTAATATGAGGATGAAGGGCTGTTGCTAAAGTTAAATTACTTGTTTTTATTGACCATTACGTCCAATGGCTCTAACCCTTCCCTTACTGCAGGGAGATATCTACCACGACTTCAATAAAACAAATTGGCTAGTTCCTACTTTGTTACATATCTTTAAATAAATTTAAATTTACCGATAATACCCAAATTTATAAAAAATACGAGTAATATTCGAACTCAATCTAGGGTTAGATTCTACCGAGACATTATAAGGAATCGCCAGGCATTATAAGAACTATAATAAACTTCTTTATATGAAGGGCTACAATGTTTTTTCGGAAACTATATTTTTCTTGTAATGCCAAATAAATCAAATAAGTCTGATTAAAAAAAAAGGAAATGCTAGTGTACAACAAATCTTAATTCCATTTTTTAATGATAATACAATAAATGTTTTTATTTTAAAAGGGGTACAAAATTACAATATTTTTGGAGCTGAAGCTGAGCCACGCATAGTCCTATCCCGAGACTTCTCTCTTCTGGGAATGATGTTTGCCGCTAAATTGACTTCTTTGTGGACAGCCTCACTGATCTTAGACGTGCCGCAGTTAACAGCCTCTAAATCAAAGGCTCAGTCATAGTTTTATTTATTATTGTTAATCAAATAACTTGTCTATAATAAATTTATTTGTATATTTAACATGTTTGTAGTCTTGTATTGTTATACTTTATATATTTTTTGTCTGTTTGTATGCTTGCATTTAATGCCACATCTCCACCTGACCACTGGTTGCAGTATTAACTGATATTGTATACTTTTATATTATTAATTTTACTATTATTTATATACCTGGGTATACGATGAATTTATTCATATATTTATAACGTTTTTAGTGTTCTATGTTTATATTTTATGTATTTTCTGTTTGTTATACTATGTTTGCATTTACTTATTGTTACATTGAATATATTTTATAGTCGTTCTAAACTCACTGACAGCTCTAGTTACAAGCCATATTGTATTATTTTGTATATATTTCTTGTAAAAATGGGAAACCGTGGAAATAAAATAAATAAATAATCCTTTTTACGACTTTGCCCTAGATCCATGAACAGTGCATTAGCATGATTATCAATTATTTGAATCATAACACTTCCTTAAAATACTTGTTCACAGTTTTAAGGTTTAACAACAAATATCTTGATACGTAAAGATGTTTATTTTGTTACCCTTTATTAGATTTGAAAATCCAGTAACACTAGATTATCTATTTATAAACGAAATACAAACCTTTTTTGTTTATGGTTGTAGATATGAGTTTATGAGAAATGTTAGAGTTCATTTTTAAAAATCATCCATACAGGTTCAACCTAAATAATTACACAGCAATAGTTTATTTCCTTGCAAGTAAGCAGCTAACTCGAGAACAGAACCGGCCCCAATACGCAACCTTGTAGTACCCCACCTTCTTCCTCTGATCATTATTCAGAGCTCTTCAGCTGGATTAATTTACACATAATTCCCTTAGTCGCCGCGTGCCAAGTCGCCTCATGTCTCGTGCCGTACCCCACGCCGAGTACGTAGGCCACATTGGACCGTCGCCAACCCGTGTCTTCACCGACGTCCATTGTCTCGTGCTACTTGGCATCTAAGTGTTATCGCTGCACGCATACACCTACAATGGCTTTTGTCTTCTAGAAGACCTTCAACTGTCATTACTTCTGACGTGCTATTTACAGGCTGGTTTATACGCATTCAGGAATATGGACATTTTGACGGAAATGATAATCTTCGTGTGTTTTCAGTATTCATTGAAGATACTTAAAGTTATTAGTAAAATTAATTTGGTTAATTCCTCTAACCAAATTAATTTCCTTAGCTCTTGAATCGCATTTTTGAAACAAAGAATAGCTCAATTATTCAACAAAAAGAACAAATAAAACTATTTAGGCAAATATTCATGGTGTCAGATCAAGAGAACGATAGATTCATATTGGATTCATATCTGATAAGAACAATGTAAAACGCGGTACAACACTGGTGACTTCACTAATTGTCCGAAAATTATAATTCTTACATTGTTGAAAGATCGAAAAGGTTACTATTAGATCCACTTTTTCAAAAGTTGATTTGTCATTCGTATTTTTACAAAAATCGCTTCAGCTCAAATCAATAGTTTTCGAAGATTTAAAAGTGGATCAATTATTAATAACTTTTATGCTCTTTGAAACGATGAAAAAATTCCGATAAATTGTTAAGTTACAATGCTGTACCGCATTTAACATTGCTCTTCTGGGATATAAAACAATATAGAGAGTACCTCTGTAGACTTTTACAGTAAAGCTTCCATAATGCTGTTTCCACATTTTTTTATCACCAGTATTGTATTGTGAATTATATCTATATTCACAGATTATTATTAAGTAATTCTACAAAAAAGCTCAATTTTACAATAAAGTTCCAAAAGGTATAAAAGGGGTTATATGTAACAATGAAAATAAATTCAAAGTTCGTCAAGAATTGAATAAATCAACAACATCCAATACTATCGTATCATGTATCAAATCAACAACATCCGATACTATCGTATCATGTATCAAATAAACAACATCCGATACTATCGTATCATGTATAAAATCAACAAAATCCGATACTATCGTATCATGTATCAAATCAACAACATCCGATACTATCGTATCATGTATCAAATCAACAAAATCCGATACTATCGTATCATGTCTCAAATTGATATAGAATTTTATTTCTACAATAAGTTTTAAAACGAATTAAAATACATAGTTAAGTAATCTATAAAATTATACTGTGCTATTTTGGTCAACTGAGAAGGAGAATAAAAACAGTAGTTTGATGGATCCATGGATTCAATTAACATTGTATATATGTGACATGAATCCTAGTCCAGCCTAGTGGTTTTGATGTGACATGGCTTTTCTGCCTCGTGTCGTTTTGATCCTTTATGTCGTTTCCACTGACAAAGTCATATTTTTATTGAATTTAGTCTACCTATTGACTATTTGCAATATAATTAATTTACAAAATATTCCAACTTAACTAATAACGAAATACTATTGTTAGTTCATCCTTATTGATCAAAATACAGTTGCATATGTTTATTGAAAGTGGATTTTAAAGTTTTTTTCTTAAGACATAAAGTGTGCATTATAAAGCCCCCATTAGATAAGATTTTAGCCTAACAAAATATAGGTGGAAAAACAAGTGAAATATTGTGGAAACAATAAAAGCTTTTTTCAAAATGTATGAAGTATGGAATTGAAAAAAAATCATTTATGTTTTACTTGATTTGTAGGAGTGCCACATCATATGTTGTAAACAACTAAATGTGAGGAAAGTCTGTTTCAAGAATTTGATGTTTTTAAAACATACCGTAATGTTGTCACCCCTAAATGTCTAAAGTGCACTATTTTTCCTTACATTTCTTTCTAAAAAACAATCTTCTTATTGGAAAAATATATGATTTTATTTTCAATAAATTTATATGTAATATAAATATATAATTGTATTCATTAAATTTGTAATATTATTTGATTTAGTCTAATATTTTGATTTATTTAAATCCAATAAATTGAATAAAACATGTTTTGTTAGACTTTTTAAAAGCATCTATTTTCAAATATCTCTTTAACCACAATCAGATGATAACTTTTTGTGGAGTATCTGGGTGGTTTGCACTTTATTGTGGAGTATCTTGCACAATCTTGAGTAGCGGGTGGGTAGTTTGCACTTTATTTCATCTTTGGTAATAATTGCTTCATGCACAGTTTCCCTTCTGTACTGTTTTATGCTTGAACATTGCGTTTATTGGCATGTGATTGACATATTTGACATGTGTTGTGGCATTTTTTTGGAGACTGAACATTATTTCTACGTCTATAATTAGTAGTAATAATAGTCACAATTATTTCATTATTAATATTCCAACACAATTCATAAATTATGCTTGAGTCTTATGAAAACAAAGTTTTCGTAATCAAAACCAACAAGCATCTAAAACATAATTTGTAAATATTAAATTAAAATAGCAGTTTAAAATAAATCAGTTTATATAAAATAAATGTTAAGAATTTAAAGGAAAAATGGAAACTCCTAGTTCCTCTAAATAATTGTTTTGTTCGATTATGTAATATGTTTCTTATCATCAAAATAATGTGGTTTTATGACTTCTTCTAATAAATTAATGTTTGAAAAAGAGCGGTTTATTGGCAATAGCTGATTTTACTGGATTGTTGTTTTTAAAATGTTTTACGTGTTCTTTTTATCTAGTGTTCAAATGTCGTTGTTTGGCCAATATAATTTTTGTTACACTGCATTTACTTTCGCATACTCTTGATTTGTCTTTACTTCCAATAAATCCGAAAGTGAGTTCTCTTCATCATGATTTTTTTCTACACTTTTATACTTGTTCGCAATATTTTAAGAACTTTATTAACATTTGATTAACAATTTTAACAAAACAGATGTAGTAAAGTCTCTCGAAACCATGTATTTATTCAGTCGACTCAAGTGACAGTAGTTCGTATACTGTCCACGTCAAGGAAGAACATTGAGTCATAGTAACAGGTGAAGGAATGTGGTTTGGGTTGGGCACACGTGTACTACGACTGTGGTATGATAACTGAGGTGCGTGCGTGCGTGCTTATTTTGTGCGTGAGTGTATGTGTGTCCTCAACAAGGCCGATTGTATGTCGAAGTTTCATACAACAAAGACATGAAACATCACGAGTTAAAGGTTGGCCTACTCTTCACGTATTATTTGTCAGACCCTAACACGTGTTCTAAGTTTCTCTTTTTGATTGTGGTATTAAAATACACTGTGGCATATACACTGTATATATATGAACAACAAACCATCATTCAGGTGTATCTAGCAGCTACATTTTTATTTGTATGCTGTTGAACAATGAGTGAACTGAAATAAGTACGTCAAAAAAAAGTAAGCCACAGGTCTCTCTCTAGTAGATAAACGATCTATGTAGTAAGCATGTGCGTCAGTCAGCAGTTGACTAAACCGCGTGGCTCACGCGTGGCCTTCAATTACAACACCCGCCCACCTTATCTACCGCGTATTATTTACACCTGAACTTTCAACTCTATCTTATCCAAACTAAATGTTGAACAAATAGTGAGATAGATCCAATTTCCCCTTAACAAAATTACCATTGGATCGGTCACCGTTTCGACAAAGTGCAGATTAATCTACTAATAATATGTTTGGTCATGTAGCTTACGAAAAAGTTCAATTTATACAACTCAAATATATTAAATTTTACCTTCTCTGTTTGTTATATTACCTGTCGCAGAATATCAATTTTGAATTTGTTTGGTTAGTTTTGTGTTTGGTCTGTGGTTTTACTCACAGATCAATTTCTGGTGAGAATACTTAAAACCTATCATATAACTTATCTATAAAAGTGTAAACATTTACATCTTAAGAGTCTGTCAGCCGTGTTGGTTTTAATCACATAAGAACAATGTTATTTGCTATTTCACATTTTTCGTTATTTATTGACCAATAGTTGTGTATGAGGTTTTATTTTAAACGTTATCGTATTGCAAATTGGATTTGCTTTTGATATTTTGAATACACACGCCTAGTTTTGGAAATAGGTGAAAATAAAAACTTCAAACTAAATATGTTGTTCATATTTTTTCTACAAAACTAATTAGAAATTCACAAAGCAATTCCAACGCACAATTCTTCATTCTTGATCAAATGCAATTTGTTTGGAAAAATCCGTTTAAAAATAACTGTTTAATTTAGATACGAGCGATCGTAAGTCCGCTTTGAGAATAACATGGTTCATATGGAATTAAAACCAACGTGGCCGACAGCCTCTGACAGACTCTTAATAAAAAGTGAAATGCGTCCAACTTCTGTACTTTGCCTCATTATTATTTGACTTTAAATACTGCTTAGTAAAACCACATAATAATCTATCTCGCAACAATGTTCTGTAAATTGAAAATTAAAGAACTAAAATCGGCTGATAGCGAGATTAGTGAAAAGCCCATCTTTACATTATACATGAATGCCGTTCAATTGAAATAAAAGTGAAACCAAATACAATTGGACATGACGACTCTCGGATGTTTAATTTGTTATTTGGCCTCTAATTATTGATACTTTGTAAGGCAATATATCATTCATTTTAACTCATGTTTCAGTTCACCCGCATGTCCATTTTAAGAATAAAATAGCCCCATACGATACGTAAGACATTTGTCCCAGGAATAAAACAGGTCGAACCTGAGCCAAAACATGATCACTACTTACATTCAATATTCCTACTCATTCACTAATATCTTGACGATCTTGTTATAATAATAAATAATTTAACAATTTACATACTCCTACTCATTTTGAAGAGCAGCCAAGAAGGAGGAGTTTTCAAGGTCATGATGCACAACGCATGCGTAGTACTACAGAACCACGCGCCGACCGACTGCGCATGCGCTGAAGTGTATCGTGGCCTGACGGCGATGCCGGACCCACCTACCAAGGTGATTAAAGCGTGAGAACAGATCTGCGGTGCATGACCACCACATATCCCCTTCCGGTGCGTCAGGAAACGGCAGGTGGAAGAGAAACAAGAAAACTGACCTATGGGTTCCTCAAGGCTGTGGCTGTAATACACAGGAACCACGCCAGAGTTTAAGCGTTTTTACGATAGAAAGTGGGACCGCTCAAAATTGAAGAACATTTTTTATGTTATTACAAAATGGATTTAAACTTCATGACTTTTTTGTAAATCAAAAATTTGACCCAACATTTATTGAGGGAAGTGCATCCCTCCACAATGAATTATTTGAAGTATCTCCCACACATAATTCAGTTCCAACATAAAATTGATCGAGTATTTAGTTTCTCAGCGTCGGTTTTTGAAAAAAAAAAATGTACGGTTATATTACGTTTGAAAATCTGATATCGCTAATATTACATTCCTTTTTGAAGAGAGATATACTGTACTCTATACCTACACGCTTTCTGATCTAATTTATCTTACATTATTAGAATTAGACATAGTAGAAAACATTTTGTTTTGTTTGAAAATGGCTACTTATCGTTATGTACAGACCTGGTGTAGTCATACGTTACGACGAAAAGAATGTATTTTTAAAGGCACGATTTCGAGTATGACTGTATATTTTAATCAGCGAAAGGATTTGGTGGAAAACTATTATAACACAAATCAAACATAGGTGCCTGCCCTATTCCGCCCAATGTTGATAATTATTATAAAAAATGAAATTTCATAAAAATATTCATGTGTTTTTCTGTATTACGTTCTTGATTTTCATTCTTACTATAGGACGACAAGTTTTGACCGACTCGGTGAGACCTAACAGTACAAAACTAACCACCCATATACGTAGAGTGACAGTTACTTTGGTGATAAGCAAGTGCATTGGGACTGAGATTAATGTTTAAATTATTCTTGTTATCCTTACTAACATTGATCATAAAGGTATATTTTCATGCAGATTCAAAATCGACGAGTTAAAACGAACCAAATCATTTATTTTACAAATTACATTTCGTATACTAGTTATTAAACGAAAGCAAAAAAATCTAAACAAAAAATTAGCAAGTTACTATTTTTACGTCTGTAGACGGCAAATAATACCGAATCAAATTTATATTAATTGTCGAGAGATTCGAGTATCTGTACAGTCCGACCGTGATATGAATGAGCCTGTGAGGTAGGACGTGTTCGGTTTTCATACACTGTAACCATATGATTTATTTTTACACTATAAAATATGTGTATTTAGACACACCAATGTGTCACATTTTTGAAAAGCAATATAATAAGTTTGTGCTACTTCAAAGTTAATGAATAATATTAAGTACTGTATTGATTTTACTTAATATAAATTATTTTTTATTTATTTTGTCCTATTGACACTGTAATGATCTACACATTATGTCGTCAACAGTCGAAATGCTAATCTGATATAACCATATGTTAAAATCTCACCTATCAACATCAATCCAACCTTACAGGCAATCTACATGTTTATTCACGTTCATTTTTAACTATTAGTGCAAACTAGAATAAGATACCAGCTTTTTTGTGCAAAACATTATCGTCCATATTGTGCGTGCCTATAGCCACGAAGTGTTGTGGTTTAGGACTTGCGGTAGGGACGGGAAGGAAGAGGAACTGGAGACAGAGGATGCGGGTCGTCCCACAGGAGTCTGATTACTTCCGTTCACCAAGTGAGGGAGGGCACCAACGTTCTTACTAATATTGTAGTTTTTTAACGCAACTGTTAAAGAACTTATGTTTCCTTCCATAAATGTGTTATTTTTATACATCCAGAAAAAAAATATAAATGTTACACATTTCTTGGGTTTGTCCTTATGTTGTCCATTGGATGGATCCCACAGCACTGGTTCACTGTGGTATACTTCCAGAAGCTCAAGCGTGAATTCGTTCGACCACTCCATGACAATACACAAAGTAGGTCTACACAAAATACACTAAAAACACAAAGTGAAAAATATCCAAACGTTCAGAGTGCGGACGAGAGTGTACTGGGGTGGTCTCGCGCTCGGCCCTCGGGTAAGCTCGGGTCCTTTGACTCGTGTCAAAAAACCGACAATAAATGGAGGCAAGGCGAGGCCGAGGCATGGCGAGGCGAGGTAGAGCGAGACAAGCCGAGCGCACCAAGTACACTCTCGCGCTCGCCTGCTCTCGGCATGTCTCGGCGAGAGTGTACTGCTAGCATAATAAGTGAGAGGTGAAAAGCCCGGTGAACACAACATGAGAAGATGGAAAAGTATAACGTTATCTATGCATACAGACAAATGTGGTTAACTTATACTTGCTCTCTTATTGTTTACATAGGGTAATGATAATAAAGGGGAATTATGAATGTTTTATGCAATGATGTTTTATATCTTAGCCATTGAAATAAACAATAAAAACAAAGTAATAACATTATGACATCGATATTAATTTGCTTTAAGTTGTTTATTGATTTATTAATGACAAAATATAGCGTATAAAAAACTTCACACATATTTACGTCAGCATACCAAGTTTATCATCCTCAGACCAAAGGGGTTACAGGTCAACTAACAAATAAAATAACTTTAACACAATAAATTACCATTAAATATAATGCAAATATATTTTAGCAATAGAAATATGCATTTTCTTGCATAATAAATATTAATTAAACCTTAACTGATTATTAAAAAATATAAAAATGATTAAAATGCTAACAAACCATTTATTATAATGAATTTAGAGAATTTTCTTCATGTACTATGATGATTGATTGTCTCTGAAATTACTTCATTTAATACTGTATTACTATAATTTATGCTATTATTTAGACTAAAATTAAGTATATATGAAATATTTCTATTTTTACCGATATCGAATATACTCAAATTTAATTTATAATTATAAACTATAAAAAATTAACGATTTTAGTTTTGAAAGTCTATTACAGTGCTAGTTATCCTGAACTAGCGACAAATTGAACACTAATACTTATAAATTGCAATTGTGTTATATAAGTACAAAATTGCCTTTGTACCAACTGGCCCATTAGCTCAGTTGGTTAGAGCGTCGTGCTAATAACGCGAAGGTCGCGGGTTCGATCCCCTCATGGGCCACTTACTTTTTGTCTGTCCTTTATTGATCAAAGATGCTATTTATTGATCAAATATGCTAGAATTTAGCCGTTTGTTTACTGTTGATTTAAAAATTGTTTATTCAATTTTGACAAAATGCCACTTCATTAATGCCAACAGTATGCTATATTTAATTGTTATCTCCATATAATGTCTGTTATCTCCACATTAGATAACACACATATGTTATGGAGACAAACATAATAGATGACAGACATAATGTGGACATAGTTATGTTTACAATTCAATTCACTTATGAACGCAGTAATTAATACAATGACAGATTTTAAACTAAATATTATTTCGTTTTCCAAACATAAGTAATTTACATTGGAAAAATGCCATATTAACGTTATACATGGAAGAACAATGTCCTTACTAAGAAGACATGTAATTTTACTACAGATGACATTGATAACAGTTGTTGGCTCAGGAAACAAAGTCGAGCTACCCAAGAGCTGTTTTGTTTTTCCTTGGGCGCCTTGCCCGCATACTAAACGATTCTTTTACCTCAGCCAGAATGTGAAAAGACAGGTCACTACATTTACGGAAACAAGTGTACCTTTTGTTTCTTCTTCCAAACAGAGACGCGCTTCTTGTTTAAATAGTTATATTTTTGTAAAGTAATATTCATTTAGCTACTCTTGAAACTATAATGTATTTAAAATATCTGGGGAGGTTCATCCTCTCTGGAAAGAGTTCTTAAATGTCAAAAAAATCTTAAGGATAATTTTCGACTTCACTGACTCTCATTTATGCAAAAGCCTGTTCATAGAAGATAAAATAATGACCATTCATTCCCTTTATATATTTGAGGTTTTAATTTTGACATTCAAAAATATTGACGCTGAGGCCAAAATAGGAAATTTCCATTCATACAATACAAGGCATGGGGAGGCACTATGCTACCCAACTTATAGGACATCAAAATTTGAAAAAGGCCCAGTATATGTGGGATTACATTTTTTAAACGAATTGTCACTGAAATTTAAAAAAAGAAACACATTTCAAAATTTAAAGATTTAGTAAAGTCCTTTCTTCTTTCGCATGCCTTCTACAGTGTAAATGATAACCTTAATATGGAAAGTTCCAAGTTATGATTGTTTTAAATTATTTTGATTTATATATAACAGTTTGATTCATTTGGCAACATTATTCAATGTATGCTTAGATAAATATATTTTGAGTGTTCAAAGTTATTACTATTTCATACATTCGACTACCTCACATGTCTGTAGTACAAGATTATTAAATATTAATTAATTGATACAGTATTATTTATATTAGTAGTAGTTATAGTTAATTTGACAAGACACAACATTTGTACAAACAGAATTTATAATTGTAATAAATATTATGTGTTAAAAAGGATTTGTTTTGATTTGTCGCCGGTATAAATCATTGTCACACTATACAAATACATCACCGGTTTATTTGTCATTGGGCTATTTATTGATGACACTTTTAAGGAATAGTTGGCCTTAGTTTGTAACAATAACTACACCCATCACATTCATTCGAAATAAACTTTAATTGCATTTCAATAACTACAAAATAACATGTCAACTTGCTCTTGGAGTGCTGGGTAATCCTGTAAGCTATTTGTTTGTTACGACTTAAAATTCAAAGGCATTTAAAATTACTACATTTTTTTTAGTAAGCTGATCATTATGTGTACAATACACTGATGAAACAGAATTGCCAACAAAATTGTATCGTCATATATAGGACAGAAGTAAATCTCCATTGATTGATTAACATTGAATCTTTATTTCGAGGTTTGTGACTATTATATTATCCTTTCAATCATAGATTGAATTAATTAAAAAATTAATTTGTAAACATTTACAATAACGTATAACTAATACAAATTATTACTTTATGCCAATAAAATATTATTATCATTATTAATAAACTATTAGAGATAATGTTATACGTTTTATAATATACTCAAATGTCAGATATTTACTGACTTAAACGAAACGTGGAGTTATCGTGCAACTTGGCTAATTGACAGGGACTTGGCTAATTGACAGCGACTTGGCTAATTGGCAGCGACTTAGCTAATTGGCAGCGTCTTGGCTAATTGGCAGCGACTTGGCTAATTGGCAGCGAATTGGCCAATTGACAGCGACTTAGCTAATTGACAAGGACTTGGCTAATTGACAGCGACTTAGCTAATTGACAGCGACTTGGCCAATTGACAGCGACTTAGCTAATTGACAGCGACTTAGCTAATTGGCAGCGACTTGGCCAATTGACAGCGACTTAGCTAATTGACAGCGACTTAGCTAATTGACAGTGACTTGGCCAATTGACAGCGACTTGGCCAATTGACAGCGACTTGGCCAATTGACAGCGACTTGGCCAATTGACAGCGACTTAGCTAATTGACAAGGACTTGGCTAATTGACAGCGACTTAGCTAATTGACAGGGACTTGGCTAATTGACAGCGACTTAGCTAATTGACAGCGACTTAGCTAATTGGCAGCGACTTGGCCAATTGACAGCGACTTGGCTAATTGACAGCGACTTGGCCAATTGACAGTGACTTGGCTAATTGACAGCGACTTGACTAATTGACAGTGACTTGGCTAATTGACAGCGACTTGGCTCATTGACAGCGACTTGGCCAATAGACAGCGACTTGGCCAATTGTCAGTGACTTGGCCAATTGACAGCGACTTGGATAATTGACAGGGACTTAGCTAATTGACAGCGACTTAGCTAATTGACAGCGACTTGGCTAATTGACAGCGGCTTGGCCAATTGACAGCGACTTGGCCAATTGACAGCGACTTTGCCAATTGACAGCGACTTGGCCAATTGACAGCGACTTGGCCAATTGACAGCGACTTGGCCAATTGACAGCGACTTGGCCAATTGACAGCGACTTGGCCAATTGACAGCGACTTGGCCAATTGACAGCAACTTAGCTAATTGGCAGTGACTTGGCCAATTAACAGCGACTTGGCTAATTGACAGTGACTTAGCTAATAGGCAGCGACTTGGCCAATTGACAGCGACTTGGCCAATTGACAGGGACCTTGCCAATTGACAGCGACTTGGCCAATTGACGGCGACTTAGCTAATTGGCAGCGACTTGGTCAATTGACAGCGACTTGGCCAATTGACAGCGACTTGGCCAATTGACAGCGACTTGGCTAATTGACAGCGACTTGACTAATTGACAGCGACTTGGCCAATTGACAGCGACTTGGCTAATTGACAGTGACTTGACTAATTGACAGTGACTTGGCTAATTGACAGCGACTTGGCTAATTGACAGCGACTTGGCTAATTGGTAGCGACTTGGCCAATTGACAGCGACTTAGCTAATTGGCAGCGACTTGGTCAATTGACAGCGACTTGGCCAATTGACAGCGACTTGGCCAATTGACAGCGACTTGGCTAATTGACAGCGACTTGACTAATTGACAGCGACTTGGCCAATTGACAGCGACTTGGCCAATTGACAGCGACTTGGCTAATTGACAGTGACTTGACTAATTGACAGTGACTTGGCTAATTGACAGCGACTTAGCTAATTGACATCGACTTGGCTAATTGACAGCGACTTGGCTAATTGGTAGCGACTTGGCCAATTGACAGCGACTTGGATATTTGACAGTGACTTAGCTAATTGACAGCGACTTGGCTAATTGACAGCGACTTGGCCAATTGACAGCGACTTGGCCAATTGACAGCGACTTGGCCAATTGACAGCGACTTGGCTAATTGACAGCGACTTGACTAATTGACAGCGACTTGGCCAATTGACAGCGACTTGGCTAATTGACAGTGACTTGACTAATTGACAGTGACTTGGCTAATTGACAGCGACTTGGCTAATTGACAGCGACTTGGCTAATTGGTAGCGACTTGGCCAATTGACAGCGACTTAGCTAATTGGCAGCGACTTGGTCAATTGACAGCGACTTGGCCAATTGACAGCGACTTGGCCAATTGACAGCGACTTGGCTAATTGACAGCGACTTGACTAATTGACAGCGACTTGGCCAATTGACAGCGACTTGGCCAATTGACAGCGACTTGGCTAATTGACAGTGACTTGACTAATTGACAGTGACTTGGCTAATTGACAGCGACTTAGCTAATTGACATCGACTTGGCTAATTGACAGTAACTTGGCTAATTGGTAGCGACTTGGCCAATTGACAGCGACTTGGATATTTGACAGTGACTTAGCTAATTGACAGCGACTTGGCTAATTGACAGCGACTTGGCCAATTGACAGCGACTTGGCCAATTGATAGCGACTTGGCCAATTAAACTTGCACAACCTTTAATTATAGTTCGAAAACAATCTATATGCCCTCTTACGCATTTCCCAACCATTTAAAGGTACCAACATTATGTGATTGTATAGATTTAGAGAACTCAAAATTTTAATTATTGGAAAAGTATTTTTAACAATTATTTTTGTCTTGAATAAGGTACTCATAAAACAACTATAATCTATGTCAATTAAGCATACTTAGTATTATTTTGTTTATAGAAAAATAATTGAATTTTAGTATCTAATGTTGTAATTTAATTAATAACAAATAATCTAGGTTGAAATTGTAATGAAAATGTTTTCTCGCACAGATCATTGATATATCCTAAATAACAGGTTGGTAAATATGCAAGGCTGAATATTCACATTAATGTTATCAAATTTGTTCAATAAAATCATATCCAATTTCAGCACTCAATGAGACATTTTAAAGTTGCATTTGAAACAAAATTACCATATTGTAAGAATTAATATATATTTTAAACACACTACTCATCATGGAATATCTCTAAAATGTTTTGCTGGTAATTTAATGCCAGTTGCCTACATCTCGCCACCATACATATGTATTTATGCAATGTTCAGCTCTGGAGTGGACAGTTCTTTTCCAGATAAACATTGTTTTAGTGTACGATACATAGCCATCCACTCACCATACAAGCACAGATCTAACTGACGTAAAAAATAAATACACAGAAACAGACACAACATCCTTTGAATGCTTAACCGTTAAAAATACAAGCAGCACTATGATAATAAAGTATAAAGTAAAAATAAAGTACAACCTACACTAACATATGTATGGCTTTAGAACTGATTCTCCATCGTAGAGTTATAAATTTGCTCTCTGGCGTTGAAGGTACACCTAACACATGTGTAGTCCATCCATCCAGGTCAATGGGCGTTAACATTACAGTACAGTAGGCCTACTTTATCGTTAAAGTACACTTCCACACGTATGCACATCGTTGAAGGTACACTCAACAAATGTGTAGTCCGTCCAACCAGAACAATGGGCGTTAACATTACAGTACTTTATCGTTTAAGTACACTTCCAAACGTATGCACAATCATTGATGGTACACTCAACACATGTGTTGTCCGTCCCACCACGTCAATGGGCGTTAACATTAAAGTACAGTACTTTGTCGTTTAAGTACACATCCACACGTATGCACAATTGTTGAAGGTACACTCAACACATGTGTAGTCCAACCAGGTCAATAGGCGTTAACATTACAGTACAGTACTTTGTCATTTAAGTACACTTCCACACGTATGCACAATCGCCGGAGGTACACTCAACACATGTGTAGTCCAACCAGGTCAATGGGCGTTAACATTACAGTACAGTACTTTGTCATTTAAGTACACTTCCACACGTATGCACAATCGCCGGAGGTACACTCAACACATGTGTAGTCCAACCAGGTCAATGGGCGTTAACATTACAGTACAGTACTTTGTCATTTAAGTACACTTCCACACGTATGCACAATCGCTGAAGGTACACTCAACACATGTGTAGTCCAACCAGGACAATGGGCGTTAACATTACATTACAGTACTTTGTCATTTAAATACACTTCCACACGTATGCACATCGTTGAAGGTACACTCAACACATGTGTAGTCCAACCAGGTCAATGGGCGTTAACATTACAGTACAGTACTTTGTCATTTAAGTACACTTCCACACGTATGCACATCGTTAAAGGTACACTCAACACATGTGTAGTCCAACCAGGTCAATGGACGTTAACATTACAGTACAGTACTTTTCATTTAAGTACACTTCCACACGGATGCACAATCGCTGACGGTACACTCAACACATGTGTAGTACGTCCATTCAGGACAATGGGCGTTAACATTACAGTACTTTATCGTTTAAGTACACTTCCACACGTATGCACCATCGTTGAAGGTACACTCAACACATGTGTAGTACGTCCATTCAGGACAATGGGCGTTAACATTACAGTACTTTATCGTTTAAGTACACTTCCACACGTATGCACATTGTTAACAGTAGGCACATACACTTAACAGTAGGCCTACTTTATCGTTTAAGTACACTTCCACACGTATGCACATCGTTGAAGGTACACTCAACACATGTGTAGTACGTCCATTCACGACAATGGGCGTTAACATTACAATACAGTACTTTGTCGTTTAAGTACACTTCCACACGTATGCACCATCGTTGAAGGTACACTCAACACATGTGTAGTACGTCCATTCAGGACAATGGGCGTTAACATTACAGTACTTTATCGTTTAAGTACACTTCCACACGTATGCACATCGTTGAAGGTACACTCAACACATATGTAGTCCAACCAGGTCAATGGGCGTTAACATTACAGTACTTTATCGTTTAAGTACACTTCCACACGTATGCACCATCGTTGAAGGTACAGTCAACACATGTGTAGTACGTCCATTCAGGACATTGGGCGTTAACATTACAGTACTTTATCGTTTAAGTACACTTCCACACATATGCATCATCGTTTAGGTACACTCAACAAATGTGTAGTCTGTCCAACCAAGTCAGTGGTCTTTAACATTACAGTACAGTACTTTGTCGATTAAGTACACTTCCACACGTATGCATATTCGTTGAAGGTACACTCAACACATGTGTAGTACGTCCATTCAGGACAATGGGCGTTAACCTTACAGTACTTTATCGTTTAAGTACACTTCCACACGTATGCACATTCGTTGAAGGTACACTCAACACATGTGTAGTACGTCCATTCAGGACAATGGGCGTTAACCTTACAGTACTTTATCGTTTAAGTACACTTCCACACGTATGCACATTAGTTGAAGGTACACTCAACACATGTGTAGTACGTCCATTCAGGACAATGGGCGTTAACCTTACAGTACTTTATCGTTTAAGTACACTTCCACACGTATGCACCATCGTTGAAGGTACACTCAACACATGTGTAGTACGTCCATTCAGGACAATGGGCGTTAACCTTACAGTACTTTATCGTTTAAGTACACTTCCACACGTATGCACATTCGTTGAAGGTACACTCAACACATGTGTAGTACGTCCATTCAGGACAATGGCCGTTAACATTACAGTACTTTATCGTTTAAGTACACTTCCACACGTATGCACATCGTTGAAGGTACACTCAACACATGTGTAGTACGTCCATTCAGGACAATGGGCGTTAACATTACAGTACTTTATCGTTTAAGTACACTTCCACACGTATGCACCATCGTTGAAGGTACACTCAACACATGTGTAGTACGTCCATTCAGGACAATGGGCGTTAACATTACAGTACAGTACTTTGTCGTTTAAGTACACTTCCACACGTATGCACATTCGTTGAAGGTACACTCAACACATGTGTAGTACGTCCATTCAGGACAATGGGCGTTAACATTACAGTTCAGTACTTTGTCGTTTAAGTACACTTCCACACGTATGCACCATCGTTGAAGGTACACTCAACACATGTGTAGTACGTCCATTCAGGACAATGGGCGTTAACATTACAGTACTTTATCGTTTAAGTACACTTCCACAGGTATGCATCATCGTTAAGGTACACTCATCAAATGTGTAGTCTTTCCAACCAAGTTAATGGTCGTTAACATTACAGTACAGTACATTGTCGTTTAAGTACACTTCCACTCGTATGCACATTCGTTGAAGGTACACTCAACACATGTGTAGTACGTCCATTCAGGACAATGAGCGTTAACATTACAGTACAGTAGGCCTACTTTATCGTTTAAGTACACTTCCACACGTATGCACATCGTTGAATGTACACTCAACACATGTGTAGTACGTCCATTCAGGACAATGGGCGTTAACATTACAGTACTTTATCGTTTAAGTACACTTCCACACGTATGCACATCGTTGAAGGTACACTCAACACATGTGTAGTACGTCCATTCAGGACAATGGGCGTTAACATTACAGTACTTTATCGTTTAAGTACACTTCCACACGTATGCATCATCGTTTAGGTACACTCAACAAATGTGTAGTCTGTCCAACCAAGTCAATGGTCTT
This sequence comes from Stictocephala bisonia, assembly GCA_035578905.1. NCBI lineage: Eukaryota > Metazoa > Arthropoda > Insecta > Hemiptera > Membracidae > Stictocephala > Stictocephala bisonia. The sequence goes on from JAQJVL010000486.1 coordinate 328,558, forward strand.
TAACATTACAGTACAGTACTTTGTCGATTAAGTACACTTCCACACGTATGCACATTCGTTGAAGGTATACTCAACACATGTGTAGTACGTCCATTCAGGACAATGGGCGTTAACATTACAGTACTTTATCTTTTAAGTACACTTCCACACGTATGCACCATCGTTGAAGGTACACTCAACACATGTGTAGTACGTCCATTCAGGACAATGGGCGTTAACATTACAGTACTTTATCTTTTAAGTACACTTCCACACGTATGCACCATCGTTGAAGGTACACTCAACACATATGTAGTACGTCCATTCAGGACAATAGGCGTTAACATTACAGTACTTTATCTTTTAAGTACACTTCCACACGTATGCACCATCGTTGAAGGTACACTCAACACATGTGTAGTACGTCCATTCAGGACAATGGGCGTTAACATTACAGTACTTTATCTTTTAAGTACACTTCCACACGTATGCACCATCGTTGAAGGTACACTCAACACATGTGTAGTCCAACCAGGTCAATGGGCGTTAACATTACAGTACTTTATCGTTTAAGTACACTTCCACACGTATGCACATCGTTGAAGGTACACTCAACACATGTGTAGTACGTCCATTCAGGTCAATGGGCGTTAACATTACAGTACTTTATCGTTTAAGTACACTTCCACACGTATGCACATTCGTTGAAGGTACACTCAACACATGTGTAGTACGTCCATTCAGGACAATGGGCGTTAACATTACAGTACTTTATCTTTTAAGTACACTTCCACACGTATGCACCATCGTTGAAGGTACACTCAACACATGTGTAGTCCAACCAGGTCAATGGGCGTTAACATTACAGTACTTTATCGTTTAAGTACACTTCCACACGTATGCACATCGTTGAAGGTACACTCAACACATGTGTAGTCCAACCAGGTCAATGGGCGTTAACATTACAGTACTTTATCGTTTAAGTACACTTCCACACGTATGCACCATCGTTGAAGGTACACTCAACACATGTGTAGTACGTCCATTCAGGACAATAGGCGTTAACATTACAGTACTTTATCATTTAAGTACAATTCCACACGTATGCATCATCGTTAAGGTACACTCAACAAATGTGTAGTCTGTCCAACCAAGTTAATGGTCGTTAACATTACAATACAGTACATTGTCGTTTAAGTACACTTCCACTCGTATGCACATTCGTTGAAGGTACACTCAACACATGTGTAGTCCAACCAGGTTTATGGGCGTTAACATTACAGTACTTTATCGTTTAAGTACACTTCCACACGTATGCATCATCGTTAAGGTACACTCAACAAATGTGTAGTCTGTCCAACCAAGTTAATGGTCGTTAACATTACAATACAGTACATTGTCGTTTAAGTACACTTCCACTCGTATGCACATCGTTGAAGGTACACTCAACACATGTGTAGTACGTCCAACCAAGTTAATGGTCGTTAACATTACAATACAGTACATTGTCGTTTAAGTACACTTCCACACGTATGCATCATCGTTAAGGTACACTCAACAAATGTGTAGTCTGTCCAACCAAGTTAATGGTCGTTAACATTACAATACAGTACATTGTCGTTTAAGTACACTTCCACTCGTATGCACATCGTTGAAGGTACACTCAACAAATGTGTAGTCTGTCCAACCAAGTTAATGGTCGTTAACATTACAATACAGTACATTGTCGTTTAAGTACACTTCCACACGTATGCACATCGTTGAAGGTACACTCAACAAATGTGTAGTCTGTCCAACCAAGTTAATGGTCGTTAACATTACAATACAGTACATTGTCGTTTAAGTACACTTCCACTCGTATGCACATCGTTGAAGGTACACTCAACAAATGTGTAGTCTGTCCAACCAAGTTAATGGTCGTTAACATTACAATACAGTACATTGTCGTTTAAGTACACTTCCACTCGTATGCACATCGTTGAAGGTACACTCAACAAATGTGTAGTCTGTCCAACCAAGTTAATGGTCGTTAACATTACAGTACATTGTCGTTTAAGTACACTTCCACTCGTATGCACATCGTTGAAGGTACACTCAACAAATGTGTAGTCTGTCCAACCAAGTTAATGGTCGTTAACATTACAATACAGTACATTGTCGTTTAAGTACACTTCCACACGTATGCACATCGTTGAAGGTACACTCAACACATGTGTAGTACGTCCATTCAGGACAATGAGCGTTAACATTACAGTACAGTAGGCCTACTTTATCGTTTAAGTACACTTCCACACGTATGCACATCGTTGAAGGTACACTCAACACATGTGTAGTACGTCCATTCAGGACAATGGGCGTTAACATTACAGTACAGTACTTTGTCGTTTAAGTACACTTCCACACGTATGCACATTCGTTGAAGGTACACTCAACACATGTGTAGTACGTCCATTCAGGACAATGGGCGTTAACATTACAGTACTTTATCGTTTAAGTACACTTCCACACGTATGCACATTCGTTGAAGGTACACTCAACACATGTGTAGTCCAACCAGTTCAATGGGCGTTAACATTACAGTACTTTATCGTTTAAGTACACTTCCACACGTATGCACCATCGTTGAAGGTACACTCAACACATGTGTAGTACGTCCATTAAGGACAATGGGCGTTAACATTACAGTACTTTATCGTTTAAGTACACTTCCACACGTATGCATCATCGTTGAAGGTACACTCAACACATGTGTAGTACGTCCATTAAGGACAATGGGCGTTAACATTACAGTACTTTATCGTTTAAGTACACTTCCACACGTATGCATCATCGTTGAAGGTACACTCAACACATGTGTAGTACGTCCATTAAGGACAATGGGCGTTAACATTACAGTACTTTATCGTTTAAGAACACTTCCACACGTATGCATCATCGTTGAAGGTACACTCAACACATGTGTAGTACGTCCATTAAGGACAATGGGCGTTAACATTACAGTATTGTATCATTTAAGTACACTTCCACACGTATGCACATCGTTGAAGGTACACTCAACACATGTGTAGTACGTCCATTAAGGACAATGGGCGTTAACATTACAGTACTTTATCGTTTAAGTACACTTCCACACGTATGCACATCGTTGAAGGTACACTCAACACATGTGTAGTACGTCCATTCAGGACAATGAGCGTTAACATTACAGTACTTTATCGTTTAAGAACACTTCCACACGTATGCATCATCGTTGAAGGTACACTCAACACATGTGTAGTACGTCCATTAAGGACAATGGGCGTTAACATTACAGTACTTTATCGTTTAAGTACACTTCCACACGTATGCATCATCGTTGAAGGTACACTCAACACATGTGTAGTACGTCCATTAAGGACAATGGGCGTTAACATTACAGTACTTTATCGTTTAAGTACACTTCCACACGTATGCATCATCGTTGAAGGTACACTCAACACATGTGTAGTACGTCCATTCAGGACAATGAGCGTTAACATTACAGTACTTTATCGTTTAAGAACACTTCCACACGTATGCATCATCGTTAAGGTACACTCAACAAATGTGTAGTCTGTCCAACCAAGTCAATGGTCGTTAACATTACAGTACAGTACTTTGTCGTTTAAGTACACTTCCACACGTATGCACATTCGTTGAAGGCACACTCAATACATGTGTAGTACGTCCATTCAGGACAATGGGCGTTAAAATTACAGTACTTTATCGTTTAAGTACACTTCCACACGTATGCACATCGTTGAAGGTACACTCAACACATGTGCATTACGTCCATTCAGGACAATGGGCGTTAACATTACAGTACTTTATCGTTTAAGTACACTTCCACACGTATGCACCATCGTTGAAGGTACACTCAACAAATGTGTAGTCCGTCCAACCAGGACAATGGGCGTTAACATTACAGTACTTTATCGTTTAAGTACACTTCCACACGTATGCACCATCGTTGAAGGTACACTCAACACACGTGTAGTCCGTCCAACCAGGTCAACGGGCGTTAACATTACAGTATTGTATCATTTAAGTACACTTCCACACGTATGCAACATCGTTGAAGGTACACTCAACACATGTGTAGTACGTCCATTCAGGACAATGGGCGTTAATATTACAGTACTTTATCGTTTAAGTACACTTCCACACGTATGCACATCGTTGAAGGTACACTCAACACATGTGTAGTACGTCCATTCAGGACAATGGTCGTTAACATTACAGTACAGTACTTTGTCGTTTAAGTACACTTCCACACGTATGCACATTCGTTGAAGGTACACTCAACACATGTGTAGTACGTCCATTCAGGACAATGGGCGTTAATATTACAGTACTTTATCGTTTAAGTACACTTCCACACGTATGCACATCGTTGAAGGTACACTCAACACATGTGTAGTACGTCCATTCAGGACAATGGTCGTTAACATTACAGTACAGTACTTTGTCGTTTAAGTACACTTCCACTCGTATGCACATTCGTTGAAGGTATACTCAACACATGTGTAGTCTGTCCAACCAAGTTAATGGTCGTTAACATTACAGTACAGTACTTTGTCGTTTAAGTACACTTCCACACGTATGCACATCGTTGAAGGTACACTCAACACATGTGTAGTACGTCCATTCAGGACAATGGTCGTTAACATTACAGTACAGTACTTTGTCGTTTAAGTACACTTCCACTCGTATGCACATTCGTTGAAGGTATACTCAACACATGTGTAGTCTGTCCAACCAAGTTAATGGTCGTTAACATTACAGTACAGTACTTTGTCGTTTAAGTACACTTCCACTCGTATGCACATTCGTTGAAGGTATACTCAACACATGTGTAGTCTGTCCAACCAAGTTAATGGTCGTTAACATTACAGTACAGTACTTTGTCGTTTAAGTACACTTCCACACGTATGCACATCGTTGAAGGTACACTCAACACATGTGTAGTACGTCCATTCAGGACAATGGTCGTTAACATTACAGTACAGTACTTTGTCGTTTAAGTACACTTCCACTCGTATGCACATTCGTTGAAGGTATACTCAACACATGTGTAGTCTGTCCAACCAAGTTAATGGTCGTTAACATTACAGTACAGTACTTTGTCGTTTAAGTACACTTCCACACGTATGCACAATCGCCGGAGGTACACTCAACACATGTGTAGTCCAACCAGGTCAATGGGCGTTAACATTACAGTACAGTACTTTTTCGTTTCAGTACACTTCCACACGTATGCACAATCGTTGAATGCATTTATAGCCTTAATGTCTTAAATTAACCTTTTTTATTACTTTTTCCTGTTTAAACATTTATTTCATTATTGAAATTGATTCCAAGATATTTAATCTGTTCCTGTTTTTCTGTAGATTTTATATCGCTGTGTTTTAGGGTAACAGTATAACATTTTAACTGTCCATTCGGTTTTAGACATGTGACAGGAATTTAGCTCTGTCCCATATTAGATGAAATAATGTACATCGATATGGTATTTAGCTCTATGACAAGAGATCGCTTTACGTTTTCATTTCTAATAATATCTAGTGGCTTTTGGAGATTTTCCAAGTTAAACACAGCTTTTATATAATTTTAAAATTAAAAATGGTAGCTGTCAAAAAACAAAAAGCTATAAATATAGTTTTAGACTAATTTCGTTGAACGTATTTACGTTTATATCATATTAAGCTTTTACTGATTTTTTTGTTATTATCAATTAGAACTGTTACCACTGTACGTCTAGGGTGGGTGGTAGGGTCATCACCGCTGTACGTGTAGAGTGGGTGGTAGGGTCATCCCCACTGTACATGTAGGATGGGCGGGAGGGTTATTGCTACTGTACGTGTAGGGTGGGTGGTTCATGACATTAATTGATTGCAAACTGGGATTTAACTTATAACCAAAGGTTTCTAATATATTAGTATTTGTGATTTAAACTAAAATATGATACTTAAACTGAATAGATTTATATAAAAATAGTAATTTATATAAGTTCTTGGCGTATTAATTAATCCTTTTTGGATACTGTTAACATTAATTTGTTGTTTTTATTATTCTGTGTAAACCTTTCTTGAATATTGTTTTTAATATAAAGCAAATATAAATTAGTCTCGAATTTTGAAATTCTTTATAAAATAAAATAAAATACTCTAATAACAGGCATTTCTGTGAAAACTATAAAACTGTTATACCAACATCTGAAAGCCTTTTGATAACTGAATCCCCGGATTTACCTGAAAACTCCGATGTCAGTTAATTGTAACATGTAAAGCCTTAACTAATTAACGGTTCCAATTTATGCCAATAATGCAATCATGGACACAGACACATGCAGTGTTACACAGTGATTGGCTACTGGCTGTCCAATAATGCAATCATGGACGGCTACACAGACACATGCAGTGTTAAACAGTGATTGGCTACTGGCTGTCCAATAATGCAATCATGGACGGCTACACAGACACATGCAGTGTTAAACAGTGATTGGCTACTGGCTGCCCAATAATGCAATCATGGACGGCTACACAGACACATGCAGTGTTAAACAGTGATTGGCTACTGGCTGTCCAATAATGCAATCATGGACGGCTACACAGACACATGCAGTGTTAAACAGTGATTGGCTACTGGCTGTCCAATAATGCAATCATGGACGGCTACACAGACACATGCAGTGTTACACAGTGATTGGCTACTGGCTGTCCAATAATGCAATCATGGACGGCTACACAGACATATGCAGTGTTAAACAGTGATTGGCTACTGGCTGTCCAATAATGCAATCATGGACGGCTACACAGACATATGCAGTGTTAAACAGTGATTGGCTACTGGCTGTCCAATAATGCAATCATGGACGGCTACACAGACACATGCAGTGTTAAACAGTGATTGGCTACTGGCTACCCAATAATGCAATCATGGACGGCTACACAGACATATGCAGTGTTAAACAGTGATTGGCTACTGGCTGTCCAATAATGCAATCATGGACGGCTACACAGACATATGCAGTGTTAAACAGTGATTGGCTACTGGCTGTCCAATAATGCAATCATGGACGGCTACACAGACATATGCAGTGTTAAACAGTGATTGGCTACTGGCTGTCCAATAATGCAATCATGGACGGCTACACAGACACATGCAGTGTTAAACAGTGACTGGCTACTGGCTGTCCAATAATGCAATCATGGACGGCTACACAGACATATGCAGTGTTAAACAGTGATTGGCTACTGGCTGTCCAATAATGCAATCATGGACGGCTACACAGACACATGCAGTGTTAAACAGTGATTGGCTACTGGCTGCCCAATTGAAAATGAGCTATTTCAATTATATAAATCACAAATATAAGTTTAGTTCATATATTAAATACATTTTGTATTTTTTGAAATACTTTTATTTGTTGTATTTTTGTTCAAACATTACAATAATTATTTAAGATTACTATTGATCCGTTATGCTCCTCTCTTTCTTTCTTTTCTTTTATAAAAAACTTCATTCGCCAATTGACATGGGCCTACAGGCCTGTACGTCAACTGGCGTGTAAAGTACCGACCGTTGGCTTAGTGGGGATTCGAACCTTGGATCTTGCCCTCCGCAGTCCGAAGCCTTAGCCACGCCGGCTTTAACTCTAGTAATTTAACTCTAGCCCTCTTTTGTAGAAAATTCATGAAAAATATTATTAATAATACAAAGTGGCAAAGGATTTTCTTATACTGGAAACCCTTTGTACATTGTTATAATTCGAAAGAATAAAACCCTATGATTATAAGAAGAAAGCCTGCTTATGAAATAACTTTCTGACATTCAGTTTATCGTCCTGTCTATATCAATACTTGTACCTTAACGGTAGTATTGACCCTCCTACCCACTCAAATACGTACGGTGAAATTGACCCACCCGCCTACTCATAAACGTATGGCAGTATTGACCCACCCACCCATAAACGTATGGCAGTATTGACCCACCCACTCATACACGTATGGCAGTATTGACCCACCTACACATACATGTATGACAGTATTGACCCACCCATTCATACACGAATGGCAGTATTGACCCACCCACCCACTCATACACGAATGGCTATATTGACCCACCCACTCACACACCTATGGCAGTATTGCCAACCCACCCACTCATACACGTATGGCAGTATTGACCCACCCACCCCCTCACACACCTATGGCAGTATTGACCCAACCACCCACTCATACACGTATAGCTATATTGACCCACCCACCCACTCACACACCTATGGCAGTATTGACCCACTCACCCACTCATACACGTATGGCAGTACTGACCCTCCCACCCACTCATACACGTATGGCCATATTGGGCCCACCCACCCACTAATAACCTATGGCAGTATTGACCCAACCACCCACTCATACATGTATAGCTATATTGACCCACCCACCCACTCACACACCTATGGCAGTATTGACCCACTCACCCACTCATACACGTATGGCAGTACTGACCCTCCCACCCACTCATACACGTATGGCCATATTGGGCCCACCCACCCACTAATAACCTATGGCAGTATTGACCCACCCACCCACTCACACACGTGTAAGACATTTGAAAAGTTATATGGACCCAAAATATCGAAATGGTTGTTACTAATGCAGTTTTAAAACACTAAGGAAGCAACAATTATATGCATGAAAATAATTTACTGAAAGTGTTAAATTATAAATGCTTGTTTGTGTTCTACGAACAGATAAACTGGATTGACCGTACATCGACCAATGTTTTCATTCTGGATCGATATTCCAAAACAACAGAACCAAGTAGAACCCACTGTAATCGGCTTCGTTTCATGTGGAGAACTTATACACAGGGCTTAAACTTGTAAGGCAATATAGCTGAGATGTAAACAGCCACTTGGACTGTTTGTGTACCTCAGTAACGCAAAGTACGGACATTGGACAAAATATTGAAAAATTAAACTTTGTATCTCCCAGTTTGCCAATAATGAAATGTATACTTACAGCATTAAAGTTTTTTTTGCGAAATTTAAACTAAGCTCATATTAGATAAAATTCACGTAATTTAACTTATACAAAATTTACCATTACTTAAAAAAGTATTCACCAATATTTGTGTTAGAGTTAGACAGATGAGCATTAGTAAAACTTATAAATAAATTCATTTAAAAAACATTGTAGATTCATTCTAAGACTAGAAAGATTATTTCAACAATGTTTTAGCTTAAAACAGTGTTTTGAAACTTACATTGCTAAAAAGCGATTTATTTAATTTTATTTCTGAATTACATATTAGGGGCTGTCCCTAAATTACGTAACGCTAAAATCGGGGTTTTCAGACCCGCCTCCCTCCCGTGTAATGAACTTGTAATGGTAATACCTATCACCCCTTAAAAATTACGTCACGCTGTCACCAACCCCCTTCTAATTGTTATCATCCATTTTCATAAATATTATGATTTATTATAGTCAATTTATTATTTTGTTTTGTTTGCTTTCTAATGGGGGGGGGGGGAGAATATATTACTAACTTTAAAATCTTTTATTTTTGGGATAAGCATCAAATTTTGGGGATTAATTCAAACAAATTGTTGATGTTTAATTTTTAGGTAACGCCACGCAGAAAACCCCCACCCTCCCCCGTAACGGTGTATAACGCTGCCAAATAAACCCCTTCCGCCTAAAGGCGTTACGTAATTTAGGGACGACCCCTTAGAGCTCTTCCACAGGTGTTTGAATAGGAAGAAACCCTAAGCTCAGAGTTTATTTGATGATTTACGTAAAAAATATATAATTTAATAGTAGATATATCATGGAGAATGTTTGATTAATCAGTATATTTCCCTCTTTTGTATTTACAATGTTTATTAATCGTCAGCCTATTTCAGTTTCTTACTTAATTATTTAGATTCGATTGGAAATGTGCATTAGTTCGATCCATCGAACGGAAATCGAGTAATTGCATTTATAACATTTTTATTACTTAAACTACAATCAAATAAAACACAATGGGTTATAGTTTGGTTACTAATTTACTGCTTTGTTGACATTTTGTCACATAAATACAATTTTGATAAAAGTAGGTATCTAATAAAATTATAGGATGAATAAGTACTATTTTACTCAGAATAAACGAAGTTTAAGGACTGTATTAATATTTCAGACTGATTTGCTCACAGGCTGAGATTAACCGGGTTCAATGTCAATCGGTCAAATGCGGTAATTAATTGGTTCTCTAATTAATTGAAGATTCTGTCATCAGGCCTGGAGAGATAGGATTGGCCATCACAATTGGAGCTGATAGATCAATGATTCCCTTACAATTGCAAGCAAGATACATGTACTAAACATTAATTTGGTTGGTATTATTAAGTTGGTTCGATTTTATTGGTTTATTTCTTCGGTTTGTTTAATTTATTGTTAATGAGCTGTAGATCGACACTAACTTATATGAATTTAAGGAGAATATTTTCGAGGAACACAACATTTTTGAAATTGTTGTTAGAGTCGTTATAGAGTTTTATTAAGAACAGGCCTTACTTTCAGCGGGTGTAAGGAGTGTTAGCTATTTGATCGTCCAATTTTTGATTTTTTTTGATTTTGATCCATCTTTCATTTCAACCTTCTAATAAAATTTTAAAACAATCACAGAAAAATTTAAAATATCACCTAAAGTCCTTGATGATAGTATTTTTGCATACATATTTATCTTTTTTAACTTTTAAAATTTTTGTATGTATGCGGTAATTGAGGGTAATCTGGCACCAAAAATTATCAAAATAGTGATTTTATGCCAGCTTTTACTTAAGAGCTGATAACATGTAAGGGAAAGTGCCGTCATCTGTGTCGGGTCGTAAAGTTTAGAGAATAAGGTATTTCACCCCCGACACCTTCTTAACTCAGCTCTTACCCTCACGTCATATAAATACACCTACTCACGTGTCCTCTTATGAAGGCTACTTTATCCTCTGCAGGTCCACTTTCATTCTTCATTGTCATTCTTTATCTTTGTTGATACTTGTAAAACAATCACACAAATTAATTACTGTAATATGAAAGTTAAATGCATTAATCAATGCTTTTCGTGTAATAGAGTATAATTTTACTTAACCTGTTTTTAGTGTTTCAATATCCTGTTGACTAATTCTCTATTGTCTCTTTGCAGTGCTCTTCCAAGCCTTCATAGGAGTTCCTTTTCACACCTTTATACATAATTGGGATACCATGAATGCTTACTAAGCCAACTTTGCCACTGTCTGCGCACATGCAAGACACTCAAATGTTTGATTGCAGTCATTACATAATTATCGTTAGGAGTTAATTTACCCACTACCATCCATCGTAGTACCAAAAAACCTTCAGTATCAAAAGGCTGTAAAACTTTTCATAAAACATGATAATGTTCTTGGCCATTATGTTTGTAAAATAGTGTTATTGCGATTACAGTAGTTTATTGTTATACAGTAATGATGTTTTTATTTTTCAATAAATGTGAAGCTATAAATGGTTTCACAAATTTTAAAGTACATAAGAATGCTCTTACCTAGTTTACTACTTTTGGTGACTTCATATTTCACTACGAGACTATCGATAAGGAAAGAAAAAATATGATACTACGTCTTTCGTGAGTTTCTGTATCGGTTCATTAATTTACCGACGTAAAAACAACATTAGGTTTACTGATGTTAAGCAAATTCTATTGTTGGAGATTATTGTAATCTGAGCCATTCGGAGGCACAATATTAGCTTTAATGTGGCAGTTAGGGAAGATATTTTGTCGCCAGACAATTTGCATAAGAGCTTCACTTGAAAGCTAAATCCGGTTTTATCCGGTTATAGACACGTGCAGTATTATGCAGGCTTTTGCTGAATCCGTTTGGCTAATGTACTATAATGGAAAAGTAGTACCAGGTATTTAAATGGGAGGGGGAATCTATGAAATAAATAACTCGATATTTTCTTTAAATACCGTAATTAACAAAGTGTTGTAAATGCCTGTATAATTAATATGGTTACATCTATACTAAGTGTATTTTAATCCCTGATTCTAAATTACTTGTTCCGAGAATAGTGAAAAGGTAATGCAAAACTATTATTAACAATATATAAAACTAGGGGACACCCCAGCACAATTCGCGTACCAACCCGGTCACTCGCTACGCTCGTGAGGGAAGCTCGGCCTGCGGCCTCGCCTGGGAACTATATCTAAACCTCCTTTGTGGAACTCGGCCTACGGCCTCGCAGGGGAAAGTTCGGCCTGAGGCCTCACCAACGCACTCTGCAAAAGTTCCGTTTGTGTTCCGGGAAAAGCAGAGGCCTGTGGTGGCCTCGTGAGGAAGATCGGCCTCGCCAAGATTCTTAACCAGTATGACCATGAATTTTGGTTGTGGGGCAATATAGCCCATAAACATAATATTATCTAAAATCTGATCGTATGATAGTAATTAAGAAAAGGATACCTTTAATTTGATACCCCACTTGGGTGTGTTAGTTCAACAATGTTCAATTTTGAATTTTGGAGCATATTTTTTATATGAGGGAGGCAGAGCTCTTAAACGTTGTCTGTTCCAAAATATAATGGTATTATATGATTTATGAGATAAATAACTATAGTTTGATATCCCACTTGGGTGTTTTGTTTTAGTAGTACCTATTTTTTTGTTTTAGAGATTTTTGTTTTGACGGCATATACCCTTTATTTGCCATTTTCAAAATCTGATGGCATATTTGGATTAAGGATAAAAGTCTTTTAAATTGATACCCAATTTGAGTATGTAGCATCAGTATTAAAAAATATTACTTTTCCAACAATTTTTGGGCCCCCGATACTCAAGTTTTTAAGTCTTTAAGCTGAAATTCGTATATAAGATACGCATTTCTTACACTCGTAAAACTGTGAAGGTTTGAAAATTTTACCTAACCTTTTTCTCAAATTAGCTCACTACTTTTTTGTGAGCCACCCATGTTATTCTTATGGGCAAATTTAGATTTTTAACTCCCAAAAACAGCACTTATTTAGCTGAATATTGAAAATGTTTGAATTTTTCTGGGGTTTTAAATGTTAGGTCTACATTCTGTCCAAATTTCATATTTTTCCGAAACTTCGAAGTGAGTAAACACAATTTATTTATAATGGCTATAATAGTTAATACCGCCTTAATTAGCAAATTCTACAGGGAATGAAGTGAATCCATAGTGCAAATAAGCTTTAGTATTTATAAAAATTTGTAGATTTCAAACTTACAAATGTTAATGGTGTCTTTATGAGGAATTTTCTTTTACTTAGTGGATAAAACATAACAAAATGTATGAGTTCATGCCTAATAATTTTACCTTTTAGCATTAATGTATATAATGTCATTACTTTTCTTATAATAATACAGTATCCCTACATTTTGACGACCGGTGTGTTAGGGATGGATAAATAAATATATTTTAGATTAAAATATAAAAATAACGTTTTGTCGTTAAAAGTTAAAAGGTAAATGTATTCAACCAACACAAGAAAACCATTGCTGTGCGGAAGTTGTTATTTAGATAAAGATAGACCGGGAAAATATTTTAAATCAAGAATACAAATATGTTTGAAACTGTGAAATATTTTTTTGGTTTACCTTATAAATGAAATAAACTAGTATTGAGGTTATGTGTGAATGTTTATACATTTAATCCGGGAAAGTATCTTTTAAAATGACAAAATGGGTGGTAATATCGCTGATATATCAGCTGATAATCCCTTCCATGTCCAACTTTAATCAACGGTCTGAATACTAACCAAAAACATAGTATTACCTTTGAATAGACATATCATGGAATATTGTTAGTAATTTTGTTAGTTAGTGAGGCCCGCCACCACAGATGGTTTAAACTGCTTTACATTTACATAGGACTACACTAGCGCTCCACAATGGACCACAAAACAGATGATAATTTGATGTACAACATTTTTAGATATTAATCATAAATTTGAATTAAAAAATATTCCCTCTACAAAAAGAGAAAACTATTAACTCTATTTATCTATTTAGATGTCGTTTACTATATACCATTTCAGCTTGTTTTTAATAGCCTTATTGCGGTGGAGACTGGTGTATAAAGCAAGCAGATACACGTTCGCAGGTCCAGCTGCTTACTAGCTAGCTGAACGGTTAGTGAAGTGAATAATGGAGAAGAACTTAAAGTAATATTTAATGGCAATTTATTGAACATTTATGTAAAACTCATTCCCAATTAAACGATGGGTTAATGTATATTGTGGACATAAAAACATAAACTATACGCAGAAAATAACGACTAAAAAGTTTAGAATAAGTTGTACGATAAATTATAATAAAACTCAATAATAAAATCAATAAATGATAATGTAAGATACTAATAAAAACTTTAATTTATGCATTTATGTACAACATTCGTTTTTCACGCGGTTCATTAAAAATCTCTGTACATTAAAGGTAACTGATAACAGATGTACTAAGTATAATTCTTTACTTTTGCAATATTTATAAATTTAACAATTAACAAGAAAACATTATAAAAACATTAATTATATCTTATTGTGAGTTAAATGTAATAATTTATGTATAATTTTCCTCTTTTAACTATACTACTTTTATCCATGATATCTGTTGATCAACTTTACTTAAGCTTGCAGTTATATATTAATTCTACAAGAATAAATAAATAATAGTCAAAATAATATTAAATAACAACAGTAATACTTGTAACAACAATAATAATAATTTATTGTAATTTAAATTACATCAGTGTCAAGTCATATTTGTAGCTTTTCTGTTTGACCCCAATTTTGCTTAAAATGACTAGCACGTGTTTATGATATTTAATTATTGTAAAATTATTTGTAACAAGATGTCTTTTCAGATCAGGAGGAATTTTACCGACTTATTTCCGTAAAATAAAAAAGTTGTAGTAATAAATATGGCAGAATAATTATTAAATAAAATAAAATCTAACAGTAATTTGTTTAGTACTTTGTACGTTAGTAGGCATTTGTTATCGAAAAAAGCTTCAATAAAACATCTTCCATCAAAGAAAACATTTGTCATAGAATAACACCGACAAGGGATGTATTGCAGATTGAAACTGTGTCCGTGTGTAACTGGTCTTAACTGCGACGTTCGCTAATTATTTGTTGCCAAAACCACTCCAAACTAATTAACGCTTTTGGTTTGTAACTGGTATGTAATTAGAAATGATGATACCGAATTGTTTGTTGATATTATCTGTAACATTATTTATTTATGATTTCCAGAATACACTTATAAAATAAGGAACAATGAAACTTATGATTTACTGATCTTCCTCTGCATAGAATATTACTGATAGGTTATAAGTACAAAATAAGGAACAATGAAACTTATGGTTTACTGATCTTGCTCTGCATAGAATATTACTGATAGGTTATAAGTACAAAATAAGGAACAATGAAACTCATGGTTTACTGATCTTCCTCTGCATAGAATATTACTGATAGGTTATAAGTACAAAATAAGGAACAATGAAACTTATGGTTTACTGATCTTCCTCTGCATAGAATATTACTGATAGGTTATAAGTACAAAATAAGGAACAATGAAACTTATGGTTTACTGATCTTGCTCTGCATAGAATATTACTGATAGGTTATAAGTACAAAATAAGGAACAATGAAACTTATGGTTTACTGATCTTCCTCTGCATAGAATATTACTGATAGGTTATAAGTACAAAATAAGGAACAATGAAACTTATGGTTTACTGATCTTCCTCTGCATAGAATATTACTGATAGGTTATAAGTACAAAATAAGAACAATGAAACTTATGGTTTACTGATCTTGCTCTGCATAGAATATTACTGATAGGTTATAAGTACAAAATAAGAACAATGAAACTTATGGTTTACTGATCTTGCTCTGCATAGAATATTACTGATAGGTTATAAGTACAAAATCAGCTACGAAAATCGTTTTCACCTAGTAAAAATTGCCCTTTTTTAATTTGAAAATAATATTTTTAAGTAAAGTAATTTTTTAAGTTTAGTGATTTTTTTAGTATCACTAAAACTAGTTTCAAATTACCCTGAATTAGTTAACGGCATACATGATTGATAACGTCACAAAACACATGTACAGGTAATTAACATACATTGTCAGTACCTTAGTCAAGCCAATTACGTCAACCTTAAGTATGCAGGTTGAGGCACATACAAGGGTTTATTACGTACATTTACGTAGAATTAATGTTTAAAATATAAATCATGTTTCAAATATATATCTATGGTTAAGTTTCCACGTTTATTAGGATTTAAGTATCAACTTAAGTATAAAGAAAGGGCACAACTCATGAATAAAGGATTAACTGTATTTTTTGTGTGTTCTAATTAATATATATCAAACATTTAAAGGAGAGGCCGATTCCCTTCTTAACCTTACTCTGCCCATTCCTCATAGACTACTGATCTGTGCGAGGAACTTATTCAGACAGAGTAAGGGTGGCCAGTAAAGTTGAAGTTGAATATGACTGATAAATCTTCCGGTCTACGCCGGATTCGAACCATCGCTATCTCTAACCCAGCTCAAAGTCCTGACGCCTTAGACCGCTCGGCCACCGACTCGCCCAATTTCACAACATTATTTTCTCAAAAAAACAATAACAACAGGGCAAGGTTTACAAGTGAATCTGCTAAAATCCTATTTCTGCAATAGCAGAAGGTTACTGTTAGAATATTGACTAATAGGATGACGATGTTTGGGGACGTAGTCAAGAGAGAGAACCTAGTGTATGTCGAAATATTTAAAATGATGACCATAATGATTAAAATACAAGTAATTAGCAAAATAAACAATTCTATGGCTATTTTATCACTGAAAGGGGGTTTTGCACCGTAACAATACGTATTTACGTTCGGAGCTCCTACAGTAGACTTTCTATTATAATTATAAGAAGCACTTCAATTCACGTACGAGACAGAATAGCTGCTGTTTTGGGTTAAGTTTAAACTAATGTTTGTTTGAGGTTATGAAAATGTACAGTAGAGTATTGTAGAGTGTTGTAGAGTATCGTAGAGTATTGTGGTATTGTATTAAAGATTTACATTTGATGTAACTGCTATTGAGATGTTCGCTGCTGATATGTGAAATAGACCTCCCTTTTTCTATTGAATAATAAACAACGAGTGAGAGAAGCCCCATTCTAAGACCTTCAACATTTTGGGGTGTTGGTGGAACCTAGGTTCCAGAAACAACTTAGAGGGTTCACATTCAAACTGATACCTGAGTCAACTATTGACGCAACAGATTGTCAGTGGGTGGGTGGGCCGTCAATAACCAAGTCAATGTGTAGAGCGTGCCATGTCAGCAGTTATGACTCTATGCAGGAATAGAATCCAAAATATAGAATGTAGTATCACTGAGTATAACTTAGTTATTCAGCTTGAAAAATATATTTGTTTCTATAACATATTTAGATGTATGTTATTTTGGAGAACCTCTCTATACACTGATCCCACTAATACGCTTGTAACTAGTTTGAGCGAGTGCTTCTATAGAATATCCATTTAGATTCCATCAAATTTTATAGTTTCGATTTAGATAGTCACCTCTCCGATTTTGATTTTAATTTCTAAAGGCTTTTAAATTGAAATGTTTGTAGGCCTTCGCTTATTTAAATTCTATGTAAAATGTTGAGAAGCAGCAGTTGGCGGTATTAATTAATGTCAGAAATACATGTACAGTAACAAAAAATATTATTTCAAAATTTTAATTTGGTCTATATATGTGACTTCTAACAAATACTAATTACAACGTTCCAAGCAAACATTGATCAATAATAAGTGGAATTAAAATTGAAGTGATTTACAGTACTTTGTGGTTATTTAGAAATAATTCGTTTTTATGATATGAGGGTTTACAGTTCAACCATTTATGTCAATGTCAATCATATTACAGGTGTAATTAAAGTTTGTCAGCTTCATTAACCAAGGGGTGACGACTGAAATAAAAAAAGCTTCAAAATAAAAGTTCTCATTTAGGATTGCTTGATTTACTGTTGAAATATTTTTAACAAAATCGTTAAACTTTGACTAATGACTTTACCCGGATATTTTCAAGTTGTTCAAATAAAAAAATGTATAATGTAACAAATTAATAGCCTTTTAAAATATTACTCCTTATTATTTCAAATTACTACAGTAATTGTTTTAATTAATTCCTGATTTTCTAGTAAATCTACCTTACATTTCTCAATTGTGCACACGAAATTTTCAATTTTCACAAACTACGACTAAACGTCACTTTGCTAAAAAATTGAATCTAGTTATAGCATTTTTTTTACTTTTGTTCTGTAAAAGACAAGAGACTTTATTGGGTATTTTCGTCATAAACAGGAGAAAAACTGTTAATTTTGGTAAAGAATGGGCGTACCCCGCCTTCCGTCCCCCAGGCCGGGGTAAGACCGTTCAGTATGCCGGACCGTTACTACAGTAGACAGAAAACATCGGTAAAAGGCAATTTGTCTCTCGTTGTTCAGCCGTCGAAATGGCACTGAACGTTTCCTTTAATTATTAAAGAAGTATCTTTTGTACTTTGCACGATCTTTTGTAATCGGCTTGAGTACAACACAATTTCCTTTATGTTTTTTCACGGAGCAGGTTAATATTAGATTAGGAAGTAAACGGGCCCCTTATACACATTAAATGAAATGTTTTAATTGTTAGGTTGTGCCTTATTTTATATTTTATCAGGCCCTGATTTCAGGGGATCACCTTTCCTTAAAAAAAGTAATTCCTAACGAAATATTCAAATGTATCATTATTCATCGATAGGAAAAAAGTAGCATTTTTGGTTGAAATTGCTTTCCAGACATTTGGTTTCCAGATATTTATGAGGCTATGAGGTATTTATTCATACTTTACTTATTTGTAGTACGTAAAACAAATTTGATTTGGAGACAAATATAAGTTAATAGCAGGCTTTTATCTTATATTTGTCCTAAATCCTTAATCCTTAATAGCAGGATTCCTGGAAAAATATAACTTTGTTCGTTGAGTGATTTTTACACCGCTTACGTTTGTTGTAAGAGAGGACCTTTAGTTAGTCCTAACCTCGCCGACTGTTACAGTTGTATCAATAAAGCCATTTTTACACCGCTTACGTTTGTTGTAAGAGAGGACCTTTAGTTAGTCCTAACCTCGCCGACTGTTACAGTTGTATCAATAAAGCCATTTTTACACCGCTTACGTTTGTTGTAAGAGAGGACCTTTAGTTAGTCCTAACCTCGCCGACTGTTACAATTGCTGTATCAATAAAGCCATTTTTACACCGCTTACGTTTGTTGTAAGAGAGGACCTTTAGTTAGTCCTAACCTCGCCGACTGTTACAATTGCTGTATCAATAAAGCCATTTTTACACCGCTTACGTTTGTTGTAAGAGAGGACCTTTAGTTAGTCCTAACCTCGCCGACTGTTACAATTAATTGTAACAATAAAGCCATTTTTACACCGCTTACGTTTGTTGTAAGAGAGGACCTTTAGTTAGTCCTAACCTCGCCGACTGTTACAATTGCTGTATCAATAAAGCCATTTTTAATTTCATTTTACACGTAATAATATTTGTTTAATGGTTATAATTATAATATTTTTGAACTCTCAAACGTTATGAGTTAAAGACACACGTATTGTAAGAAGTCAACTAGTGGGTGAAGAACATAACTCGGACTTAACTTACAATAAAATTACAAAACAAATTTACAATAAAGAAAAAAGATACGCAGTGCGTGAATGGGAAAGAGCGAGGGTTTAGACGATGGTAAGTGTATGAACCTCGGTACGTGTATGAGTGCACCTGTCTTAAGTTGTTCTGGATGTTTGACAAAGCTTATTTTTTAAATACTTTACAAAATGATTTAAACTAGTATAACATGTGATCGGTTGGGTAGGAAGATAACACACACTGTTATGTCTTGTTCTGTCTTTTCAGTTTTTGTCAATGAGTCACTTCGCTTCAGCTTGGAATTTGATTCACTACGGGTCTCTCTGTTTAAGGACTCAGGTCTTTGAAGTTTTACCATGTCCCCCTTGGATAGTGATTCAGATCTATTGACAGAGGTTCGCTCATCTCTATTGACAGATTCGGACCGGTACAAATGAGCTACACGGATTTCACTATTCTCTTTCTTAACATAAACATTCAGATCCTTCACTTGTCGGTTCTCATCTTCAACATTACTAATGCGATTATGGAATTCAACAATTGAAGACGAGACTGATTCCATCGACTTCACCAAGCCATCGAATCTGGTGCGGGTCTCCCTTCCTTCACCTGGATTATCACACTCTTCCTTCACAATCAGGGCCTGGATTATCCCGACAACCGTCGCCTGTTCTGACATCTCGTACGTATCCCAACGTGCACTTTTTCCAGACGCAGTATCAGCTTTACAACTGTCACACTTAAACGCGACTCTTTGTCTAGCTGTTAGTTTCTCGAGCGTTTCATCCGAACCGACACGGCAACATTCGGCATGAAAGCAGGAATCACATTCCACACATTTAATCAACTGATCCCGCTTACCCTCTCTGTTACACTTAGCACACACTTGTTGCTGATCAGCCATTGTAATAATAATCACAATTATATTTAGTAAATACTTAGTCCAGATTCCACGATAAAATATAGGTCCGATATTTCACATGGCTACTGGGATGTTTTAATGATAAAAGAAATATCATCCCTCTAATATAGAAATAATACTTTATTAACATGAGTAAAATGTGGGAAGAAATATAATTAATTATGTACTTATTTTATTATATTTATCCAACGTCAAAAGGAATGTTCAGAATAATTTAATTATGGTTCCTTCAGCAATAATTAATATTTACAAATATTCATACATATATTCAGGAGCAGGGATGAATTTGAAATTGATGATTTAACAACGATATTTTTGTAACCTTACACAGTAAGCTGATGTAATTAATTTACTTGCCCAATCTAATTAGCCTAGTTAGAATATTGTGGAGTATTTCCCATAACCACAATGTGGTTGCCCATCACACCTACAGATATGTTCAAATCACATAGCTATATCTGCATTGAGGAACACAACATAAATGTATTTTGTTATACATGACATTTAACTATGATATACTCGTATGACTGAATGTATCTGGTTTCTCTGATCTAGCATGATTGAGATTTGTTTAGATATTGGCTGCTGCCGAGCTACAAGTTTAGCATCATCTTTGTTATTTTCTCTTTGTATGATTATTTAAAACTTAGTTTACTCTAAATGAACCTGTAAATATCCTTGCATTCTTCTCATCGTATTCCTTAAGAGTCTGTAAAGACTGTCGGCCATGTTGGTTTGTATCCCATAAGTAGATATCGGACATATGCGTATCCGAATAAAACAGTTATTTTAAAACTGATTAAAAAAATAATAATGTGAATAAGAACGAAATTGCGCGTTGAATTGCTTTGCGAACTTCTATTTAGTTTTATAGAACAAAATATAAAAAATATTTAGTTTGAAGTTTTTATTTTCATCCATTTTTCATGTGCTAAATGATAACGTTTAAAATTACGCCTCATACACAACTTTCGGTCCATAAATAACGAATAAATATGGATTCGCTAATAACATTGTTCTTATGAGATTAAAACCAAAATGGCCGACAGCCTCTGGAGACCCTTAAAACAATACTGTACTTCAAAATCAGTGAACGTAAAGCAAAACAAGGGAACATGTATGTCGAACACATGAACATTTCTATTAAGTCAATAACTTATAATTATTGTTTTATTTACTATTAAGACACCGATCGTCAATAAATGGGCGAATATGGATGGATAAAGATATTAAAGCAAACAATATTTTCTAACAATTGCGTTCCAACGCACAGAATTGAACATCAGTGGTAAAAGAAAATATGAGAACAGAGGCAATATTGAGAGTATTTGAGATTGCAACCTGAGAGGTCTTAAAGAAATATCGTCACAACTAAATGGAAGCCTCTTCCCTTGGATCTGGTTTTCGCTCCCTCTGTTAGTAATACAAGAATAAAGATAAAAATTTATATTTTAACAACTGTTATATTGAGATTTCTTGCACAATATAATTAGCCTTGTCAGTATGTTATTGAGAAACATAAATTTTAATCACTATTAATTACATGATGCTCCAATCATATGCCCGCAAGATTAAGAACGTAGAACTCTGAAGATACTTTGAATAGTAAAAAAGGCCTTATTTTTAAATTAGAAACATAATTTTTAAAAAAATCAACCACAGAATTGCAACTTTTATTTGCTATACGACAGTTGTATATAACTACGGAATATAGGTATCTTAACCTGAACAAAGTTTCGAAACTCAGAAATTGTATCATAGTCTTGTCATCTAAGACATCCAACCTCATATTGGATTCTATCAGTTTCTGTCCTTCACAGTTTGAAGCTCGAGAAACTAGAATAAAACCAATTATATAATTATTACCTTCCTCAGCTTTGAATCTGCAAACATATATATAATTCTTTACATCACTCTAGTGATCACTGTACTGTAGATCACTGTAATGATCACAGATATCATTCAAATATTACCTTCTACAGATTTATGTATACTGGTTTGTAAACAATGGTACGTGACTGTACTGTAGATCACTGTAATGGTCACAGATATCATTTAACTATTACCTTCTACAGATTTCTGTATACTGGTTTGTAAACAATGGTACGTGCCTGTACTGTAGATCACTGTAATGGTCACAGATATCATTTAACTATTACCTTCTACAGATTTATGTATACTGGTTTGTAAACAATGGTACGTGACTGTACTGTAGATCACTGTAATGGTCACAGATATCATTTAACTATTACCTTCTACAGATTTATGTATACTGGTTTGTAAACAATGGTACGTGACTGTACTTTAGATCACTGTAATGGTCACAGATATCATTTAATTATTACCTTCTACAGATTTATGTATACTGGTTTGCAAACAATGGTACGTGACTGTACTGTAGATCACTGTAATGATCACAAATATCATTTAACTATTACCTTCTACAGATTTCTGTATACTGGTTTGTAAACAATGGTACGTGACTGTACTGTAGATCACTCTAATGGTCACAGATATCATTTAACTATTACCTTCTACAGATTTCTGTATACTGGTTTGTAAACAATGGTACGTGACTGTACTGTAGATCACTCTAATGGTCACAGATATCATTTAACTATTACCTTCTAAAGATTTATGTATACTGGTTTGCAAACAATGGTACGTGACTGTACTGTAGATCACTGTAATGGTCACAGATATTATTTAACTATTACCTTCTACAGATTTATGTATACTGGTTTGTAAACAATGGTACGTGACTGTACTGTAGATCACTCTAATGGTCACAGATATCATTTAACTATTACCTTCTACAGATTTATGTATACTGGTTTGTAAACAATGGTACGTGACTGTACTGTAGATCACTCTAATGGTCACAGATATCATTTAACTATTACCTTCTACAGATTTCTGTATACTGGTTTGTAAACAATGGTACGTGACTGTACTGTAGATCACTCTAATGGTCATAGATATCATTTAACTGTTACCTTCTACAGATTTCTGTATACTGGTTTGTAAACAATGGTACGTGACTGTACTGTAGATCATTGTAATGGTCACAGATATCATTTAACTATTACCTTCTACAGATTTTTGTATACTGGTCTGTAAACAATGGTACGTGCCTGTACTGTAGATCACTGTAATGGTCACAGATATCATTTAACTATTACCTTCTACAGATTTATGTATACTGGTTTGTAAACAATGGTACGTGACTGTACTGTAGATCACTCTAATGGTCACAGATATCATTTAACTATTACCTTCTTCAGATTTCTGTATACTGGTTTGTAAACAATGGTACGTGACTGTACTGTAGATCACTCTAATGGTCATAGATATCATTTAACTGTTACCTTCTACAGATTTCTGTATACTGGTTTGTAAACAATGGTACGTGACTGTACTGTAGATCACTGTAATGGTCACAGATATCATTTAACTATTACCTTCTACAGATTTCTGTATACTGGTCTGTAAACAATGGTACGTGCCTGTACTGTAGATCACTGTAATGGTCACAGATATCATTTAACTATCACCTTCTACAGATTTATGTATACTGGTTTGTAAACAATGGTACGTGACTGTACTGTAGATCACTGTAATGGTCACAGATATCATTTAACTATTACCTTCTACAGATTTCTGTATACTGGTTTGTAAACAATGGTACGTGCCTGTACTGTAGATCACTGTAATGGTCACAGATATCATTTAACTATTACCTTCTACAGATTTATGTATACTGGTTTGTAAACAATGGTACGTGACTGTACTGTAGATCACTGTAATGGTCACAGATATCATTTAACTATTACCTTCTACAGATTTATGTATACTGGTTTGTAAACAATGGTACGTGACTGTACTTTAGATCACTGTAATGGTCACAGATATCATTTAATTATTACCTTCTACAGATTTATGTATACTGGTTTGTAAACAATGGTACGTGACTGTACTGTAGATCACTGTAATGGTCACAGATATCATTTAACTATTACCTTCTACAGATTTCTGTATACTGGTTTGTAAACAATGGTACGTGACTGTACTGTAGATCACTGTAATGGTCACAGATATCATTTAACTATTACCTTCTACAGATTTCTGTATACTGGTTTGTAAACAATGGTACGTGACTGTACTGTAGATCACTGTAATGATCACAAATATCATTTAACTATTACCTTCTACAGATTTATGTATACTGGTTTGTAAACAATGGTACGTGCCTGTACTGTAGATCACTGTAATGATCACAAATATCATTTAACTATTACCTTCTACAGATTTGTAAACAACAGTTTATAAACAAAATATGTGACTATAATTTAGATCACACTATTGATACCATACTAAAATAATAAAATGCGGTACGTACTAACATGTGGTATGTAATTTGAGAAAATGCCATTATAGGCTGATTTTAGAATAGAATAGAAATAATATTTTTTTGTGAGATATAAATAAATCGTTTAATAATTAATTAATATAGTAAATATCTGTGATCCTCTGCAGTTCAGAGGTGCTAGTTGATGGAACGAATTCCACTTCTTTCCGTAATCGTCTAATTGACACCTGCGATGGTCGTATGCCCTACCATGTCACGGAAGAGGGTAATTTTGGTAATAACCTGGCCCAATTGTTTACTTAAGTAAAAGTTGGTGAGTTTTGATATAGCGGCCAGGCACTGCTCTGTTGGAGAGTTGCTGGAGGGTTGCTTAGTCTGTCAGTGGCCGTAGCCGAACGGCCATACCATATACCCTGCATACTATGTAGACATTTCAGTCTAAATTAGTGTCGACTTATTCAACCTAAAATTTTTGTAAAAAAAAGTGATTTTATGCTAGTATAATTTTATTTTGCAGACTTGTTTAAATCCATTCTCATAAATAATGCATAATAAAGAATTAATTTATAGTTTTAGGAAAGTAGAAATATTAAGAAAAAACTTGTCCAGAACAACAAAATGTACAGAATAAATAATACCATTACTAACAATAATTTTAATCTAATATTTTAATATAATAATTACAATTTACTTACAGTGAGTTTTTGGAATAAAGCTTACCACTCTACAAGTTATGTGGTTAGACAATTTCTATGGAATATTTACGTTTCTAATAAAACAAACTAGTACGAGGTAGTTTTGGCAGTAATTAAAGTTAGTGGTAGTACCACTATACTACCTCATTTACCCTAGTGTAGTGGTGTCCCAAGTAGAGCCGAGCCAAGTGCCACTACAGTAACACTGTACCCCTCCCCACCCTGACGAACTGCAGTATCAAATCTCTGCATTATGTACGTAGGTTCGGAATGGATTTTTTTTAAATTTTCAAGCCACAATGATTGGGGGATTTAATCTTAACTAAATGGTATTTTATTGAATCTATATGTTTCTCGCTTCATTTAAAATAGTGACAGTATATGTCTCTAGTCATAATTCTTTTATAAACTATCTTCATTTTTCAGAAATCTTTGTTACTGTATATTTATGAAAGTCTTCGTAGATTTTTTTTGGTTTACGTTTGTTTTATGTATATACGTTCATAATTACCTACATAAAAAACTTAAAAATTTGAGTTAAAAGCTCAAATCATAATCAAGGGACTTGTCAATGTTTCAACTGAATTCTTCATGCAAGGATTTATTCCCTAAATATTATTTTTAAAACTTAATAATAACGATATTCACTTATAATTTCCGTATAAATGGAGTGGAGAGGATAGAATTGCACAAATATTTCTCCGTAGTGATTTAGACAGTAAAATTGTTAACTTCAGTGTTTATTTACATTCAGTATAAAATTTTCTATGGTTTTAAAAAGAAAAAAATGTTTCGCTGTCACCGTAAACCTCCAAAATAACAAAAGAAGGCACTGTTTCGTTTAAAGTATAATTACAGTGATGGATTCACAAATAAGAATTCTAGATTGTTCTGTAATATATCGTAAATTATACGACTCGTAAAAGTCTTAATAACAAAGTAATAAGTATAAAACATATTTTACTTTTTTCTAAAATGAAATTTATAATACTGTATAACAACTCGAAATAAATCTCATAAATATGAAAATTACACGCAGTCATGAAAACCGTTGTTCATCTATTCTAAAAAGTTAAAACTCATGCAAGGGCTGTTAGGCAGTATAAAATTGGATTTATACATTCTGAAGTTTTCCAGGGGCAAAAGTAAACTATCTGAGTAGTTTTGCGTCCTCTTTTAAACTAGTGAACGCTTTATCATGTAATGATTATTATTTGAGTTATTTTAGAGCGAAATGAAATGAAGACGTATGTTATATTTTACGTATTTCAATAGTTTTTATTTCTATTTGATTTATTTTATACAAGGCAGTGTAAATAGTAAATTTACATTCCACAAGTGTAAGGAACTATGCAGGGTGATCCAATAGAATATAAGTCAGAGGTGATGTAAACAAGTTATGAATTTTAAGGAAAAGAGGTCCTTTAAGACTAATCAATAGTTTAGGCGGTCCATCATTATGGTATTTATTTATTTACATTAAAAACTGACATTAGTCAGTTTTACATTAAATCGTACCTGACATTAGTTAAGAACGTTTAAATGTATTCAAATGAAAAGAAATGTATTGAAATAAGTAAATTAAATTTAATGTTTGTCCATATTCCACGCCGTAAACCATAAAACCAATTAAACCTTTTATTGGTTTTAGAGGATTTACATGTTAAAATTAACACGTACAATCAAATCCAATATGGCGGTAATTTTGGGATATTCTTAAACCTGTTTCCAAAAAGACCACCCTCTGGTCTCCACTCCAACGCCCTTTGAAATTAGAGTTTTAATCATTACACTATAATAAATAGTAAATCATAATTTTTTTTAATTTTTTTTCTAGTTGGAGATTTTATTTTTATTTGGTTTTATAGATGAGAAAACTCATCATGTCATAATAGTAACATGATGAGTCTTCTCCAGTAAATAATTTTGTCACAGTCAAGCCTCAGTCCCTATACCTGGTTTTGATTTTGGAACTACTCCGTCGACACTAAGAAGACCAGTTGCCACCTGTCCGTCCGTCCTCAAACCGTTGTTTGATTTGAACAGTCGTGGCAGTTGACTCTCCTTCCCCGCTTGGCTATAACGCAGCGTGTTTACCAGGCTGGCGTTTTGTAGTTGAACATTACTTCACTTGGAAACATTTCTCGTGTACAAGTTTTAACATATGTCCTTCAAATCTTAACATGATTTGTAGGATAAATGAAACTAGTCTTGATACTAAAACTTCCAACTAATTTTGGTTTATTACATTAAATTAGAACTATATTAATTTGTACTTAAAACTACATCAAGGGATAACATTAAAATTTGACCTCAGAGAAAAGCTGGAGAAAAATGTCCAGTTTAAAATTACATATTATGTTCATAAGTACATCTGTAATCTTTTTTATAAATTAATATTAAAATTAACATGTACAATCAAATCCAATATGGCGGCAATTTTAGGATATTCTTAAATCTGTTTCCAAAACGACCATCCTCTGGTCTCCACTCCAACGCCCTTTGAAATAAGGTTTTTAATCATTACACTAGATAAATAGTAAATTATCTTTTTTTAATGTTATTGTCTAGTTGAAGATTTTATTTGGTTTTAGACAACTTCAAAAGTCATCAGAGAGAACTCAATTTTTAAAATCTTCATGGTGTGTTGTTGATAACTCGTACATACCATGTACTTCGTACACATTGGTGGTACAGTATGTTAAATTGTTAAATACAGACGATGAAACAACAAAATTTACCAACAAGTTAAAAAAAATATAATTAAAATAATAAAAGCTTTAGTGAAATAAATAGACTGAGTGAAACGTGGGAAGTATCTGGCCTCAAAGTCCCAAGAGGCTATTTCAGACCACCTACAGTAGTGCGGTAAGGTGGTATTCCCCAAGTAGAGTTGGCCAGAAGTTGTCGACCCAAGTGTCCCTACAGTGACACTGTAAGCTGCTTACCTCTCCACCTCTCATCGAATAAACCACATTCGTCTACCAACCTCTCAAGTTTAGCACAAACTATTTAGTTCAGAATTGAATTAGCCTTATATTTTAAGGTTAAAGTCTGTTCAATTCCGACGAGTTTAGTCTACGTTGTCCGACTATATTACAGACTTAATTAACTTACACATTCTAACTTACAAATTGTTTTGACCAAGAGATTGGTTTCCTTTGACATATACAGAGCCATTATTGTAGCAATGTTAAATTATTCCTATGGTAGACAACTAAGTGTTTTTCAGATCTGTTCAAATATTTATAACTAGTTTTATACATTTCAAATGGATTGATATATTTAACAACATTCATACAACGTAATTAAAGATTTTTTAAATAATGGTTACAAAACCCAGTATTGTTATTATTGAATCAGTACAGTTAGTTATAACATATACGACTGAAAGTCTAAAAACAATCATTGTCAAGTAATACCATTTTTTTTCTCAAATCCCATAAAGGCATACAGCTACAAAGTATCGAATGGACGAACGTTTGGTTTAACAACAGTTACTACATTACAATAGTTGTTCTATTTAAAATAATAAAAATGCGAATTATAAATAAAAGTTATTAAAAGTTTAGTGTAAGATGATAGGAATAGATTAAAAATTATAGAATTCATATAGATTTTCTTTATTTGGTACTTGGTGGGATTTCTATGGATTTAAATGAAACATTTTTAGTAATTCCACCAAATTGTACAATTTGGTTATTATGATCTGAAGATGCCGTAACTGACGAAAATACATTAATCAAAAATTGAAAACTGTGGAATTACTAAAAATGTTTCATTTAAATTAACATAGAGTTTATCAATATTTGCAAAATAGTTTATTCAAGCAGCCAAAAACTAATAAACAATAATCCACCATCAATAAATGGACTGAATACTTAATATTATAGCTATGTATATTCCAATAAAATAAAGTCCTAAAATATTTCATCACGAGCCAACAATTCAGCGGAAACTGGAGTTGTTAATCTGGGGTTTTACAGAGCCAAAAAAGCTTTTATATTTATTTTATAGTTGATGCAGTAGATCCCAAAACGCCCACACATCATAAATGATAAATCATGGATATATTATTTGTACAATGGTCTTCCGTTATAAGAACTTTGTATTTAATTTTCAACCAGTTACTTTACTTAATTCATGGTCGAGTAACTACTTCCCAACAGAGTAACTATTATTTGTTATTATTAAATCTAAATCACAAAAAATTTTACATTGTAAACCTTCTAAATAAAATAATTAAAAATAAAATCATTACAAATTCTTTTTAAACAAAAACCATTAAAATCATTTCCAAACTGCCACAATCTCACTCACCAAACATAACAAAAAACCTCGACAAACATAACATTTGTCAAGTGGAAAATTAAAAAAATATACTTAATAGTTCAAAATAAATGTTACAAAACAACCTTTAAATCAAACCCAAAACAAAATAGAAAATGGGTAAAAAATCCAAATTATTTCAAAATGTTAAAAGGAGATGTAAACGAGATTAATTAATGAAATAATAAAAGCACCTAAAAAAACAGTTTCATATAAGTTACATAAATATTTATTACGAATAACTGTGATATTTCAAATATAAGCTAGGCTCTTTAAAGAAAGAATGCGTCACATGGAAACCCCTTCTGCTTTACGAGAGAACTCCATCTAGATTCAAGAGTCATAAAGTACAGTACCACAGAATACAGAACTGATGTAATGTCTTATTTTTATGATTTCAATAGTTATCTGTTTTTATAGCATACAAATTAGCCTGATTTAAAAATATTTTCATTATTAATAAATACTGATTAGACATAATGTTAGTGCTTGGATTACAATGAAGGGATTTCATGCAGCTTCTTAAACTGTTTGTGTATCGAATGAATTAACTCCAGACGTTGGTACAAAAAAGTCAAACATAATAACTTTCTTACAACTTATGTAGCAAAGTTTATACAATTTAATATATCACACCAATGATACACCCTAGTGGATCCAAATAGAGGTTTATAGCTTGATTAAGAAAGTTATTATGTACTACTTTATTAATTTTATATTTTAAAAACAATCCGTATCATTTATTAAAAAGAATAAAACATAAAGTTAAAACCTCGATTCTAATAGAACTTGTTATGTTTGATCTTTAATTTATACACAATGCATATACTATTTTACAAAAATCAAGATACATACGGTGTATTATAATCAAAATACATTTTATATTTTCAGAAAAAAAATATACACGAAACAATAATAAGTTTAAAAAAATAATAACTAAAGAAAGTGAATAAAAAATGTATGTCTGTATTATAGCTTTTGTTTTTATTTAATTTTCATTTCAAGTTCAGATATTAGTTGTGATATCATTTTTGGGAAAGCCAGTAGTATGTAAGGTGGGTGGGAGAGTTAGTTTATACGAGTTTAGGGTGGGTAGGAAGGACCGCTGTGATTAGGGTAGGTGGAAGAATCTGTTGAGTTATTTGTAGGATGGAAGGCTAGTTATTAGTAGTGTGTGGGTGCACCAGTTGAGTGCAAGGTAGAAAATAATCCGTGCGTGTCCCAGTATAATATAGAGTGGAAGAAAGGCTCAGTCGAGTGTAGAGTGGTGGCAGTGCCATTTCTGACTTCGTTGGGTGAGTGGGTCAGGTAAATAATTCGAAGGGTGTGTGTCAGGAAGGGGGCACCCGAGGTGCAACATGGGTCATAATTGGACACTCGAGGTACGACATGCAGCGAAAGAGAACCCAAAACTAACACTCGAGGTGCGACATGGCGAGTTAGTACCACCATACGTGTATAGGTGGATGGGTGGGTTAGTACCACCGTACGTGCATAGGTGGGTGGGTGGGTTAGTACCACCGTACGTGTATAGGTGGGAGGGTGGGTTAGTACCACCGTACGTGTATGGGTGGGCGGGTGGGTTAGGTTAGGTTAGGTTAGGTTAGGTCAGGTTAGGTTAGGTTGAAAATATACACGTAATAAATCAATCAGCAGTGGAACAATTTTGTTGTTTCAAAGCCTCACAGAAAATGTTGCTTAGTTCCAAACATATTTATTCCAAAAAAATATATATATATATATATATATATATATATATATATATTTATGGACACAGAGAGAGAGCGCGTCTACAACCCCGCAACTCTTCGCCGGGCTACCTGAGGTGGCATGTCGCACCTCGAGTGCCAGTTTTATGGCCCTTTGGGTCGCTGGGATTAACACAGATAGTCCATGTCACACCTCGAGTGCCACCGTCAGGAAGTGAACACACTCGCAGGTTGACTCGTATTGAATGTACAATTAACATAGAATAGTCTGCAGAAGGGAATACTCATGGACTAACTAGAATAACATATGACTGCATATTCATTCAGTCTACAAGAGGGAACTAACATAGAAAAGTCTGCAGAAGGGAATAGTCATGGACTAACTAGAATAACATATGACTGGATATTCAGTCTACAAGAGGGAACTAACATAGAAAAGTCTGCAGAAGGGAATACTCATGGACTAACTAGAATAACATATGACTGGATAGTCAGTCTACAGAGGGAATTAACATAGTACAGTCTGCAGAATGGAATACTCATGGACTAACTAGAAGAATATATGACCGGATATTCAGTCTACAAGAGGGAACTAACATAGAATAGTCTGCAGAATGGAATACTCATGGACTAACTAGATGAATATATGACCGGATATTCAGTCTACAAGAGGGAACTAACATAGAATAGACTGCAGAATGGAATACTCATGGACTAACTAGAAGAAAATATGACCGGATATTCAGTCTACAAGAGGGAACTAACATAGAATAGTCTGCAGAATGGAATACTCATGGACTAACTAGAAGAATATATGACCGGATATTCAGTCTACAAGAGGGAACTAACATAGAATACTCTGCAGAATGGAATACTCATGGACTAACTAGAAGAAAATATAACCGGATATTCAGTCTACAAGAGGGAACTAACATAGAATGGTCTGCAGAATGGAATACTCATGGACTAACTAGAATAACATATGACTGGATAGTCAGTCTACAAGAGGGAATTAACATAGTACAGTCTGCACAATGGAATACTCATGGACTAACTAGAAGAAAATATGACCGGATATTCAGTCTACAAGAGGGAACTAACATAGAATACTCTGCAGAATGGAATACTCATGGACTAACTAGAATAACATATGACTGGATATTCAATCTACAAGAGGGAACTAACATAGAATAGTCTGCAGAATGGAGTACTCATGGACTAACTAGAAGAAAATATGACCGGTTATTCAGTCTACAAGAGGGCACTAACATAGAATAGTCTGCAGAATGGAATACTCATGGACTAACTAGTAGAAAATGTGACCGGATATTCAGTCTACAAGAGAGAACTAACATAGAATAGTCTGCAGAAGGGAATACTCATGGACTAACAAGAATAACATATGACTGGATACTCAGTCTACAAGAGGGAACTAACATAGAATAGTCTGCAGAATGGAATACTCATGGACTGAGTAATAAAAATATGTCTGGAAAAACAGTTTTTACCAACTGTTTGTAGCCAACATGAGCTTTTTACAGAAAGAATAAAAAATAATTTTACAGAGGGCTTTGAATGTTAAACATTGTACACCAACGAAGTTGTCAAGTGTCTAATCAGTTCTTGTTGTTTACCACAAAAAATATAATTTTATTACTTTACCTTTCTTGGGGATTTACTCAACAACAAGATTAGGGAGGATTGGGTAAACTTCATTTACATCTTAAACGCAATTTACTCCACGTCAGCCGCACTTTTTCCGCAATCTTTTATTACTTAACATGTTCTTTTATTACTTATAGTACATTGAACATTTCTTGCTGATACACAAGGTTAGGATATAATATCTTAGATCAGAAAAAATAACATTTTTCCTGTGGAAAAAAACTAACACTTCAATTATGATAAAACTTTTTATATCGTATTTTCTGTATTATTGTGAATTACACATCTTTCATTATTATTTAGGGGGTTTTCAATATTTTTATGGGACGAGTGGTGACAAGTTCACTATTTTCTATTCACATTACAATCTATTATTACATTCCTTACACATATTTTGGTCTATTATAAGTACGTTCCAACTTATATTAACAATTCCTACTCATACATTCAAGTTCACCAAATATGTTTATGTACAAATCCAACTTACGTACATAGGTGTCAGCTCCATCTAAACTCTACCATTTATTCTGGTCGTAAACCGTTTTACTTATTATTAAAAACTTGTGTGAAGTTAACAGCCTACAACCTTTATGAAAGTACAATGTTATACACATTTGTACTTTTAATGCACAGTTTAAAATTTCAATATTGCAATTCAAATTAATATTAAACCTACCTTTTCAAATGGGAAAATCGCGAACAATAAGTACTGTAATATGAAAAAAGAAAACGTAATATGTATTGTATTTGAAATCCAAATCTTTCAAACAAACTGGAAACATTTTGTTTGAAAGATTCCTTAAAGCACGTTTTCACCGTCAAAAAGATTTCGCTGACGTCATTGAAGACGCTAACAAGGAGAGAACCTCGCCATAAACAAGAATTGCAACTTCTGCAGGAGTAAGGAAATAAATCAAACCACTGCTCTGTGTTTTGTAAATTGATGACGTATTTTATCTGATCTTACAATTATGACTTTATTATCAATTGACCTGTTTGATATGAAATGTAATATAATACTTTAAATAAACTATATATGCTTTGACAAACATTGAAAATAGTTTATTTAAATTAGTTTCCTGTATCATTTATTTATTCTTAAGCCCAGATCGTAAAGATATGGGTGAATATGAATTTCGAATGAGTGTTATGAGTGTATACGACCGAATGTACTCGTTGTTACAAACTAGGGCTGACTATTCCTTAGAAAGGATTATTAATTAATAGCCCAATAACAAATTAACAGACGGTGGTTATCAGCTGATCCCGTTTACAATTTGTTAACACTCTGCTTCGATCAAACTAAGAATCTTTAGCTTATCAAGCTACACTTCTTCCGACCTAGTTAATATTAAACATATCTCGGAGAGAATATTGTAATAACAGGTACCTCTCGACACCTTACACAGTTTGTAGATATGTTTGATTGTGACCTGGTATATTTATCATATAACATTGGAGTAAAATTAAATAAATCCCTCTGTAAAATAGTCCGTTCATAAACATTTCTTATTATATATAAATATGTTTTTCTTAATCTACGCCAGAATAATGTTTTTCTGCCAGTACTAATGTTGTTACGGGACAACGGTCCAAACTCAAAAAGAAAATGTTAGGTGAACCTCCCGGGATTTGAACCGCATACGAAGCAGAAGTGATAACCTCAGGATAAAGTAAGTAAAGTTTTAAAGCGGTTATAATTTACTATTAAAAATTTTGAAAGTATAGTAACTTTTATAGATACTACTTGAACGCTTCGTATTGTTCGCTCACTTGTATATAGATTTTCAATTTTCTAGTTTCATCAATAAACCTTAAAAATACTGTTGGTTACTTTTTAAACGAAGTACATTTTGTTTGTAATTTAATGAGCTATTTAAACCTTGGCCTAACTGTTTAATTTGAACTCATATTTTTTCTATTTATTAAATAGAATTATAAATAGCACATTTGGAATTTTGCAATAGTAAGCGATAAAACATTTTAACCAATTATTATTATTATTATTTTTATTTATTTTTTTACAAATGCAGCATATATTAAAAAAGATTATCTAACATTTATTGTTCGACTGTTTAAACATTTAAAATGCACAAAAAGAGTTAAAATATAATTTCCAATAGCTTGTACTAGGATATTCGACATAAAATTGAAAATTAATTTAGCATATCATTCGTGATAAATGATTAAATTGAACATAGTTTTATACAGGCTGAATGGTGTTTCAAGTTTGCTACAACATCCGTTCTCATCTGGTCTAACTACTTTTCCACGTAACTTATTTCGTTATTGTTTAAAAAAAAAGACTCCTCCAGGTATACTAAAATCCTTTGAAATACAAGGACATTTGAAATTGGGATAACTTCATGCAGCGTCAACCACTCTCAGTCGTGTTTCTAAGAAAATTCAATTTGTTATTTATGTTTGGTTTTGTGTGTTCTGGATCTGCTCTCGATCTAAGAAATGCAGCAGTGCACACACCCTCCAACACAGTTATTCCACATACTGTGTTATGTTTTATGGATGATTAATCAGTAAACATTTTATACGTTAATTGAAAATAAATAATGTTATGACTGAATTAATAATATGTAAAATATTATATGAGAATAACTGGTGATATTACAAAATATATTGCAGGTATATAATGTCTATACAATATACAATTCATATTTTTACAATCAAGTAGAATCTTTAAAAAGTACATTGAGCCTATATATAGTAAAATAAAATGAAAACTCCAAATAAGCATTAGTGCTTTAAGCACCAGGGTAGTACGGTGATATTTCAAAAGTGAATATGATATAAGATTATAAAACCATTATGTATGGTTATCCTACTACATATTGTGTAGTCATTATATCAAGATTTGTGTAGTCAACTGAGTATACCAATCTTGCGAAAGGAATTGTACACGTCTTTTACAACCAAATAACGAATAGATATTTTATTCCACATGTTTGGTAAGGCCCATTAATAATCTGCCATTGATATGTAGATTTGATTACATTTACAAACGGGATATTTCTAACAGCAACAACTTCCATACTTGCAACATTAATTACTCTTGTAACTCTACTTCTAATGTCGTGTTGGAACTTCCTTGGCAGTTACAACGCCTGCGTGGGATACAACATTACATCACGGAAACAGAACAACTTTACCGTAAGTACTTCCCGTTACGACGAAAAAGTAAGATTTGTCCTCAGATAAAAACATTTTTATTTCAACAAAAAAATAAAAAATGATCAAGAAAGGGAAAAATGTCGTTTATTAAATCTGTGAAAAACTATTTTGACACTTATTTGAAAAAACAACATCGTCATTACTTAAGTATAATAAAAAAAATTAAAAAAAAAACATTAGAAGTGCCCAATTATAAAAATGAGCTAAAGAGGCAATTCTGGACTGAGCAAATAATTAGGTAACACTGAATAGAGAATTCATAAAATGTTAGTTTGGAAAATGTGTTAATGTATCAATTTATTGGTTTCAACTTTGATTTATGTTACAAGAAATCTATGTACTATACATAATGTTATGACACGTTTAAAACATGGATAAGTGCATGCGCATGTCATGTTGAGTGTCCTAACTTTATAAAGACAACTGTTCTTTAGTTTAACAACTTTGATATGGTCCTACTAAAAATTTGTGTCACCTTCATTTGGTAAATCACCTTCATTTCTTATAGGGGATGACTTGTGATTAATAAATTGATTTCTGAACATTTAGACTTTCATAAATTGTTATCAAGTAAAAATCTAATTTTACACTGATTGTAAAGAAGGATGCATATATATCTTAACTTATACATGCATACATATAAACGTATAATACAATTTCATATAATAACTAAGGGTACATTTTAATAAAACTGGACCTTTTCCTATTACAATATCTTATCTTTACGTACTACCTTCAGAATAACCAAAGTAATTTATTATCAACTTAAGCTAACCAATCAATTAATTATCTTGTAATTTTAAGGAATAAACGAACTTACTGATGACACACTGACTAAAAGACTATATGGAAGTTCAATATTTAGTATTGTATAGAATATTTATGACCACTATGAACCTACAATAATTGCACCAATAACCATAAAAAAACCTATACTAACACCTATACCTACAATAATACTGATACCTGCAATAAAATCCATTAAAGTGTATGCAAGTCCCTACGATGTTCCTATTTTATGGAAATAATTTCGAAATATAACTAAATATAGAGACATTCGAAAAGCTTTCTGGTGGAAAGCACCAATATGCAATATTCTGAATAGTAAATATCCGATACAAGGGAATGCAATAACCCGGTATATGGAGGGGATCCTCTTTCATTGGGGAAGTTCTCTACAGCCCCTCTCCCGCCCCTCTCCCGCCCCTCTTATTGTACTGTAAGCACTGTTCAGGTGATTAATACATTTTCCCTTGGTTACGCAAAGTAACAATTAATTATAATACGCAACGTCGTATATGTTTACTGAACATAACCTCTTTAAGTGTTTTTCTACTCCAAAACTGAACCAAAGCAATATAAATGTAAATAAACATTGTTTGTCTGCGCCTTTCCCATTTTTGACTCTATAAACCGTCTAGACGAGTCGCCCAGTTTATATAGTTATACAAGTGTAGAACTACTATCACTATTATCTGTATTATAATAGTTTCAAATCTACAACATATTTTAAATAATACTATTTTCTAATTATTTTCCAGGCATGGCTTTTTTACTTACGTATAGATTACTTGATAGATTTTTTTCAATTATTAATTGAACACATTTAATTTTATTTACTTATTGAATAGTTTACTAGTAGCAGCTCACATTTTCGAAATTTGTATTAAAAATATTCAGCTAACTTAGCTTATTAATTAAAACTCTCTCTCCAAATACACCTGAAAAATATTCTCGTGTACTACATCTTCAATACACTCTTAAAGTTTTACAAGAAAACATTTAAAATTCAGTGTATTTATGCTTTTAAGTTTTGTTGTGATTTACATAAACAATCGGAACATTTAATCACAGTACATATTAACACTTACAATAAATCTGTGTACAATTCCAATTGATTTATTATTACTGGGTTATAGAATATATTGATACATTTCCTGCAAATACTGAACGCTAGCCACATTTCATTATTACTGCCACCACCTCCACGACTCCCAACACACAGTTACTGAATTTCCCCTAATCCATTCTCATTACTGCACTTGGTGGAACGTTACTGCAATTAAGAGTGCTTTTATTGATTGATTAATTAATTTTGACACAATTGGCCCGTTGTTTTACAGATATAATGTATTTTGTTGTTCTGGCTCTAAAAGAGGCTGATTAAGATTATTTAGCATGACAATTTTTTATGGTATAAAAACATTAAAAGTATATTCTAAATTAAGATTACTCAAATATACTCAAAATATACAAACGATGATAGCTAAGATAGAGGGAAAATGAAAATATGATGTTTCCGAAATGGTCCGATTAATAAAAATGATTTATTTAAAATAATTTTTTTAAATGAAAGATTAGAGTATCTCCAAATTTGCAGCTTATTAAAATATAATAATTTTAAAATCAAATCAAATCAAAATAAGTTTATTCCTCCAACTTACATACAAAGAACAAAAATTTACAGTGTACTTCTATTTACATACAATAAATTCTAAAATTAAGAAATATATTTAACAATGGAGAACAAAATAATGCCCACATAGATAAACATCTGTGCCTGGGCATGAATCGTCATTTTCAAAGGTTATTCTATTTGAAAAAAAAATAATAATAATTTTTTTAAAGTAAGATTAATTGGAATTTGTAAAAGTATCAATATACACAAGCAAGGATATGTTGCACTTTAATTAACTGATTGGATCTACCCATACATCTTTCATAATTGTGAATTTGTTGAAGTGAATAGTAGAAATCTGATTGAAGATAATAAAAAAAAAAAAAAAAATAGGAAAGAGTCATAACAAGAAATTAAGGTCAGAGGATTAGAAAGGAAAAAAATAAAAATAGTAATAAATAAAACACCACAACAGATTTTACCTATTGTTGTCAATATATATTGTAATCAAATATATTGTGATCAATGTATTTACCTATTGTTATTATGTTAATGTATTATTATTATTACCTGAGTAAATAATATCGATACCACAAAGAGCACTAAACTCTTTAGTACTTTTTTAACATATTAATATTTACTACTACACGTTAAAATTACGTATTTTATTTAACAAAAGAATACAACAATAAACCCACCCGCCCACCCATACACGTACAGTGGTATTGACCCACCCACTCACCCATACACTTACAGTGGTATAGACCCACCCACCCATACACTTACAGTGGTATTGACCCACCCACCCATACACTTACAGTGGTATTGACCCACCCGCCCACCCATACACGTACAATGGTATTGACCCACCCATCCACCCATAGACTTACAGTGGTATTGACCCACCCATACACTTACAGTGGTATTGACCCACCCACCCACCCATACACTTACAGTGGTATTGACCCACCCACCCACCCATACACTTACAGTGGTATTGACCCAACCACCCACCCATACACTTACAGTGGTATTGACCCACCCACCCACACACTTACAGTGGTATTGACCCACCTGCCCACCCATACACTTACAGTGGTATTGACACACCCGCCCATCCATACACTTACAGTGGTATTGACACACCCGCCCACCCATACACTTACAGTGGTATTGACCCACCCACCCATACACTTACAGTGGTATTGACCCACCCACCCATACACTTACAGTGGTATTGACCCACCCGCCCACCCATACACGTACAGTGGTATTGACCCACCCACCCACCCATACACGTACAGTGGTATTGACCCACCCACCCACCCATACACTTACAGTGGTATTGGTAAATGGTAAGTGGTGTCATCTCGACGAAGATTGAAAATATAACGTAGACAGTAGTTCTGCGCTCGTCGAAGTTTATCTCGTTGAACCATAAACTTTTTAAAAATATAAACCCAATATATAGTTACGATGAAAATAGTAAATAAGTGTGCAAAACAAAAGTCTGCCGATCTGAAACAAACAAACTGCTTTTCATAAATTTTCACAAACTAAACTTCATACCCACCCGCCCACCCGTACACGTACAGTGGTATTGACCCACCCGCGCACCCATACACGTACAGTGGTATTGACCCACCCGCCCACCCATACACTTACAGTGGTATTGACCCACCCGCCCACCCATACACGTACAGTGGTATTGACCCACCCACCACCCATACACTTACAGTGGTATTGACCTACCCACCCACCCATACACTTACAGTGGTATTGACCCACCCACCCACCCATACACGTACAGTGGTAATGATCCACCCGCCCGCCCATACACGTACAGTAGTATTGGTTACTACTGTAGTTAGTTATGGGCTACACTATTGGCCCACTGCTGTTAGTTATGGGCTGTTGTAAGATTGAACTATAAATCGTAGACCGAAGATCATTGAGAGAGGAGTTTTCACCCGTTTAAATCTTGAAGGGTCCTAGCAACTATAATTAATTCAAATTAAACTGAAAGAAGACATGTAATACCCATACACGTACATTGGTATTGAACCTCTCCCACCTACATATATAAAAAAACATAGCTTTATATATATCTCGAACAAGTATCCTCTAGTTGACTCCTTACTTTGGTATTGACCCACATGCCCGCCCATACACGTTCAGTGTCATTAACCCACCCGCCCACCCATACACGTACAGTGGTATTGACCCGCTCGCCCACCCATACACATACAGTGGTAATGACTCTTATTGTACAGTCAAAATCTATACCACTGTAATGTGACACACCCAGTTCCTTAGTGCATGTTCTGAAGTGGCTAAATACTCAAGACGAACATACATAAGAATTTTTGGGATCAACGACACATTTTTTTCTTCAACAGTATTGCGATTGTTCACTTTGAGCACAGTTTTAAGTGTAACTTAAATGAGTTCCACTGTACGTATACGAGTGGGTGGGTGGGATGATAATAGCCACCAGACAATTATTTTGAGACAACACATTTACCATCATTACGTAAACGTAAAACTAAATGGACAACTCCCAAGCGATCATATTTTTTTAAAAATCTATTTAGCCAGTTGCATTTAAAACATATTCTACGAACGTTGTTGGTGACATCGGTCCAAACCACTCACGTAAATCTTTAGTATTCACAATACGTTAAACTTATGTATTTAAACAATAACTAAGTTCAAAATTATTACTTTAGTTCAAGATTATTAGTATTATTTCAAAGGTATTATTTAGAGTGGAACTATCAACGTGTGCGCAATCACAGTATTAGTATAATTAACTAATGATCATTATTTTAACCAAGGTTGTTGGTTAGCAGTAATGTGTTTTCCAACATGCAACGTTCCATCATCCACTGTGCCGCCAGCTGAGCGCTGAGCGTTCCAAATCCTCGTTCCTCACCTTAGTACATTCTCCGCCATATTGAACATACCAGACGAGCTCCATCACATAGCTGCCACAACTCACATATTAGACAGGTCGTTTATCAAAAATATTTTGGCCCAAACCTGTCGTAAAAATTATCAAATAACTGTTAAAATAATGTTTTAATCGTAATTATTAACAATGTTTTAAATGTAATCTTTTAACTTACCAATATACTTGAAACTACTCTGGAACAGTTCAGAAGTAATTGCAAGAATTATATATTATTAATAACTAGTTCCAGAATTTAGTTTTATTTCAGTAAAAACAGTGTTATTTTTAGTTAAATATTTTACAGAATATATTCCCGTAGTGCTAATTAAATAAAATTAAAAACACAAAGATATGGTAGATATAAACTAATGAGTGGATAGATATAATTATATTACATATTTTACTTCCAAAACGTATATTGTGTAATAATGTCAGTCTAAATGTTAGAGTGAAGCGTAACTCCTTTAAATTTATATAGAAATAACAATGCAGATGTAAATGTAAATTACTTTGTACCTATCTATTTAATGTTCTTTGTGTTGGTGATGGCATAACTTTGTACAATAAAGCATTTCTGTAAAATATTTAAATAATATTGTGCGAAGACTAATAAAGAGTTGCATAAATGTATTGGTATTTTGTCACATGTTAATAATTTAATTTCTGTATTAACAGTGACAGCTAGCTCTAAATTGCACGCGCTTGCTCATTTATTGTGGACTAATGCCTCGGCAGCGCGGCGAGATTAAAGCGGACACACAGGTGATTGAGTCGGCCCAGTATATTACAGGGATCAATGACATTGAGCTGTAAATACAGTTAATATTTCCGTATGAAATTATGTCATGGAAATTTTAAATCTTGCTGAAATATTTGGATGTAGTTTTACAACAGATAAACCGTGTTTAAAATAACAAGTACCAACTGTCCACCATAGTAATATTAGGCAGACCTTCGAGCAGAGATATATAATACAAATGTTCCAGAAGATTAATATACTTCCAACCAAGTCGGTGAAATTTGTCATATACAAACTTTCTAACGAAATTAATAAATATAGACAATCATTAGAATTAGCGTAGACAAACGTTCTATGAAAATAAGTTATAGCAACCGTTTTAGCAAAAATAGCATAAATAAACTTTCTACGAAAATTTTATAGACAAACTATCAAAATTAGCGTAGGCTGTACAAACTTTCTAAGAAAATAAGTTAAGTTTAGCACCATTGTACGCGCCTTTCTAGCAAAATTAGCGTAAACAAACTTTCAAGGGAAATTAGCATATCTAGGCAATAGATTAAAATAGCGTAAATATACTTTCAAAGGAAATTAACATATTTAGGCAATAGATTACAATAGCGTAAATATACTTTCAAGGGAAATTAGCATACGTAGGCAATAGATTACAATAGCGTAAATATACTTTCAAGGGAAATTAGCAAATGTAGGCAATAGATTACAATAGCGTAAATATACTTTCAAGGGAAATTAGCATATTTAGGCAATTGATTACAATAGCGTAAACATACTTTCAAAGGAAATTAGCATACGTAGGCAATAGATTACAATAGCGTAAATATACTTTCAAGGGAAATTAGCATATGTAGGCAATAGATTACAATAGCGTAAATATACTTTCAAGGGAAATTAACATATGTAGGCAATAGATTACAATAGCGTAAATATACTTTCAAGGGAAATTAGCATATGTAGGCAATAGATTACAATAGCGTAAATATACTTTCAAGGGAAATTAACATATGTAGGCAATAGATTACAATAACGTAATTATACTATCAAGGGAAATTAGCATATGTAGGCAATAGATTACAATAGCGTAAATATACTTTCAAGGGAAATTAGCATATGTAGGCAATAGATTACAATAGCGTAAATATACTTTCAAGGGAAATTAGCATACGTAGGCAATAGATTACAATAGCGTAAATATACTTTCAAGGGAAATTAGCATACGTAGGCAACAGATTACAATAGCGTAAATATACTTTCAAGGGAAATTAGCATATGTAGGCAATAGATTATAATAGCGTAAATATACTTTCAAGGGAAATTAGCATATGTAGGCAATAGATTACAATAGCGTAAATATACTTTCAAGGGAAATTAACATATGTAGGCAATAGATTACAATAGCGTAAATATACTTTCAAGGGAAATTAGCATATGTAGGCAATAGATTACAATAGCGTAAATATACTTTCAAGAGAAATTAGCATATGTAGGCAATAGATTACAATAGCGTAAATATACTTTCAAGGGAAATTAGCTTATTTAGGCAATAGATTACAATAGCGTAAATATACTTTCAAGGGAAATTAGCATATGTAGGCAATAGATTACAATAGCGTAAATATACTTTCAAGGGAAATTAGCATATGTAGGCAATAGATTACAATAGCGTAAATATACTTTCAAGGGAAATTAACATATGTAGGCAATAGATTACAATAGCGTAAATATACTTTCAAGGGAAATTAGCATATGTAGGCAATAGATTACAATAGCGTAAATATACTTTCAAGGGAAATTAGCATATGTAGGCAATAGATTACAATAGCGTAAATATACTTTCAAGGGAAATTAGCATACGTTGGTAATAGATTACAATAGCGTAAATATACTTTCAAGAGAAATTAGCATATGTAGGCAATAGATTACAATTGCGTAAATATACTTTCAAGGGAAATTAACATATGTAGGCAATAGATTACAATAGCGTAAATATACTTTCAAGGGAAATTAACATATGTAGGCAATAGATTACAATAGCGTAAATATACTTTCAAGGGAAATTAGCATATGTAGGCAATATATTACAATAGCGTAAATATACTTTCAAGGGAAATTAGCATATGCAGACAATCAATTAGAACTAGCGTAAACCAACGTTTTATGAAAATTAACTAATAATTAATATAGATAATCCATCAAAATTAGTGTAGACAAACTCTATAAGAAAGTAAGCGTTGTAGCAAAATAAGTGTAAACAAAT
This sequence comes from Stictocephala bisonia, assembly GCA_035578905.1. NCBI lineage: Eukaryota > Metazoa > Arthropoda > Insecta > Hemiptera > Membracidae > Stictocephala > Stictocephala bisonia. The sequence continues at coordinate 373,526 of JAQJVL010000486.1, forward strand.
GTTCAAGAAAAATGTATTTTTTTAAAGTTAAAGAAATACATATTTTTACGGACGGTATTGTGGAAAAATAAAGCACACTTTTAAAAAATATGTTTTTAGGTATATTTTCATTCTGAATAAACGCATTTAATGTATATGCATGATTGCGCACTTAAAAACTGAACTTTCCACAATCGTAGACGTGTTTAAAATTTCAATAAAAAATTATTTCCTGATGAAATACATTGGACTAATAACAAGGTGTCATTAAAATATAAGTGCCGTAATAGAAACACGGAACCAGGTCAACTGGGAACTATCGGGCTTGTTACAAGTATCAGGACGATATGATCGTAACTTGGAGTCACCCTACTTTTATTTATCTATTGAATCTCATTCTCGTTCATACTTGCAACTACGCTAATCAATGAAACATGAAAACAATAAGTTAAGTAGTACAGGCCTACATGTATTGACGCTCTTAATGTCAACTTCATTACAAGTATGGATATATAACGTTCTGCGCAACAGATCGAGAAGGGTTAAATTTGGGTTGAAGTTAAAAACTCCGTTTATAGAGATTTTTTCAACAACAAGTCTGTACTTTGTAACACACTTCACTGGTTTGTCAACGAACGTGATATTGTTACCACGATTAAGGCTAATTTCTTTATCTTAATCCTGGTAACAATGCCCTAAAACTAGGAGACCTGCATGCACTCTTCGTATCTGCATTCAGAACTGATCAATTTTCCTACGAAACGTATGATTTGGTTTAAAGCGTATTCACTTTAATAACACAGATGATTTAACTGCGAATTTAATGATTAACTAAATGAAAGCCCTCTAACTGGCATCAGAGGATTGGTTAGGTACGGGCTGGGAGTGAAAAACTTATAAATGATGAGTTTAGTTCCACAAATCACCCGTCACTTACACTGCGTCGTTAATTTCCAGAGCTTAAATACTGTTCCATTCCGCTGTTTCACACACAGACGAGCGAATTGTCAGGTACTAATATTTAGTGAGGGGTTCCACATTCATCTGCATGTGACACTACAGCTAATACATTGTTGGTAAACAGTGTGCTCATGTACATCCAGTAAACTGAATTGTCGTTTTAACTCAACGTTTTGCTGGTTTATTTTTAAGAACAGTTTTTTGCTAAATTACCGATATTGCATTAGAATAGTCAAAAAATTACGTGTGCTAAATTGAGGTGTTCATATGTGTAGGGTGCGTGAGTAGGCCACCACGGACTGTGATTGCTGGCGGAGTTCTTAGATCAGTGGGCAACCAATAACTGTAATTTCTCAGGGAGTTGCAAGATTAATGTCAAAGAATAATTGGGATTGGTAAGGGATTTGCAAAAAAAGTGGGCTATCAAAAACTGTAATTTCGAAGGGAGTTGCTAGACCAATGCCAAAGAATAATTAGGGAAGCAACACAAGACTATTAGTGGGCTAAAAAAAACTGTGATTTCTCAGGGAGTTTCTAGACAAATGCCAAAGAATAATTGTGATTGCGGAGGGAATTGCTAGATCAGTGGGCTAAAAAAACTGTGATTTCTCAGGGAGTTTCTAGACAATTGCCAAAGAATAATTGTGATTGCGGAGGGAATTGCTAGATCAGTGGGCTAAAAACAACTGTAATTTCTAAGGGAATCGCTAGACAATTTTTGTAATCATGGTTTCTGAGTTCTGTTTGGAAGTTGATTAGTTTGTTGTTGGATTTAGGTCGTTGTAATTAAATAACGACGATTGCACGGGCCGTCGTTATTTAAATAAAAATTAACTGAAAATTTGGAATTTAGCTCGTCTTACCCTCTACTTCAAAAGTTATATGATTGCGAGTTGCGCGTTTTGTTTTTAGGGGGCTGAAAACCACCCCTTATTGTAATATATAGGAACACTATAAAAAGAATTAGTATGTAATATATTTGAAGATAAATATGTCCTATATAACGTTAATTAGTGGCCCATTGAGATCTTACTATCATTAAAAAATATCGTTTTCATTCAAATGACAGAAAAGTATTTAAACCTATTTGCGGCAGCCCGCGTATTTCTGTTAGTAAAGATTTGCGCTGCGGCGGCTCGCGTATTTTTCTGTTAGTTAAGTTTGTGCGCTGCGGACATCATGTTTTTATGCACTATTAACTAAAAAAATGCTGGATTTTCGATAAAAAAGTATAAGACATCTTTTGCTTAAAATTAGTAAATAAACTGATTCCAGATGTTATTTGGAATTTTTAATTTACCACCCCCGAGAGGGAGGAGAGTCACCAAGGGGGGGGGGAGCGCATATCTGCACACTTTTGTTTTATGGGTTATTTTACAGCTCATTTCAAATTTTCAGGATAATTTATGCATCTTGAAAGATGCATCAGGAAATTTGATGCACCTTTCGGAGGTGAAACGCTTCGGTGACTGGACTACTAGGTAACAGATCAATGTTGTCAATACTGAGCAAAACGCTCCTCTAGAACTATGAAAGCAAAAGCATGCCTACAATTTAATTATATCACTTTTAAAACAGTTAAAAGCCTATTTGTAATATATGCTATTTTTATATTATGTTAGTACATTGTTTGTAGTTATTCTTTAATAAGAGCATCCTATATGATAGTGATACAACCCCATCGATACAAATATTTAGAAAAAGTTAACTCACACTTTAAAAGGTTTAAATAAGGTTTAACATTTATTTTACGAGTTTGAATATAATGTTCAATAAGGAAGTGTGAAATTGCAAATCACGGTTAATTAAACTCAGTGGGTCCCAATCAGTGGTAAACAGAAAAGGGGAACCATAACGTGTTCATGCCAATTACAACTGTATTCATTCTGTTAATATGTCACAGCACCCAAGGCAATTTACAGACGTTTACAGGGACTGACAGACAGCTCAACTCAATAACGTGTCCATGCCAATTACAACTGTATTCATTATGTTAATATGTCACAGCACCCAAGGCAATTTACAGACGTCTACAGGGACTGACAGACGGCTCAACTCAATAACGTGTCCATGCCAATTACAACTGTATTCATTATGTTAATATGTCACAGCACACAAGGCAATTTACAGACGTTTACAGGGACTGACAGACAGCTCAACTCAATAACGTGTCCATGCCAATTACAACTGTATTCATTCTGTTAGTATGTCACAGCAACCAAGGCAATTTACAGGGACTGACAGACAGCTCAACTCAATAACGTGTCCATGCCAATTACAACTGTATTCATTATGTTAATATGTCACAGCACCCAAGGCAATTTACAGACGTCTACAGGGACTGACAGACAGCTCAACTCAATAACGTGTCCATGCCAATTACAACTGTATTCATTATGTTAATATGTCACAGCACCCAAGGCAATTTACAGACGTCTACAGGGACTGACAGACGGCTCAACTCAATAACGTGTCCATGCCAATTACAACTGTATTCATTATGTTAATATGTCACAGCACCCAAGGCAATTTACAGACGTTTACAGGGACTGACAGACAGCTCAACTCAATAACGTGTCCATGCCAATTACAACTGTATTCATTCTGTTAGTATGTCACAGCAACCAAGGCAATTTACAGGGACTGACAGACAACTCAACTCAATAACGTGTCCATGCTAATTACAACTGTATTCATTATGTTAATATGTCACAGCACCCAAGGCAATTTACAGACTTCTACAGGGACTGACAGACAGCTCAACTCAATAACGTGTTCATCCATTTACAACTGTATTCATTCTGTTAATATGTCACAGCACCCAAGGCAATTTACAGACGTTTACAGGGACTGACACACGGCTCAACTCAATAACGTGTTCATCCATTTACAACTGTATTCATTCTGTTAATATGTCACAGCACCCAAGGCAATTTACAGACGTTTACAGGGACTGACAGACAACTCAACTCAATAACGTGTCCATGCTAATTACAACTGTATTCATTATGTTAATATGTCACAACACCCAAGGCAATTTACAGACTTCTACAGGGACTGACAGACAGCTCAACTCAATAACGTGTTCATCCATTTACAACTGTATTCATTCTGTTAATATGTCACAGCACCCAAGGTAATTTACAGACGTTTACAGGGACTGACAGACGGCTCAACTCAATAACGTGTTCATCCATTTACAACTGTATTCATTCTGTTAATATGTCACAGCACCCAAGGCAATTTACAGACGTTTACAGGGACTGGCAGATGGCTCAACCCAAAAAATGTTCATCCATTTACAACTGTATTCATTCTGTTAATATGTCACAGCACCCAAGGTAATTTACAGACGATTACAGGGACTGACAGACGGCTCAACTCAATAACGTGTTCATCCATTTACAACTGTATTCATTCTGTTAATATGTCACAGCACCCAAGGTAATTTACAGACGATTACAGGGACTGACAGACGGCTCAACTCAATAACGTGTTCATCCATTTACAACTGTATTCATTCTGTTAATATGTCACAGCACCCAAGGAAATTTACAGACGTTTACAGGGACAGACAGACAGCTCAACTCAATAACGTGTTCATCCATTTACAACTGTATTCATTATGTTAATATGTCCCAGCACCCAAGGTAATTTACAGACGTGTACAGGGACTGACAGACGGCTCAACTCAATAACGTGTTCATCCATTTACAACTGTATTCATTCTGTTAATATGTCACAGCACCCAAGGCAATTTACAGACGTTTACAGGGAATGACAGACGGCTCAACTCAATAACGTGTTCATCCATTTACAACTGTATTCATTATGTTATTATGTCACAGCACCCAAGGCAATTTACAGACGTTTACAGGGACTGACAGACAGCTCAACTCAATAACGTGTTCATCCATTTACAACTGTATTCATTATGTTAATATGTCACAGCACCCAAGGAAATTTACAGACGTTTACAGGGACTGACACACGGCTCAACTCAATAACGTGTTCATCCATTTACAACTGTATTCATTCTGGTAATATGTCACAGCACCCAAGGCAATTTACAGACGTTTACAGGGACTGACAGACAGCTCAACTCAATATCGTGTTCATCCATTTACAACTATATTCATTATGTTAATATGTCACAGCACCCAAGGCAATTTACAGACGTTTACAGGGACTGACAGACGGCTCAACTCAATAACGTGTTCATCCATTTTCAACTGTATTCATTCTGTTAATATGTCACAGCACCCAAGGCAATTTACAGACGTTTACAGGGACAGACAGACAGCTCAACTCAATAACGTGTTCATCCATTTACAACTGTATTCATTATGTTATTATGTCACAGCACCCAAGGCAATTTACAGACGTTTACAGGGACTGACAGACAGCTCAACTCAATAACGTGTTCATCCATTTACAACTGTATTCATTATGTTAATATGTCACAGCACCCAAGGAAATTTACAGACGTTTACAGGGACTGACACACGGCTCAACTCAATAACGTGTTCATACATTTACAACTGTATTCATTCTGGTAATATGTCACAGCACCCAAGGCAATTTACAGACGTTTACAGGGACTGACAGACAGCTCAACTCAATAACGTGTTCATCCATTTACAACTGTATTCATTCTGTTAATATGTCACAGCACCCAAGGCAATTTACAGACGTTTACAGGGACTGACACACGGCTCAACTCAATAACGTGTTCATCCATTTACAACTGTATTCATTCTGTTAATATGTCACAGCACCCAAGGCAATTTACAGACGTTTACAGGGACTGACAGACAACTCAACTCAATAACGTGTCCATGCTAATTACAACTGTATTCATTATGTTAATATGTCACAACACCCAAGGCAATTTACAGACTTCTACAGGGACTGACAGACAGCTCAACTCAATAACGTGTTCATCCATTTACAACTGTATTCATTCTGTTAATATGTCACAGCACCCAAGGTAATTTACAGACGTTTACAGGGACTGACAGACGGCTCAACTCAATAACGTGTTCATCCATTTACAACTGTATTCATTCTGTTAATATGTCACAGCACCCAAGGCAATTTACAGACGTTTACAGGGACTGGCAGATGGCTCAACCCAAAAAATGTTCATCCATTTACAACTGTATTCATTCTGTTAATATGTCACAGCACCCAAGGTAATTTACAGACGATTACAGGGACTGACAGACGGCTCAACTCAATAACGTGTTCATCCATTTACAACTGTATTCATTCTGTTAATATGTCACAGCACCCAAGGTAATTTACAGACGATTACAGGGACTGACAGACGGCTCAACTCAATAACGTGTTCATCCATTTACAACTGTATTCATTCTGTTAATATGTCACAGCACCCAAGGAAATTTACAGACGTTTACAGGGACAGACAGACAGCTCAACTCAATAACGTGTTCATCCATTTACAACTGTATTCATTATGTTAATATGTCCCAGCACCCAAGGTAATTTACAGACGTGTACAGGGACTGACAGACGGCTCAACTCAATAACGTGTTCATCCATTTACAACTGTATTCATTCTGTTAATATGTCACAGCACCCAAGGCAATTTACAGACGTTTACAGGGAATGACAGACGGCTCAACTCAATAACGTGTTCATCCATTTACAACTGTATTTATTATGTTATTATGTCACAGCACCCAAGGCAATTTACAGACGTTTACAGGGACTGACAGACAGCTCAACTCAATAACGTGTTCATCCATTTACAACTGTATTCATTATGTTAATATGTCACAGCACCCAAGGAAATTTACAGACGTTTACAGGGACTGACACACGGCTCAACTCAATAACGTGTTCATCCATTTACAACTGTATTCATTCTGGTAATATGTCACAGCACCCAAGGCAATTTACAGACGTTTACAGGGACTGACAGACAGCTCAACTCAATATCGTGTTCATCCATTTACAACTATATTCATTATGTTAATATGTCACAGCACCCAAGGCAATTTACAGACGTTTACAGGGACTGACAGACGGCTCAACTCAATAACGTGTTCATCCATTTTCAACTGTATTCATTCTGTTAATATGTCACAGCACCCAAGGCAATTTACAGACGTTTACAGGGACAGACAGACAGCTCAACTCAATAACGTGTTCATCCATTTACAACTGTATTCATTATGTTATTATGTCACAGCACCCAAGGCAATTTACAGACGTTTACAGGGACTGACAGACAGCTCAACTCAATAACGTGTTCATCCATTTACAACTGTATTCATTATGTTAATATGTCACAGCACCCAAGGAAATTTACAGACGTTTACAGCGACTGACACACGGCTCAACTCAATAACGTGTTCATACATTTACAACTGTATTCATTCTGGTAATATGTCACAGCACCCAAGGCAATTTACAGACGTTTACAGGGACTGACAGACAGCTCAACTCAATATCGTGTTCATCCATTTACAACTATATTCATTATGTTAATATGTCACAGCACCCAAGGCAATTTACAGACGTTTACAGGGACTGACAGACGGCTCAACTCAATAACGTGTTCATCCATTTTCAACTGTATTCATTCTGTTAATATGTCACAGCACCCAAGGCAATTTACAGACGTTTACAGGGACTGACAGACGGCTCAACTCAATAACGTGTTCATCCATTTACAACTGTATTCATTCTGTTAATATGTCACAGCACCCAAGGAAATTTACAGACGTTTACAGGGACTGACAGACGGCTCAACTCAATAACGTGTTCATCCATTTACAACTGTATTCATTATGTTAATATGTCACAGCACCCAAGAAAATTTACAGACGTTTACAGGGACTGACAGACGGCTCAACTCAATAAAGTGTTCATCCATTTACAACTGTATTCATTCTGTTAATATGTCACAGCACCCAAGGAAATTTACAGACGTTTACAGGGACTGACAGACGGCTCAACTCAATAACATGTTCATGCCATTTACAACTGTATTCATTCTGTTAATATGTCACAGCACCCAAGGCAATTTACAGACGTTTACAGGGACTGACAGACAGCTCAACTCAATAACGTGTTCATGCCATTTACAACTGTATTCATTATGTTAATATGTCACAGCACCCAAGAAAATTTACAGACGTTTACAGGGACTGACAGACGGCTCAACTCAATATAGTGTTCATCCATACTCATTCATTTAATATGTCACAGCACCCAAGGCAATTTACAGACTTCTACAGAGACTGACAGACAGCTCAACTCAATAACGTGTTCATGCTATTTACAACTGTATTCATTCAGTTAAAATGTCACAGCACCCAAGGCATTTTACAGACTTCTACAGAGACTGACAGACGGCTCAACTCAATAACGTGTTCATGCCATTTACAACTGTACTCATTCAGTTAATATGTCACAGCACCCAAGGCAATTTACAGACTTCTACAGAGACTGACAGACAGCTCAACTCAATAAGGTCTTTTCTTCCGCATTAAAATTCTTTTTGCTGTAGAATCCCTAAATGCGTTTATTTATTTTGATTTTTTAAAACTTTCTATTTTATGTGTGAATATAAATTGTCACCATGCAAAATTTACCATCGTTTTGGGTTAAGTAAAACGATAGTAAATTGTTTAAAAACTTATTTGTACTTTGAAAAATCGTAGATATGAAAGGCCGTACCGAGAGAATGAATTGAAGTAAAATTCATATAAAATCTGATAAAATAAAACACCGGAAACCTCATATACTCTCTCAAAAATAATTAATATATTGTGAGAGAGTTACTTATATACTGTATATTATAAGTAACCCTATATAATAGCGAGAGAGTTACCACTAGTATGTAAGGTTTCCAGTATTTTATTTTAGATTTTAAAGGAACTTTCAATTTTACTTAATTTACCTGCATTCTCTCGGTACAGCCTTCCATGTCTTCGATTGTTCAAAGTACTCGTACATTTAAGTAATTAATCAATTTACTATATATATATATATATATATATATATATATATATATATATATATATATATATATATATATATATATAGGGTTATCCAAGTAAAATTAATGTAATTTCAATGTGAAAACTGAATAAAATTGCGGTTAGTGTAAATAAGCATAATAAGGTTTATACTATCAAAAGGAGTCTAAACCTAAACTGATTCAATAGCAAGTTGTGGAAATCTACATAAATGATAAATTGTTGTTGTCAGAGCCACTGACTAAATAATTTACGTTTATTATTACTACATTCAACCCATTTTTTTTATTTTAGTCTATCTACTTGTTTACTGGTTAATTTTCAATGGTAAATACAGTTACTTATTATATATTTACATTTCTCATAACAAAATCTTCTTTGTTTGCTTGTTTGTGTTTTTTTTATTACTATGAATCGTTATGATTGAGTAAAATTAGTCATCAATCTCTATTCCTCTTAAATAAAAACAAAACTCACTGTTTTGATTCATGGGGTATGTCAATATAAATTCAAACATGATAGATACAGTGTGTAGAATATGACAGTTAAAATTACTCTTGTTTGTAAATCTATATTTTTGGGTCACGTTCGTATTTATTGAGAAACAAATGAGACTTTCTCCCACCAGGCACTATAGTAGCTGCGGTGAGGGACTTCTGACAACACATGATGAACTACTAAACTTGTTATTACTTTTCTCTGTGCAACAACCACTTAACAAGTTTATTAATAGCCTTGGAATATGAAAGATAAAAGCTACGTTTATTCAAAATCAAATCAATTTCAATAAAACTTCAATTAATACAAAACTAAACAATGTTTGAAAATTTAAACTAATATTTATAAAATGTATTAACAAATGTGTTCAATGTATGATTAGCAGTGGTATATGTTTGTACAAAATTATCAATATGTTTTTATATTATTCAAAACATTAAAATAATTATTTTAATTATAACAATTATGTCCATGTAAATCGTCACTATTTCAAAATTAGTTATACATTTATTTATAATGTATCTTAATTACTCAAATTGTTTATTACTACAGCTTTACATTCTGTGACACTGATTAATATTACATTGTTTTTGATCAGGACAAACATTACTGGTTTGGTAACAATATACAGGGGGCTTTCTCTTTTTTTTTTAACTGTGCCACCACTGGGATGTTGTAAACTATTAAACTGACAGCAAACTTTAAATGGGGAAAATTCCCTTGTTTTTGGAGACGTTAAACAATATGTAGTTAACATTTTCCAAAATGGCTGCCATTTTCCAATATGGTGGTCAACTTTGACATTTCTTATAGAAACCCCTAATTTTTATAATTGTTTTAGGTTTCACTAGTGATTTTTTAGAATTTTTTATTCTTGGTGTTTTTTATATACTTAACCGTTTCGCCGCTAGGAGCGCTGAAAGTTTCAGAAATTCTTATTTCAACAATTTATTAAAGAATCGTGTTCTGCCATTTACAAAAATAAAGCTTGCCATATAATTCATTATTTTTATTCAATTGAATGTTGAAAAGCTCTTCAATACATATTTTATACAAAAGTATTGCAATACGTAGTTCAAATTTAAAAATTCGGTCGCCATTTTTCAGTTAGCAACTTTGAAATGACTTATTGTAACCTCTATTTTTTATGATGGATTAAGGTTCGACTATTCGTTCTAAGTCTTTTTTATTCTTGGTATTATATTAATATACTTACCCGTTTCGCCGCTAGGAGCGCTGTTAAACTAAGAATGTTTAAACACTCACCGTTCCTAGTGGTGAAACGGTTAAGTATATTAAAATAATACCAAGAATAAAAAAGTCTAGAAGTGTTTTCTACGATGACAACTATGGAACGAATGCTGTGTCAGTATTAAGAGGCTCGAGTATAGAAGTTAACACCTACAGCGTCCACAACACTTTGTCCACAAGTAGGTGGGTTATAGCACCACGTCATTGGTGCCAACAATACAATTTATCTACTACAATTAAAATATGTATAACAATATTTAGGTTTCCTGACCGTAACTTACAGAAAAGTGATGAATTTTAACTTCAATAATATAAAAACAATTTACTGCCTGTAAAATGAACCATGATTCTAAAATGTGGCTGTACAATTATCTGTGTGTACAATCCACAAGTTTTTAAAGATATGACTTATCTTCAGCTAACTTCGTGACTAAATTCATTGTAACCTAAATACATTCACAAAAACGCTAGTAGAATTACTTACTATAATAAAATGATAAATTATAAAATGAAACAAACAAGCAACATACGTTAGTTAAATGTCTAATTATGTTTTGAAAATGACTAGAAATGTTTATTTAAAGTTGTTAACTTTATCAGTGGTGTTTAGAGAGAGATATGACGTAAGCGAGCAGCCTCTTAGATAAAACTCTCATAAATATGGAAACATAGCGATTTCCACAAACGTCATAATTTATCAAACACATTTCACCTATAAAGTATACATCAATGTACGTGAAATGCCTCACAGAAATAATATTGATAATTTCACAATTATTTTATTTTAATCATATTGACAGTATAAATAACTGTAAACACTTAAGTATCACAAAGTAAATATATTTATAAGTTATAGTAGATAATTACTATTGAACCCCTTAATAATTATAGTTTATTATACCATATTATTGTATAAACTATAGTTTAATACGTGGAATAGGTATAGTGTGTTTTACAACATCGACCTTCATTAGAAATATATATACAGGGTGTTACAAAAAAGTGTCCTGGCTATTAGATTTCTAAGTATCCGCCTGACTTTAGAGCAAAATATGGAGTATATATATCTTTTTCAACTCTCCTCCGTTTATTGCCTATTTGTCTTTTTGGGGTTTAAAAAACACATGAGCTCACGAAATGTTTTAAGCTTATGAAATTTAACCGATTGACTTAAATAAACATTTTGCAAACTTCATTACATTAATATTACTAAACAGCAAAAAAAAATAATAATAATTATAAACATTATTATGGAGTTATTTTCATCCGTTTTAAAATGGTGGCAGTTCAAAATGTTTTTAAAAAAAGTCTTGTTTACAAGTTATTTTAGCGTTAAAATTTTTAAATTGCCACCATTTTCAAAAGTATAAAAGTAGCTCAATGGTATTTTTTCTGTTGGATAATTTTCTTGTATAGAAGTGGGAAAATGTTCAAATCAGTTGGTCAAACCGTTCCTGAGTTATATAATTTTTTTAAAACACAAAATAACAGACACTCATGAAACCTACAACTTATGGATAAATTACTCTTATCGACATGCAAAAAAAATTACATGTATAAATATTTTTATTACTGAGACATTCATTAAAAATAAAAACTTTAAACGTTTGATAAAAACAAATCTAATTGGATGTCACACGAAGTAGGGCGCAACAAAGGATCCAATTTAATTATTTATGAATGTCAGCACGAGAAATGTTGTGTGGCACTTTGTTACATATAAATAAATAATATAACCACATTGTAGTGCATACAGAATAACTTCACGGGTGGGTCCGTACAACTATACGTGTGTTGGCGGGTGGGTCCGTACAACTGTGTGTGTGTTGGCGGGTGGGTCCGTACAACTGTGTGTGTGTTGGCGGGTGGGTCCGTACAACTGTACGTGTGTTGGAGGGTGGATGGCCTACTACCAGTGTACGTATATTCTTCCATGCTCAGTTGGGTTTCAAACTTTTTCCTAAACGCAAGTCGTCTTAAAAATTATTGCTATCGGCCTCTAAGTTGTATTTATTTAAAACAATATGTGAACTATAGCACTTGTGATACAGCGTACAAAAGTAGATGTTATCAGCTGAGTGGGCATTTCTTTACAGGAACTCAGTGGACAGTTCATGACACAAGTTAAACGGATATTGTATGCTACAACCAAGTTGTCTGGATTTGGCAGCGGGGACCTAAATGGCGATTGACTCTTATCGCCAAATTTATCTCTTTACCGAACCTGCCTATGGCAGCGGGGACCTAAATGGCGATTGACTCTTATCGCCACATTTATCTATCTACCGAACTTCGCTACGGCAGCGGGGACCAAAATGGCGATTGACTCTTATCTCCACCTTTATCTATCTACCGAACCTGGCTATGGCAGCGAGGACCTAATTGGCAATTGACTTTTATCGCCACCTTTATCTATCTACCGAACCTGGCTATGGCAGCGGGGACCTAATTGGCGATTGACTCTTATCGCCACCTTTATCTCTTTACCAAACCTGGCTATGGCAGCGGGGACCTAAATGGCGATTGACTCTTATCGCCACCTTTGTCTATCTACCGAACTTCGCTACGGCAGCGGGGACCAAAATGGCCATTGACTCTTATCTCCACCTTTATCTATCTACCGAACCTGGCTATGGCAGCGAGGACCTAATTGGCAATTGACTTTTATCGCCAGCTTAATCTATCTACCGAACCTGGCTATGGCAGCGGGGACATAATTGGCGATTGACTCTTATCGCCACCTTTATCTCTTTACCAAACCTGGCTATGGCAGCAGGGACCTAAATGGCGATTGATTCTTATCGCCAACTTTATCTATCTACCAAACCTGGCTATGGCAGCGAGGTCCTAATTGGCGATTGACTCTTATCACCACCTTTATCTATCTACCGAACCTGGCTATGGCAGCACGGACCTAAATGGCGATTGACTCTTATCGCCACCTTTATCTATCTACCAAACCTGGCTATGGCAGCAGGGACCTAAATGGCGATTGACTCTTATCTCCACCTTTATCTATTTACCGAATTGATATTTTTATCAACTACAACAAGAAGTTTTAATAGTAATAATGAAGTATTATATTATATGATCTAATAATAATGATGTAATTATGATATTATTATGATGTATTATGTACTTTACATTGTCATATAAAAAAAAAACTTTAACATAAAATACAATTAATTTAAGAAATTCTCAAACATAAAATTAGAATTTTATGTTGATGTCTGACGATGCCTACATTGTAGGCGAAAGGCCTCACAAAATATTTTATTAGAATGTTTGAGAATTTCTTAAATTAGTTACATTTTCCAATAAAGAACTCAAAGAAGAAATAAAATACAATTACCCACATAGAATACTACTTTTTAGGTTTATCAAACATTATCTTTTTTTCTTAGTTTTTCATGCTATCTCATGAAAAAGTGTTGTTATTTTCTTTTAAAATTTGCTTTACTGTGCTTCAAGTTAACACAAAATAAAACACTGCATGTATAAGAGATAAAACCCAACTTCGATATAAAAACAAGATTCGATTTAATATAAATAGAGATATAATGAAGAATGAATTTTCAAAATCAGATAATTTGGGTATAGACATGTTTTTATTCCAAAATAGTACATTTTAAATTATCCTTCGCCTATAGTCCCAGCCTCAAACGGAGGAAAGAAATTTAAAATAATTTTTACTAAATGTTAAAAATAACTAAATTTCAACTACCTTGACTCTATGTATGTCGAACTGATGTAATAAAAGGGAAAAATTACATTGTTGAATGTATATTTTCCGAATATAAAATATTGATCAATCCAAAAATAATTTCTGTAAACAGTATTTTTCATACTGAAATTTTGCCAATATAAAAAGATAATAACTGGTTGTAAAATTACGTATTTTGGGGTAAGCAAAGTTTTACAAATTCATGGATATAAACAGCAAGTAAACAAATCTTTAGTGTCATGGTTTTAATTATGTTCTAAAAATATTTACTTGCACAGAACAGAATGCAACCTAGCTAAAGCACACAATTCTAAATCACTAACAGAGAAGGCACTTGAATTGATAATGCACCATTTCTGAACTAGGGCAACTCTATTTGTCTTTCTCTCTTCTAAAGTAATTTTGTTATTATATTATTCATACAATATTTAAATTTTTTGCACTTAATAAATAATTCTTATATTTCTTATTACATTTTACACAGTATAAGTTTTACTAGCGTAATTCTTAGCAGAAAAAACTGTAATAGTATTAAAACAACAAAACATATGAAACTGATATGTGAGAACTTAAATTATAATACTATTTCAACATGGGATTTCGGTATACAGGGTGAGGTTTATGTCCTGGCACACCTGAATATAATTTAAACGTGTTTAGATATCAATGTGAAACCTATTATAATAAATTTGTTTAATTTTTCAAGTTGTTAAACATTATGCTCCCCTTTTATAAAGAGGGCAAAGTGGGGTAACTAAAGATTCACAAATGTAACCCCCTACCAAGTGACCCCTCATTTTAAAGGAAATAAAAATATAAATCCAATGGTTTAAATTAGAGGTATCTATGTATAATTAACGGAGTAAAAGACTAATTTACAATGAGTGAGTTTATGTCCTAGTACACCTGGATATTATTTAAACGTTTGGATATCAATGTGAGGCCTTAAACCTTATAACACATTTTTTCAATGTTTCAAGCTGTTAAACATTTTGCCCCCCTTTTCTGACGGGGGGTAAAGGAGGCAACTACAAATTTTCAAATGTGAACCCCTATCATGAGATCCCTCATTTTAAAGGCAATAAAAAGAAAATCAAATAATGCAAACTAGAGGTTACTACGTTTAATTAAAAAGAGTAAAAGACTGATTTAAATTAACAAAATCATTTACTTTCTTTTCCTTTTTTCGTTACATGAGTTAACATGCTTTGACATTTCTCTTGTTCTCATCTTACCAGTTTCAACAATCTACTTTTAACTTTCTTTTGTGTACTACTCACTTGGATTTTATCAGTTCATATCTTAGGTCGCAAACACTTTAATTTCAAGGTTACTTTTACACTTTAATCTTGTTTCCACTATTTTGGTTATTAAATACTTTTCATAAAAAAACTTTATGTATCTAATGAACCATCTACCACACCACTCAAACTATTTTTGAACACTATCAATGACAATTTAATTTGCGAGCAATACTTTACACTACTAGTTGACAACATTACGTAACCCACCTACTGGCCGTGTAGTACACCACCGTAATACACACTACCTGTCGTTGGAAGTTTCGAATTTTAGAAGTTCCATGTGCAAAATATGAGTGGGGAGGTGCCAGATGTCGGTGCTACGAGTAAAAACCCGATTTTTGGAAGTGTAAGTTCCGAGTGTTCGAATTTCCATTTGTAAACAAATCCGAGTGCTGGAAGTGCCATGTGTGACAATCTGAGTGTCGGATGCGTAAAATATTAAGCTCCGAGTGTTGGAAGTGCCATGTGTGTAATTCCGAGTGTTGGAAGTGCCACGTGTGACAATATGAGTGTCGGAAGCGTAAAGTATTAATCTCCGAGTGTTGGAAGTGTCATGTGTGACAATCTGAGTGTCAGATGCGTGTGAGGCGCCAAGTGTGAGGCGCCGAGTGCCGGAAATTCCCAGTGTAAAGTGGGAGTATTATTTGTGCAACGTGTGACAAGCCATAGTCGGAAGAGCCCCAGATAAATAAATTAATTGTAGATAAAGTAACTCTAGTATGCTAGAAAATTACAGAAATTGTTACAACTAGTTCCGTAATTAAAATCCATGTAACACAATATATTGAAAAATTATTCAAAAATCATACCTGTACTTCATACAATACTTTACATCTTTTTAATATTGAGAATATTATATACAACAAATCACTTGCGAATCGTTTATTCGTAGATAGGAGCTAACTCAGTCACACATACTTGTTTCATTGATTCGATCCTTACAAAATTTGTAAGCTGTAGCGCTTCCATCACACGACACTTACAGTGGTTGGTTGGAGTCACGACACTCATTAGTTAATCACGGTTCATTGAAAGGGCTCCTACAAGTTGTAAGACCTCAGCGTATCTAACACTAGGCACTTAACTAATACTTCGTACAACATTTAAAGACCCGTTGGAAGGTCATACATCATATGAAGGGCCTTCCGATCATACTGGTATATGTGTTGGAAAGATAATTCTTGTATTAAACAAACGTTACACTATGTTGAACTGCCTTTATACTCCAACTAATACGTAGATCATACGTTTTTTTAAATTTTGTTCTCATAAATATCAATAAATATTTGTCAGCTTATTGAAGGATGTGTTCAATATGAGTCATACCTGAATAAGAGTTCAATATAGAATAACTCTTAATGTGAATCTTTAGTTGCCCCACTTTGCAATAACAATAATGTAAACTGTAATACATGATATGAATACTATCCACTGATTTAAATGATTTAACATTTAAATTACTTACAAAGAAGTACAGTAACATGGCAGAAGAAAATCCTGAAACAAATGAAACATGCAATTTTATAAGGTTTGAATATTACTAACATTAAGGACACAATTTAAAATAATATCTCTTTAAATAAAATATCTTTTCAAAGAGGTGTGTTGTTGTTCGCGTCCATAACAAATATTTAAAGCTGTTCGTACCCCCTGGGTAGTTCTAATCTAGCAACAAACCTGGTAGCTGGACTGTCAAGGTTTTGTGATCTCCCAGCTATGGTAGATACCACAGAACATAAAAAAGGCCTCCTAACATCCAGTTGCCTGACGATAGGATTTTGCCAAGTTTCAAAAACCCTGTCCTCTACGAGGGGGACAGTCACCATAGCCAACTTAAAAAACTACCAGTCAAAGATGGGGTTCGAACCAGAGCTATCTCTATAAAAAAAAGAGGATAGTTATAACTCAGGAACAATGTCCCGACGACAATAACCCTCCCATCTAAATACATTGCCATGGGAACAATTTTATGATGCTGCATTTACCCACCCGCTCCTACACGTACAGTGGTACTGGCCCACCCGCCCGCCCCTACACGTACAGTGGTACTAACCTACCTACCCGCCCATAAACGTACAGTGGTATTGACCCACCCATACACGTACAGTGGTATTGAGGCCAGACAGAGGCCAGACAGAGGCCAGACAGAGGCCTCTAGATATAGAAGAAAGTGCGTGTGCGTCGGCTACAACACCGACGATGAGAATAGCAGAAAGCTTGTTGACTGGGCTGAAATGAATAACCTAATCTTTGGTGCTTAAGATTCAGCCACTTTTTATTCAGCTCGTTGGCGTCGAGGTTACTCCCCTGACTTAAGCTTCTGCTCATGTGAACGATCATTCAGGCCAAAGCCAGTTAGGAGGAAATTTCTTGATGCTTTTCCCCACTCTCAACATAGGCCAGTACTGGTTTCATTGGGATCCAAATTCCCATAATTTGATCTTTTCCAATGCCTAGATAAAATTTTAATAAAGCACACTGGGAGGCCTTTACCACTAGGCTTGATGATAGCATTATTTTCATTTGGAGGAATCTCCTCCGTAGCTCATACATTTGTTTAATATCTTTTATTCTCATAATATCAATAAATATTTATCAGCTCATTGAAGGATGTGTTCAACATGATCATACCTAAAATATATTTCAATATAGACACAAAAATGTAATCTATGATATGAATACTATCCACTTATTTAAATATGTGATGTAGGAGTACAATAAGAAATTATGTCTTACAAATCTCGTCTCGTCCATTTGCTAAAGCTTGCATACCAAAAGGATACAGAAAGGAGTATATACTAGGATGGAGTAAGGAATCATATGACCTTTACAAAGAGTTTCATTTTACTGAAAACTCCAACACAGCTAATCTGCTACTGCACTCTCTTGACAGTAACAGAAGAGAAAAAAATGTGTTAAAACTGTTAAAAATATAAACTTTACCCACAGCAGTAGAAAAGCGTGGTCACTTTTAAGGAAACTCTCTACTCGTAAATTTCCAAATAAAAGAAAAGTGCTACACCCGAAGGCATCTAATCTAGAGGATAGTCAACCCGCCGTCATTTTTACAAACATATGCTTTACAAGTTGAACTAAATAAAAAAGAGTCAAATGGCACCCCTGGAAGTATCTAGAAATTTCACGGAGAAAGAGATAGATAGGGCGATTTCCGCTATACCAGCAGAGGAAGCAGCTGGTCTTGACGGTATATTTCCGGAATTTCTGTTGCATGCTGATGTCAAAGTGAAAAAATGGCTTCAAACAGTCTACAATAAGATATAAGCTACAGACACTTGCCAAAATCATTCAAGCCATCAAAAGTAGTAGCTGTTCTGAAGCCTGACAAAGAACCTGAACGAATGGAAAGTTATCGCCCAAGTGCTTGTTATAAGTTGTTAGAAAGGCTGTTATACAATAGAATATCACCCATTTTTTATTCTAATGTTCCAGTTGAGCAGGCTGGTTTTCACCCTGGCCGAACTTGCAGCAATCAGATCTTAGATCTATCACAATTTATCGAGAATGGGTGTGAAAAGAACTTCTGCAGCTTGTATCGATTTTACAGTGGCTTATGACACAAATGGAGCAAAAGTTTTTGTTTAAGTTCTACAGCCTCCTTCCCTGCCCCTTTCATTGCAACTTTTGGAGCCAACGCTTAGTGCCAGAGTATTAAAAGTTTATCTCGGTCGTGAAAAAAGCTCTTATAGACGGCTGAAGGATGGTCTGCCACAGGGGTCTGTACCTGCTCCAGTTTTCTTCAACCACTGAGATCCCAACAACAATCTCTAGACAATTTATATATATATATATATATATATATATATATATATATATATATATATATATATATATATATAATATTACTTTAGTTTACCAACTCAAGTACTTCAAAACTACTGAAGAAACACTCTCAAATGATCTTGCAGCCCTTGAAGAACATTTTAGACCCTGGAAGCTGAATTCTAACCCATCAAAAACCGAAGTAGCTTCCACTTAAGTAACAGACTGGCTAATCGAAAACTGAACAGCTTCCTAAATGTTGTAAAACTCCATCATAATGAGCATCCACAGTACTTGGGAGTAACTGGACGATCGCTGACGATTAAAAGCCATCTTCAAAAACAGCAGCTAAAATTAAAACCAGGGCAAATGCATTACATCATATTGCCGGAACAACTTGCGAAGTCAACGCACACGTCCTGCGTACTACTGCTTTTTCACTGGTCTATTCAGCTGCTGAATACAGTGTTCCCTTATGGCTAAATAGTGTACACACAAAAGCGATTGATGTCCAAATAAGGTAATGAAAGCTATTAGTGACACTCTCATGTCAACTCCACTTCCATGGTCCCCGGTGCTGTACAATATACTATTCTAGAGATAACAAGTCAGGAGGCACTGCTTAAACAATTCAATAAGATCTTGAATGCCCTCCCCATTACACAGGATCTCCCAAGTCAGAACGAAAACTTAAAATCTCGAAACCCACCTCTCGTACTCCTTTCCAGTTGAGCAGATCAAATTTCTTGCCCAATACTAGCTGGGCCGTAGCATGGAACAGTATTGGTGGACGAGATAAGTTCCTTATTAACGATCCGTCAATATATATGTAGGTGGGATGAACTTCCTTCGTAGGGAGTAGACACTGTTGAATCAATTCCGAACTGGCGATAGCTGATGCAATTACTGGAAGTATGAATGGGGATTCACACTAGATCAGTCATGGGATTGCAGGGAGTCTATCCAAACAATGGATCACATAGTTACAGATCCCCCCTGCGTTGTTTTACGGAGGAATCATCCACCATGAACAGAATCAGTGAGGCAGGTCTTAAATGACTCGATGGATTGGACTTAGTTTTGTGACTGGAGATCACTATATTTTTATTCAATTAGTGTGCCATCATGACTTTTGGCTCTTTTTCAAAATAGACATCGCAGCTTTTAGAAAATAATAAATGGTAGCTGACATCAAACTATACAAGATGTATAGTAAAGTTTATATATATAAACAGTAAAGTTACAAATTTTTTAATTTTAAAAGATTTATTAAGTTAAGGGATTAACAATGCAAACTGCAACTAATAACTACAGATATATTTTCATTTTGATTACACGAATAACAGATTCGTTTTCCTTAAAGGGCGAATCCTCGCCAAATTTTGTTAATATTACTTTAATTAGCCTAATTAAATTGATTAGACCAAACTACATCTTATATCAGCTGTACCGGGTCGTTTGACCGGTACATTTCGTTTTTTTCGTCGTGGTCTGCCGGGCTGCCTGAGACCGCTCGTGCCCGGCGATTCGCTTACTTTGGTGGCCGTTGGCTCGGACTCAATCGTTCCGTGTTCCAGCCTTTGTCTGTCAGGTTGGCCGTCATTTGACTTTCTACGCCTAGAGGCTTCAAGACATGTCCGGCTAGAGACTCAAAACTCCAGGGTCCTTGAGCAGGACGTTTCCCCCCTCAGCCTGTCGTCCGGGGAAGGTCGACCATCTGCACTGCCAGCCTGGCCTGAGGACCATGTCGTAGAACCTATGTCTCGACTACGCTGCCATCCCTACATCTGGGTGTTGTTCTTTTGTCCTCAGGTCAGTGCGTTCCATTTTGTTTCCCGGCGGCTGAGCTGGGGGTTTTGATGATGTTATTATTTAAAAAGAAAAAAAGTGAAATATAAAGAAAAAGAAAAAAAGGTGCCGAACTATTTAATGTGGCCTAGGCCTAAAACTTGAACTGAACAGTGATTTATGAAACAGCCATGGGGACATTGCTATATCTATATATATATATATATATATATATATATATATATTGAAGAAAAAAAAAAGGAAAAACTTATGTTAATATTTATTGTTATTTATTTAGTTAGTTTTATTTGTTGTTATATTTTTTAGATTTTATAGTTGTTAGGTCCCTATGGTTAAGTTATGTTATTTATTTATATGTTTAGGCCTAGTGATTGTTATTTATATTTTTTGTTAATTGTATTCTGGATGTCTTGAAGTGACTTTTTACTAGAACGGTACCAGGTTATATATTTTTTTAAATTGTTTAATTTTTATTCTTTCACCAAAAGGGGATTATTGTATTTTTGCTTAACTTCTTATTCGGAGCTACCCAGGGATTCCGGCTTACTCCCTGGCCTCGGTGGAATCATGGGATGTGGGCTAAATTGCCGGGGTTATTTGGGGTTACCTAAATTGTTTCTAAATGTTCCCTCTTAAGTTGTTAATAAATTTCTTACGTTTTGGGTGTCTCAGGCTAAGCTGCAGATAGGCCATGTAGTTGTTAGTTTTGGTTTTTGTAGAGTTTGTTGTTTCTGTAGCGTTTGTAGTATCTTGTTAATTTTACTGTTTCTTGTATTTATTTAACTGCGAATTAATATTGTGGCCTTCTGCCGTTTTTTGGATTGATTAAAATGTTGTTCTTTCTTGAAATAAATTTAGTTTTGCTCAGCTGCCGAGTTTTATTTTGACCCTCCAACTGCCACCCGTGATCCCATCGCCTGAATTGTTTTGAGCCATCCCCCAGTTGGCACGCTTTCCAGCTTTGGTGGGGGGGGGATGGGTCTCACAACGTAATAACGTAACCGTTACACACTTAGAGCTCCCTCAAGAATGATTTTACCCTTTAGAATGCCTACAAATTGTACAATTCACAATTTCAAGGCGGAAATGGAACAACACACTTGGTCTTGGTACGTGTGTAGCTGGTGAATCAGTTATTCACAGTTTAATTGCCACAAATACAAGAAATGTACTTTGAAACTGTAAGTCTACACAGTTCATATATTTACTTATTACAATTCACGTGTTCGTCTTCCTCAAGCCGGGATTTTTGTAACCAACCATCCATACTATGCTCAAGATGGTTTTAAGCACCGTAAAGGAAGGAAGTCCCGGTATATGTACTGTATATACACCCACGTCTCTTCATTTGTGACAAAGACAGACCATCTCAATAGCACCTTACTACGTAGATGTCGTCTGGGTAGACTTTGCACACCATGTATATAAACTTACAGTCGGACATAGACTTAATACGTTGTGTATTCCTACACGACATAGAGTTTTTTCATCCATATTAAAATTAATGAGTTTACTCCTCAATTTAAACCTCTAACTGAAAAAGTAATTAAGCAAAGTCAAGTTACATACTTGATGAGAGTGTTTTATAACATTCAGAAAATAATCTCATTCCATTATAAAGTTCTATAGTAAATTCCATTAATACTTGAATGTTTTGTTACATTTTAATTAATGTTTTTATCATAAGTATCAGCAGTATTTTATTAGTAAGCCTACTATTCCACTTAGCGTATAGTACAGCTACTAAATTTTGTTTGTATGTATGTTTTAAGTATTATCCCTAAAACTGTTTTTATATTGTAGTTAATTAATGTTACTTTATATATCTTTTTTGACCAAGGATTTAACGAAATATTATATATTTTTATAAGAGTATTCTACTTAATATATTTAAGTAACTTTATTCTCAACAACTTAATCGACTTTATTTGAAGAAGGTGCCAGTTTTACATGTTATACGATATTCATTACTATTACGTAGATATATGGGTGTTAGTAAAGTATGAGGGGTGAATGAGTATGATGGGCGAAGTTGAACGAGTGTAGTCATTGTTACTAACTGAGTTCGACGTAGATAAGAAAGGACCATTTATTAATAACCTATCAGTCAGGACAACTATGGGACCTACAGCTTTACTAGAATCCGATCCAAATAGTATTGGTATGATTTTCAGCTATTCGACAGGCTGAACACCACAACTGGACTCTTACCACCACCTAATATGGACACCCTAGACTTCTCTAGTAGTGTCCACATCGATGGCAACCATTGAGTGGACGCCATATCGGTATTAAGAGGACCGACCATAGAAGCTATCGCCTACAATCTCTACGAGCTTTTTAAAACGGCTGGGCTACAGCACTGCACCACCAGTGCCGATTTTAGTCAAAAGAACCCAACCAAGTACGAACTTTATTTAGAATCATTATGAAGACTTTTTTAAGACTTTGTAAGACTTTTTTAAAAATGTAACGCTTGTTATTAAGTTTCAAAGGTAACATTTGCAAATTAATTAAAGTCTAACTAGTGAGTTTTTAATTAAAACAGTCAGACAAACTGAAGTTGAGATTCTGTATGGCCTGGAACAACTGTTTTCTAGATGAGGTGATGCACTCTTTATTCAATATCTCCAAAGGTCATTGACAATGTAAAATTTTACTATTCAATAACATATCAGAAAATAGAACCATTTAATCTCGGTTCTCTTCAAGGAAAATTACTACAGTTCACAGAAATGAAGAAATTAAAAAAGTTTTCTAAAATTACAGCCATTTTGCAGTTGTATGAAACGAAACAACATTTTTTCAACATCCGAAACAACTTTTTTTAATCATTGCTTCTGAGTCTATGTTTTCTTTCTTGAATATATTCTAACTTACGTCAATTGCAATTTAATGCAATATATATTTTACGAACTTCATATATTTTTTAACTAGGACATTTTTCTTGTAACACTTTATGACAACTGACTGTAATGTCAAGTAGGACACTTTGTAACATGTGCTGATAGCCAGGAGAAATTCTGATCGCAGTATCTACGTGACTGACTATAACTACAACCAGCTACAATCAAGGTTTCTTGTATACTATCAGCTGGCAAATATCGTCTTGCCCTTGAAATCGGAACTGCTCTGATCAAACTGAAGGCAGCAGCATCCTTCACTGTACCATCATTTCCTCCTTCACCCGCAAATATATATTGCATCTAATCGTCTAATCGATCGAGTGATTCCAGCCAGAGAGTGGATTTTTAAGGAATAAATACTATAAAATCTCCTACCAATTAATTTTTTAATGAATTTACTTTCATTTAACTACCTGAAGATTTTCAATATTTACATATCAAAATAAAAAACTAGTGTTAGGTTTTATATTCATCTATCTATTAATCTGGTTATATACTGCAATATAAAAGTATTGTGTAGGGTAGTTTAAAAAATTGTTTATATCCTGTATTATTAAAGTGTTACAGAATGAAAAGACAATCCGTAATGGCAATCTGGACGTGCGTAGCGTAGCATACTGCAAGTAAATGGGTGGGTGGATCTATTTACATTAAATACCCACCCGTCCATTCACGCACACTTTAATGGCCCACCCATCCAATCCATATTACAGTGTTTTAATGTAGGTAATATTCCATCCACACATTACGTTGGTATTAACCCACCCACCATCCCTCACCACTCCAGCACTCTCGACATTAACCTACTGGCTGGTGTATCACAATGAAGGTGGGTGTTGTTTTTTCATGATTATTAATTAAAAATCATAACTATTACTATAGATGTATTATAATTTTAGTTCAACTATCGAGACATATGTAAATTTTTAGTTTCCACCTATTCTTGCCTGATAGAGTTAAATACCAATAGTTTTAAACTCTTTTGTCAACATTAAGGTATTTTTTCATTCAATTTACTCTTTAAGTAAACAACTTCTTGTTTGAAAAATGAAAATAAATATTTAAATGTAGTATGTAAATGCCAGTATATTTAAATTTTTTACTTACCTATACAATTATCTTATTTCATAAAACAAGGCAACAGTTATCCTTCACGTGCCACACTCATATATTGTGCATAGTTCATATTTTGTATGATAGTTTAAATTTATTTTATTTTCTAACGTAACAGTCACACACGACTTGATTTACATATCTACAGTTAGCCACTTTTGATGGCTTATAACTTTACCCTTTGTTATTGTTTATTTTGTTGGTTTATACTTGTTATATTTTGTTTAAGTTTAAGTCCTAGAGTTTAATGATTTATTAAATCTATTTTATTAAGTTGGTTATTTAAATTGGTCGGTAGCGTAGTTGGTTCAATCCCAGCTTCATGTGCTAAAGGTTCTCAGTTCGATCCCAATCAGAGTCAATACATTTTGAGAAGGATCAGCTGATAACCACCGGCTGTTCATTTGTCATTGGGCTATTAATTAATGACACTTTCTAAGGAATAGTCGGCCTTAGTTTGTAACAATGACTACATTCGCTCATCTACACTCATCACACTCATTCGAAATCCATATTCACCCATATCTTGACGTTCGGCGTCTTATGAATAAATAAAAAAAATAAATAAAGTAAATAAAGTATAACGAGTAATTCTGTACTATTTTAGGTTGGTCCTTTGATACAACCGTTAACCTGATTTTCTTAGGATTTGACGATTAAGATACAGTATATGAAATACCACTGTACGTGTATGGGTGGGTCAATACTATTGTACGTGTCTGTGTAGGTTGTTGGTTCGAGATTTAACATTCTAAATTGGATCGACAAATTGGAACTTGTGTATTACAAGTGATAAATCGAACTGTAATAACGATATTGTTCCAACAAAAATATATTAAACTATATTTTACTCATTTAGTCAATAGTTTGAGGAAAACCTTTATGTGTTACTGCCCGAATAATTAGTTAAGCCCTTCAAGATACGAGTACTTCCTGATTTTAACACACCTAATTAAACATTTAACTCCGTTTTGCTAATAAAATCAATCAAATGTTTCAATAAGGACTCAGGTGTGTCCTCCAACAGGATGAGAGAGGCTGGTTTCCTCCCAACCCCACCTACCCTTCCCTATCACGTAATCCCAAGACCCTTCTTATGGAACACATTTCACTGCACAAAAACTAAGCTACACTCTGCATTTATCCCAATTATATTTTTAATAAAGTAGAGACATATACTTATTTTGAATTTCGTTTTAATTCTTATTCTGATGTATATTCTAATAACACTTTACTGACAACGGTGGATCGGCTCTATACATAGAAGCTGAATTGTATGTATTTACTGAAAAATAATTCAATATATTTGACATAACAAGATATAAATGCTTAAAAACCCTTTTAATATTTTTATTACTTGTGTAATCGTATTTTGTGAATAAAATATTGAAATACCACCAAATGCATACTGTATTATTTGTGAATATTAAGAAATTAATTACCATACCAAATTTAAAATCTAGACGATAAACAATTAGTCTTAACCAATCAAAGTATCATTATTGCCAAACAGATGTGAATAATTCATTTTAGGTGAAATAAGTTGGTAACAAGCCTTCAGGATTATCCACCTTAAATAATTATATTTGGACTTTATTTAAAATAACTACAAACAAGTTTTTGAGCCAAAAATGAAATATTTTAATGATACATCGTTATGAAAAAAACTAAAAAATAGACTTGGTAGAACATTTAATCGACAGTAAAAGAATACTTTACGTAAAACATACAATAAGTTCACCCAAGAGGCTATTGTCGTAAACAAATCAGTCGCCTACTGGAGTGATATTCCTAAACTATAAACGAAGTGTTGGATAACGGATATTTTCGGCACAATATAGACGGTAAGTTCACCCAAGAGGCTATTGTCGTAAACAAAACAGTCGCCTACTGGAGTGGTATTCCTAAACTATAAACGGAGTGTTGGATAACGTATATTTTCGGCACAATATAGATGGCAAGTTCACCCAAGAGGCTATTGTCGTAAACAATACATTCAACTACTGGAGTGGTATTCCTAAACTATAAACGGAGTGTTGGATAACGTATATTTTCGGCACAATATAGACGGTAAGTTCACCCAAGAGGCTATTGTCGTAAACAATACATTCAACTACTGGAGTGGTATTCCTAAACTATAAACGGAGTGTTGGATAACGTATATTTTCGGCACAATATAGACGGTAAGTTCACCCAAGAGGCTATTGTCGTAAACAAAACAGTCGCCTACTGGAGTGATATTCCGAAACTATAAACGAAGTGTTGGATAACGTATATTTTCGGCACAATATATACGGTAAGTTCACCCAAGAGGCTATTGTCGTAAACATAACATTCAACTACTGGAGTGGTATTCCTAAACTATAAACGGAGTGTTGGATAACGTATATTTTCGGCACAATATAGACGGTAAGTTCACCCAAGAGGCTATTGTCGTAAACAAGACTGGAGTGATATTCCGAAACTATAAAACGGAGTGTAGGATAATGTATATTTTCGGCACAACATAGACGGTAAGTTTACCCAAGAGGCTATTGTCGTAAATAATACATTCAACTACTGGAGTGGTATTCCTAAACTTTATACGGAGTGTTGGATAACGTATATTTTCGGCACAATATAGACGGTAAGTTCACCCAAGAGGCTATTGTCGTAAACAAGACTGGAGTGATATTCCGAAACTATAAAACGGAGTGTAGGATAATGTATATTTTCGGCACAACATAGACGGTAAGTTTACCCAAGAGGCTATTGTCGTAAATAATACATTCAACTACTGGAGTGGTATTCCTAAACTTTATACGGAGTGTTGGATAACGTATATTTTCGGCACAACATAGACGGTAAGTTTACCCAAGAGGCTATTGTCGTAAATAATACATTCAACTACTGGAGTGGTATTCCTAAACTTTATACGGAGTGTTGGATAACGTATATTTTCGGCACAATATAGACGGTAAGTTCACCCAAGAGGCTATTGTCGTAAATAATACATTCAACTACTGGAGTGGTATTCCTAAACTTTATACGGAGTGTTGGATAACGTATATTTTCGGCACAATATAGACGGTAAGTTCACCCAAGAGGCTATTGTCGTAAACAAGACTGGAGTGATATTCCGAAACTATTTTCGGAGTGTTGGATAACGTATATTTTCGGCACAACATAGACGGTAAGTTTACCCAAGAGGCTATTGTCGTAAATAATACATTCAACTACTGGAGTGGTATTCCTAAACTTTATACGGAGTGTTGGATAACGTATATTTTCGGCACAATATAGACGGTAAGTTCACCCAAGAGGCTATTGTCGTAAACAAGACTGGAGTGATATTCCGAAACTATAAAACGGAGTGTAGGATAATGTATATTTTCGGCACAACATAGACGGTAAGTTTACCCAAGAGGCTATTGTCGTAAATAATACATTCAACTACTGGAGTGGTATTCCTAAACTTTATACGGAGTGTTGGATAACGTATATTTTCGGCACAATATAGACGGTAAGTTCACCCAAGAGGCTATTGTCGTAAACAAGACTGGAGTGATATTCCGAAACTATAAAACGGAGTGTAGGATAATGTATATTTTCGGCACAACATAGACGGTAAGTTCACCCAAGAGGCTATTGTCGTAAACAAAACAGTCGCCTACTGGAGTGATATTCCGAAACTATTTTCGGAGTGTTGGATAACGTATATTTTCGGCACAATATAGACGGTAAGTTCACCCAAGAGGCTATGTCGTAAACAATACATTCAACTACTGGAGTGGTATTCCTAAACTATAAACGGAGTGTTGGATAACGTATATTTTCGGCACAATATGGACGGTAAGTTCACCCAAGAGGCTATTGTCGTAAACAAAACAGTCGCCTACTGGAGTGATATTCCGAAACTATAAAACGGAGTGTAGGATAATGTATATTTTCGGCACAACATAGACGGTAAGTTCACCCAAGAGGCTATTGTCGTAAACAAAACAGTCGCCTACTGGAGTGATATTCCGAAACTATTTTCGGAGTGTTGGATAACGTATATTTTCGGCACAATATAGACGGTAAGTTCACCCAAGAGGCTATTGTCGTAAACAAAACAGTCGCCTACTGGAGTGATATTCCGAAACTATTTTCGGAGTGTTGGATAACGTATATTTTCGGCACAATATAGACGGTAAGTTCACCCAAGAGGCTATTGTCGTAAACAATACATTCAACTACTGGAGTGGTATTCCTAAACTATAAACGGAGTGTTGGATAACGTATATTTTCGGCACAATATGGACGGTAAGTTCACCCAAGAGGCTATTGTCGTAAACAATACATTCAACTACTGGAGTGGTATTCCTAAACTATAAACGGAGTGTTGCATAACGTATATTTTCGGCACAATATAGACGGTAAGTTCACCCAAGAGGCTATTGTCGTAAACAATACATTCAACTACTGGAGTGGTATTCCTAAACTATAAACGGAGTGTTGGATAACGTATATTTTCGGCACAATATAGACGGTAAGTTCACCCAAGAGGCTATTGTCGTAAACAATACATTCAACTACTGGAGTGGTATTCCTAAACTATAAACGGAGTGTTGGATAATGTATATTTTCGGCACAATATAGACGGTAAGTTCACCCAAGAGGCTATTGTCGTAAACAATACATTCAACTACTGGAGTGGTATTCCTAAACTATAAACGGAGTGTTGGATAACGTATATTTTCGGCACAATATGGACGGTAAGTTCACCCAAGAGGCTATTGTCGTAAACATAACATTCAACTACTAGAGTGATATTCCTAAACTATAAACGGAGTGTTGGATAACGTATATTTTCGGCACAATATAGACGGTAAGTTCACCCAAGAGGCTATTGTCGTAAACATAACATTCAACTACTGGAGTGGTATTCCTAAACTATAAACGGAGTGTTGGATAACGTATATTTTTGGCACAACATAGACGGTAAGTTCACCCAAGAGGCTATTGTCGTAAACAAAACAGTCGCCTACTGGAGTGATATTCCTAAACTATAAACGGAGTGTTGGATAATGTATATTTTCAGCACAATATAGACGGTAAGTTCACCCAAGAGGCTATTGTCGTAAACAATACATTCAACTTCTGGAGTGGTATTCCTAAACTATAAACGGAGTGTTGGATAACGTATATTTTCGGCACAATATAGACGGTAAGTTCACCCAAGAGGCTATTGTCGTAAACAATACATTCAACTACTGGAGTGGTATTCCTAAACTATAAACGGAGTGTTGGATAACGTATATTTTCGGCACAATATAGACGGTAAGTTCACCCAAGAGGCTATTGTCGTAAACAATACATTCAACTACTGGAGTGGTATTCCTAAACTATAAACAGAGTGTTGGATAACGTATATTTTCGGCACAATATAGACGGTAAGTTCACCCAAGAGGCTATTGTCGTAAACAATACATTCAACTACTGGAGTGGTATTCCTAAACTATAAACGGAGTGTTGGATAACGTATATTTTCGGCACACTATAGACGGTAAGTTCACCCAAGAGGCTGTTGTCGTAAACAATACATTCAACTACTGGAGTGGTATTCCTAAACTATAAACAGAGTGTTGGATAACGTATATTTTTGGCACAACATAGACGGTTAGTTCACCCAAGAGGCTATTGTCGTAAACAAAACAGTCGCCTACTGGAGTGATATTCCGAAACTATAAACGGAGTGTTGGATAACGTATATTTTTGGTACAGCATAGACGGTAAGTTCACCCAAGAGGCTATTGTCGTAAACAATACATTCAACTACTGGAGTGGTATTCCTAAACTATAAACGGAGTGTTGGATAACGTATATTTTCGGCACAATATAGACGGTAAGTTCACCCAAGAGGCTATTGTCGTAAACAAAACAGTCGCCTACTGGAGTGATATTCCGAAAATATATACGGAGTGTTGGATAACGTATATTTTCGGCACAATATAGACGGTAAGTTCACCCAAGAGGCTATTGTCGTAAACAATACATTCAACTACTGGAGTGGTATTCCTAAACTATAAACGGAGTGTTGGATAACGTATATTTTCGGCACAATATAGACGGTAAGTTCACCCAAGAGGCTATTGTCATTTACATAACATTCTACTATGGAAGGGTGTCCCCCAAACAGTTGGCCAGAAGTTGTCGACCCAATTGCTCCAACAGCGACACTGTAACCTAACTGTTTAACCCACCCCTTCTATCGAACATCCTCCTTTACCTAGTATTTATCATCTCAGTTAGTACCTTGCTAGTGAGTTACGAGTAAATTGACCATTATTTTGAAGCCATGGGTAAACTTAATTTAACTGTCAGTCATAATTGTCAGCTTAGTTTTATATATTGTCAAGTCAAACAGTAAACTTAACTGATTTTCACTAAACAGATTCTTATTTAACATTTATTTGATTTTTAAAATCTGTCTTTGGTGTTTCATGCCTTTTTTACATACAAAAAGTATATTTTATTTAACATCCACGAATCAAATAAACATATTGATTTTTTAAATATATATATATATATTTTTATAGAATTTACAATTATTTTCACGTATATAATTAATTTATTATTCAACAACATAACTACATAACTAATATGAAATAATTGCTAGATATAATATGGCTGCGATAAAAGTGTAGTAATGCGCTTTGGTATACTTTGATAAACTAAACAAAATGGTTACGTTGTAACTGTATGTTATGAATTTGAATACCAGCTGAGTGAACCCTGAGATATAGTTGCCTATATTGTATAAATAAATAGATATTTTATTTTTGAACAACATTTTTTTAGTTTAAACATGTCGTATGTGGTCTAGCCGTTTTCTAACGAAGAACATATCCATAAAGGCATTTCAAAACTCAACAGACTGCAAAGGATCTCTTAAATATTAACATAACTCTCAGTCCTGGGGAGTGCGGTTTTGTTTATTTTGAACGAGAAAAAGTGGTTGCAATCATTGATAGTCCGGAAAGTAGGGAAAACATGATTTGTAGATTGGCTTTGCGAGATACAAACCAAAAAAATGTATTGAGTTAAAATTTATTTTAATAAAATATTATATATATATATTACAATTATATATAATTTAATATATATATATAATAAACCAAGAACAAATATCATTAACAACAAATTGTAAATTAATATTAAAAATTTAAATATTATTGAAAACAATACTAAAAACAGCATTAAGAATATTAAATAAGATAACATTAACAGCAACCAAAAAATAGAACAGTAATTGTATATTAATTGACAACATTTTTAATTACAAGTCTGCGAAAGATGGAGCTACTGTTAGTTTCAAACTATACTAAACAAAAATAAACCCATTTATTAAACCATTTATAGGAGACTTTCATCAGACAAATAAAGATCAGTTTTTAAAAATAAAGCTCTGTTCAGAATGAATACTACGTTCTGTTCATGAAAAACTAAACACATTGAAATGAGCTTTATCTCACAAAAATCACCACGAGCGTCGAATACTCATTCCGCTTCGTTCTTTTATTCAAATACATCATCTGTTTTAGGAATTCTTTTTCCCATGTTACACTAATTATTTCCACAATTATTTTTCTAGCTGAAATGTCTGTTATGCAGATTTAACGGTTTATTAAAGTTTTATTTTTTAAGCTATTGCATTTATTATTTTTATAATATTTCACATTTCAATAAATAAATTAACACGATTTTACAGTAAAACTTCAATTATATTCTAAAAATTAAATTTTAACATTTCAATTTATTAAGATAAATGTAAAAAAACTGTGTTCATAGATCAATAAAGTGTTAAACATTGTTTCAACAGTGAATATTTTGTTCTATCCTGTTTTTCAAAACATACCTATCACGGGGACGTAATTTTTAATTGGTAATGACGTGCATTTCTTTTCTATAAAAATGTAAAATTACTAGGTAAGAAGAGAATAATCTTCCCAAAGGTTTGTGAAACTAATAAACAACAGATTTTGTGATTGATGGTTGTCGGAAGATTTTTGTGATGAGATCCTTAATTGAAACAAGGTGTATGAAGTAATTATTGCTTTCTAAAATAATTACTTAAAAACACTTACTAACTATAATTCATAAATTTTTTCATACAATTCATATTATTAATTTTTCTTTCAACTTCATACTCTGCCTGTAATGTTTATTAACGTATAAACCGAAATATCATTACATCAGGTTTATAAAGTCATAAATCATTGTAAGTCTTGGTAACATAAAAAATACGAGTCACTTGGTAACATAACAAAAAAGTATATGAGTCAGTTTTGAGACTAGGTATTCAGATAGTTGCATGACTTCATGTTTAAATAAGTTCATTTGTTCTATCCTGTTTATCAAAACATACCTATCACGGGGACGTAATTTCTAATTGGTAATGATATTCATTTCTTTTGTATAAAAATTTAAATCTACTAGATAAGACGAAAAACAGATTCCCAAAAAATATGAGTTTGATTTGATTTTTCTTTTTTAGATTGTAAATTGTTGTTTGAAAGGTAAATTAATTGCGTAAAATTTATGTACATTATTATGGTTTTCAATGATAACTTATAATTTATATAGATTATGAAATAGATAAAACAGAAATTAATTATTAATTAATTACGAAATAGACATTTTGATGATTTTATTCATACCTGGGGAATTTTTTGAAAGTTGATATGAGTAATTCATTTTAGATGAGAGCCAGTTCCAAAGCACACAAAAGCAAACATGGGCCAACAAATTGAATTGATTTGGCTCACAAGGAAAACAATCGCTTGGGCAAACTGATTGTTGGCGATGTAGGCACAGCCCAAATCGTTTACATCTTTCCCATTCTCTATGTAAGTTAATTTATATACTTTGTGGTTATTTTGTGGTAAAAATAGACAGCCGTTAAAGTTAAACTTTCTTCTTAAGTACAAATAAGTGATCATAGTAAAAGAAAAAAATATTAAAATGAGAACTTAAGAATGGCAATTTTCAAAACTATTCAACAAAGTAATAAAAACATATCATTAAGGACCTATAAGCATATTTAGGTCTCTGATTTAAATATGCTTTTAAATTTACAAATTGCATAAGACAGACATTTCGGTACTCACGTAGTTTTTAATTTTTATGTGGCAGATTAAAAGAAATTAACCAGTTACAATATTGAAACTAACTATTAAATAATAAATTAATGTTTTAATTGTGGTAAAGCAATGCTGGAAGATTAGTGAGTTAATCAAATTATAATTACAAAACTAATAAAAACATAAAAAATAACATGGCAAAATAACAATCTTGGTAAACTCGAAATGAATATAAAAAACATCAACAAATTACAAAAATTACATCGTGGAGACACTCACTTAAGTCAAGTCAGTACGCATTCGGTCTTAATTTGTTTCTACACAGCTCCAACCCTTGTGTTTGGTGAAGGCCTTTTCTTGTGACAAGTAGAGGAACGTAATTTCAGACGACAAAACACGCAGTAAGTAAGGGTGTGTTATATAGACTCGGCTTTAGCTTGAGAGTAAACTCCAATGAGAATAGATATTTATGTTTTAAATTTTATTGAGAACTATTTTAAAATATAAAAAGGTATAAATGTATCGATATTTTATACTGATAGGTAAAAAAAACAACAACAACAAAACAAAACGTTTCAATACTTAGAACTTGTTTTATTTGCTCCCAAACAGTCATTTTCTCCATATCAATTCTTGTTATTGAGTTAGTAAATATGCCAGTAAATTGCATGTTTATTGCTTTACTAATACACTAAATATTATTTATTTATTTTCCTTGAAGTTTGTCATTATAATTTGTTAAGTTATGGTTATAGGCATTTTTATGGTTACTGTTCACGTAATTGTTATTTTCTAGGTAGTATATTGCATGTACGAAATTATATTTGTTTTATGTAGATGTACTTGCTTAATTTAAGGTTAATAGTTTTCATATTTATTTATTAAATGTTACGTGAACTTTAATTACTCTTCTAGTTAAGTTGTAATATGCTGGTTGAAACAAAAAATGAAATTCAATAAAATGGATGGAAGCTGACATAAGTTTATTGTATTTTATTTACTAAATACCGTAGATGGGGGGAGGGTTAGTATATGTGCTGTGCTGTAGTTCTGAACTTGTTTAGAAGAAAGTTCGTTCAACTTTGATGAACATACTTATATGGAATATGAGTATTTCATAAGGTAATCTTATATGGTTATAGCAGTAGTTTGTAATCGTGGTTTTGAATAAAACGTAATTTAAAATGTTAATAAGATCAGAAAGGAGTACAGATACTTCAGAGTACCTCAAAATTATATATTATGTCCAAAGAAGGACAATTTTGACAACAATTGATTAAATAACATTATATGTTACATTATTAAATTAAAAGCTAACCATGTTACGATGTTCATATTAATGTTCGTACAGAATAAAAGGATATAAACCTAGAAGCACCCTGTGATTAAAAAAAGTTAAAAAATTAATTTTTTATTTTACGTAATGTTCCTATCTACTATATTAACTATATGAATGAAGAATCGGAAATTGATGTATAAGTTTAGTTGATATGTAATGGTCAGCTTAGTTCATATTATATAAGTATAATTATTAATAATGTGTTAGTTTTTCTATTTTATTACATGATTAATGTAAATAATAACAAACATTTTTCATTCCTAATTCATAAAGAAGTTATGAAAACATAAATTTCATAAATAATACAATAAATCTAAAATATCTTACACGAGAATGTTAAGTGAAGGGGTGGTTTGAAACGCGTTGACCCTTGACCTGGGGTAAATTGTGTTTCCCTTGCAAATGAAGTTTATCCAATCCTTTCTTAATCTCGTGCCTTGGTAAGTCTCCAGGGAACCAGGGGTATTACGGGAAATGTTACGTACCACATTGTTGTGACTGGGACTAGTACAGTGTGTTTACTAACTGTACGACTGGTTTTATCGGTATTTTATTTCTGAGGAAAGGATTAAAATAAAATAGAATCGGCACAGTGAAACAACATTAGAACCGTTACAGATAGGCTACAACCCCGATTGACCCGATTGAAGAGTCTGCAGACCCTGTCGGCCATGTTGTTTTTAATCCCATAAGAACAATTGTTATTTGCAAATCCATATTTTTTCATTATTTATCGACCAAAATTGTGTATGAGGTGTAATTTTAAATGTTATCACATTGAGCATTGTGTTTGCTTTTTGATATTTTGAATATATACGCCTAGTTTTGAAAAATAGGTGAAAATAAAAACTTCAAACTAAATATTTAAAAATAATATTTTCTATAAATCTAATTAGAAATTCGCAAAGTAATTCCAACGCACAATTTCATCACTAATAAAATGCAATTACTATCGAAAAAATCCATTTACAAATAACTCTTTAATTTAGTAACCCGTTATCGTATGTCCGGTTCACAAATAATATTGTTGTTATGGGATTAAAAGAACACAGCCGACAACCTCTGAAGACTGCAGACTCTTAACGTTTGTTCATGTTTACTGGTGGTACACATACGTTCTTCTACTTTCTATTCCCAGCAGGGTAAAATCTAGTAGCTTGTCATATGAAATAAAAGCCTAGACAGACTAACATTGGTGTAATACTTACGACTAGCCTGCTGTATACTTACGACTAGTCTGGTGTATACTTACGACTAGCCTGCTGTATATTACGACTAGTCTGCTGTATACTTACGGCTAGTCTGCTGTATACTTACGACTAGTCTGGTGTATACTTACGACTAGTCTGGTGTATATTTACGGCTAGTCTGGTGTATACTTACGACTAGCCTGCTGTATATTACGACTAGCCTGCTGTATTCTTAAGGCTAGTCTGCTGTATACTTTCGGCTGGTCTGCTGTATACTTACGACTAGTCTGGTGTATACTTACGACTAGTCTGCTGTATACTTACGGCTAGTCTGCTGTATACTTACGGCTAGTCTGCTGTATACTTACGACTAGTCTGGTGTATACTTACGACTAGCCTGCTGTATACTTAAGGCTAGTCTGCTGTATACTTTCGGCTGGTCTGCTGTATACTTACGGCTAGTCTGGTGTATACTTACGACTAGCCTGCTGTATATTACGACTAGCCTGCTGTATACTTAAGGCTAGTCTGCTGTATACTTTCGGCTGGTCTGCTGTATACTTACGACTAGTCTGGTGTATACTTACGACTAGTCTGCTGTATACTTACGGCTAGTCTGCTGTATACTTACGGCTAGTCTGCTGTATACTTACGACTAGTCTGGTGTATACTTACGACTAGTCTGGTGTATACTTACGACTAGCCTGCTGTATATTACGACTACGAAGTGGCACTGACCCACCCACCCACTGCTACACAGACAGTAGCACTGACCCACCCACCCACTGCTACACAGACAGTGGCACTGACCCACCCACCCACTGCTACACAGACCGTGGCACTTACCCACCCACCCACCACTACACAGACAGTGGCACTGACCCACCCACCCACCGCTACACAGACAGTGGCACTGACCCACCCACCCACCGCTACACAGACAGTGGAACTGACCCACCCACCCACCGCTACACAGACTACTAATTATAATTATAAACTACACTTACGGCTAGTTTGCTGTATACTTACTACTAGTCTGCTGTATACTTTCGGCTAGTCTGCTGTATACTTACGGCTAGTCTGCTGTATACTTACGACTAGTCTGCTGTATACTTACGACTAGTCTGCTGTATACTTACGACTAGCCTGCTTTATACCTATGGCGTTGTTATTGACAAATAAATATTAGTTCCACCATTAATAGTTCCTTAATTATCATTTTTCGTAATGGTAGAAAATATACTCAAATGTAATATAGCATAAGACAGGCCGATATTCAGAGTTTTAGAAGAAGACACAGCTTATGCGTATTTCGAGGTAAAGGTGGGACCCCAGACTTTGAGCAACCATTAAGCAGGTGCCAATTTGGTATTAAGAGGACCGAGTATGGAACATATCGCTTACAATCTCCTAAACACTTTGTCCCTAATTAGCTGGATTACAGCATAGCGCCACTAGTTTAAAATATATAAGTACAAGACACAAATATTATAATGATGAATTTCGGTAATTTCCGTTTACCATCTTCAGTGCAATGGTCACCGAAGGTATCCCTGAAGGTCCTTTTGGATTATGGTGAAGGTGGTTTACCGAAGTCAATTTAGAAGTGACATTGTATTACACTAGAATTAACTATATAGTGTTTAATTGGTTTATTTTGCTTTTTTCTACCTTATAAATGGATGCGTCAAGGAATAACATAATGCTGTTTAGTCTTTTAAATATCTAAAATATCCAAGGGTGATTTTTAGTAACTATGTTCCAAACAAATGTTCGGAGTGAATGTTTAGTAACTATGACGTAGTCTGTCCCTGCTACTATTTGTACTGGTCTATTAAAAACTCATAACTTATGTTGCACAACTATAATATTGTTTATGTTGGATGGTTACAATATTAAGTAAAATATCATCCGAAAAATAATCTTATATTCATGTATTTCAACTAATTTATGTATTCTGTGTCAAAACTGACGTTTTTATGATTGAAATGTTCCTTTCTTGAATAATTGACTGAGTTTTCTGCCCAATTTTCCAAATCATATACGCGTTTTATATGTTTTGTATTTGCGCCTGTGAACATTCCTTGCGCCCTCCAATTCTTAACTAATGTGATGATTTTTAAGAAAACCTTCTTAAATTTTGATAAAATTTTTGAAAAGGAATGGAAAGTTATACACACGGGAACAAGTTTTATACACACAGTAAATTTGGAACCTAACGGTTAGCACTCCTGACTTCAAGTGGTCAGTGGTTCAAATCCCGGAAGGTCCAACTGAATGTAGCTTTATGGGTTTGGACTGTTGTCCTATAAAAAAATCCACTGGCGTTGAAAGATGTTCAAATTTTACATATAGAACTGACCCAAACAATCCGTTTTCTACATCAGTTCTTGAATTGTCCTTAAAAATTGTATTAATAAGAAAATATCATCAAGTATCGATCTTATCTAAAGTATAAAAGTTGGATACAAATTATTAACTACATATGAAAATAAAATATTCTGAGTGCATAACCATTCTAACAGTACACATCACACCACTGTGTTGCTTTGTGCTCTGTGTACGTCATGTTACATACATCACTCAACATGTGTTGTAATATTTTTTAACCCATTGATGCTCATATTATTTTTATATGACTAGGGTATGGTTATAAATTAGTTTTTTAATTAGCATAATACGTGTTGGTACATATACAGTACAAGTAAACGTCACACAACACAAATTTATTTCAATATAAGTACAAAATGTACAAATATATTACAATACAAGCACAAAATGTACAAATATTATGGTGATCGATTTCGGTGAACCACGCTCACCTTCCTCAGACCAGAGGGATTCACAAAAGAATCTGTATTGGTTATATAATAAATTTGTGTTGTGTGACGTTTACTTGTACTGGTTATAAATTGTGTTAAATATTACTATAACTTTCTCTCGGCAACACCGTTTTAATTTTATTTTTACTAGCCTAATCAATATTTATTACATGTCCTATAACAAGTTAACCATGTATATTTTTTTCTACTAAAACTAAAGCCAAATTAAAGTGCAGTAATTTAAAAATACAGAATTTAAAGTGTCTTTATACCTTCACTCATCATCCTCCATCCTCTCCCCTCCCCTACTCTACACCTACAACAGGTACTTGACTCCCGTGAACAATATAAATTTTAATATGTACGTCAGTAATCGGTTCTGAGTATGGAGTTTGGAGTAGCCATTCTATTAATATGGAGTAACTGGAGTAGAAAAGTTTAAAACCTATATAAATATAAACTGTTGTATATTTTTACATTATGATAAGCCTAAATTCAAATCTATCCGATTTCTCTGTTCATAGAGTGGGTATTTTATCACATACAATATTATGTAATTATTGTCCACTTGCACTCACGATATACTTCGTGATTGTCTTCTTACAGAACCACTCTCCGTGCCCACCTGATATTCCATATGTGGCAGCAGACAAGGACGTTGTATCTTATATTGTAGCGATAAGACTATGTATTTCAGTGCGGATAATTTAGAAATAATTTTTTACAGACGTGTTGTCTGAAATATCTATAACAATCGCAAGATATTGAGATTATTTTAATTAGCATAAAATATAATATAGCACGGAAGGATCTTCCACTGAAAGGTGAACAATGTCTATGACAAAAAGTTATATGGTAGAGAAGTATTAATTCAGCATAAAGCAATAAATGTCTAATAACCACATAAAAAGTATAATAGTATAAATTTTAGACATTCCAGAACGAGTTCCAAACACACAAGTTTTATAATTAGGCCTCTTGAACTCCTGACTTCAATGCAAAGGTCAAGGGTTCAAACTCGGGAGTTCCAACTGAATTTAGCTTTATGGGTTTGGACCGTTGTCCCATAAAAACGATGTCCTATAAAAAAAAATCCACTGGCGGTGAAATATATATATTTTTTAATTGGGTACAATAGAATTAAAACCCTTAAGTATAACACTAGGGTCCATTGGACTTCACTAAAATTTTTAATGCACATCTTTTGGATTACAAATTCTGTGTTCATACTTAGTACCCATGTAAATTTAGTTAAATCTCTTATTAAAATTTTTCAGTGGTTTTTTTTTAACTTTTCTTTCAAGTTTTATAACATATTATTTCTCATTTTTGTTAGGTATAGTAAGAACATATGTTTATATTTCCAACGATTCACTATAATTATTGTGCATTTATTTCTGTTTTCAAATATATATGTTTTGCTATTTAAATGTTTATTCAATATCATATTATTTTTTATGTTCGGAAATATGCCTTTATTGTTAAAAACTGTATGTTTTTAATCAATATTATATTACAGTACTATATTATTTATTGAGCTGAGGTTTATTAAAGTATGTAGAGAACATAGAGGAAAACTACATAAACAGTAAACAAATAATTTTAAATAAAAAACAACAAACCCCTTTTTTATTTTATTTTCTATTTATTTATTACTAGTTGGGGTCTGGTGGACTCCACCATTGTAATTTGAGGTACTAAAAGCAGGTGTTACACTTGATCGACGAACGGTTCTACTATGTATTTTGTAAAGAAGTTGTCAACGTCAAACAGATTACCTATGGACTAATCCCTCGGGGAGTGACGTAGGCGGTGTTAGATTGTATTACCTATGGACTAATCCCTCGGGGAGAGACGTAGGCGGTGTTAGATTGTATTACCTATGGACTAATCCCTCGGGGAGTGACGTAGGCGGTGTTAGATTGTATTACCTATGGACTAATCCCTCGGGGAGTGACGTAGGCGGTGTTAGATTGTATTGTCTAGAAGTTAATAATGTGAATAATGAACTCTAAGGTGAAACACCTCTGATGTTTGTAATTAAATTCCATTACATTTGGTATAATACTAGTATTACAGTCACATTTTATAAGCATATGTAAAGTAAATAATTCTTTGTACTGTATAATATACTAGAATCTGTGTGAACTAATTTGTATTCTACCCACTTTATGTATACAAGTAAACATTTCACAAATATTCTTCTGTGAACCTCTATGGTCTGAGGAAGGTGAGCGTGGTTTACCGAAATCGATAACATAAACGTACAGTGGTGATGACCCACTCACCCACCCATACACGTACATTGTTATTAACCCACCCGCCCACCCATACACGTACAGTGTTATTAACCCACCCGCCCACCCATACACGTACAGTGTTATTGACCCACCCACCCACCCATACACGTACAGTGTTATTGACCCACCCGCCGACCCATACACGTACAGTGTTATTAACCCACCCGCCCACCCATAAACGTACAGTGTTATTGACCCACCCACCCATCCATACACGTACATTGTTATTAACCCTCCCACCTACCCATACACGTCCAGTAGTATCTAACCACCCACCCAACCATACACGTACAGTGTTATTGACCTACCCACCCACTCATACACGTAGAGTGTTATTGACCCACCCGCCCACCCATACACGTACAGTGTTATTGACCCACCCATACACGTACAGTGTTGTAGGGAAAGAACAATATATTTATATACGATAGTTTATGGGTTATTTAAAAATGATATATGTTTCATTATTATTCGTTATTCATCATTAAGACACCGATCATAGAGTTATGAGTGAATATGAGAAGTTAATAAGGTAAGATAAACGAGTGTAGTCATTGTTACTTTCTAAGGCCAGCAATAGTTACTTTCTAAGGCCAGCAATAGTTACTTTCTAAGGCCAGTTCTTTAGAAATAGGCATTTATTAATATCCCAATAGCCGGAGTCCCAAGTAAGATACCTATAGCGTTACATGGAATCTGAACCACGTAGTATTAGCCGTAGCATCAGTTCTCTTCCCTAGACAACATCCGGACCCTGACTACCACCCAACATGGACAACATCCGGACCCTGACTACCACCCAACATGGACACCCCAAACTTCTCTAGTAGTGTACACGTCGAATGCAACTATTGAGCGGATGCCAGGTTGGTATTAAGAGAACCAAGTATAGAATGTATCGCCTACAATCTCCACAAGACTTTGTACCCATGTAGGTGGGTTACGGCACTGCACCACTAGTGCCTAAAATCTCCACAAGTCTTTGTCCCCATGTAGGTGGGTTACGGCACTGCACCACTAGTGCCGACTTTATTTATTATTATTATAATTTTATTTATTTATGTTTATTACTTGATGATTTATTTCATACTTTTATCTAGTTATAAGTACTTACTTGGCCATCATGAAAAACTGACAGACTTTAGAACTCATCCACCTTGGCAAGAAATCCCATAGTAAAATTATTCCTAAGAATTAATGTGATGTAAAATATATGTGAATAGGTCTTGTATTTAATTCTCTATATAGATATATGGTAATATATTTTTATTTTTTTAAATAATAATGTAACTTTAGTCATTTTTAAATAAATAGACTCAACAAAAGGTTGCGAATTTCTATTTCTATTTCTTTCTCGTTACTCCAAATTCTATTCTTCAATAGTGTGACTTAAAACGGTTTTTTAGGTATAGCCACTTTTGTTTATGGTTTTGTTTAATTAGTCTGTGTTTTCCTTTAGAAAAGTTCTGACATAAGTTCATTAATGTAGGTATATTAGTATGAAAAGTATAACCGAGAATGTTTATTTATTTATTTTTAAGTTTTGAAATTTACATTAAAAGGTTAACATTCTATTTTAAATCCCTAG
Organism: Stictocephala bisonia; assembly: GCA_035578905.1. Taxonomy (NCBI): domain Eukaryota; kingdom Metazoa; phylum Arthropoda; class Insecta; order Hemiptera; family Membracidae; genus Stictocephala; species Stictocephala bisonia. Next base: position 417,205 of record JAQJVL010000486.1, read on the forward strand.
TCAGAATGTATTTATATTAATACAAAAATAATTTACAAAAAAATAAATGCTTCGGAACATGAGCTTAATGAATATAGGTCACTTTTTGTACTTACATGTGTTATGCTTGTTTTGTGTGAGGTTGAACTTGTTTGTAATTTATATAATTTTATAAAATTTATTTTAACAATGTGACAGCGAGCACAGTTAGTCAAAGAAGGTAAACGCTGATGTTTTTAGAAGCAGAGAGGTCAAACTAGCATCCTTAGTAGCAGAAAAACCACAATAGTTGAGCACTGTTAGTAACTGAGGGGAAACTAATATTCTTCCAAATATAATGGCCACTAAGAGTAATAAATCCCTTTTCAGTCAATGGTGAATGGTGAACGACCTATTTAATTTACTTTATTTGACAATTAGACACTAGTTAATTTAAAAATGTGTTTAGTTATACAACTATTAGCAGTATTACATTTCATGTTACTATTTATATATAATATTTTAACTTTTGTACTATTATTATAAAGAAAAGACATTTTGTATATGGTAAATATGTAATGTATTACTGCAATTACAGAGATTTACTGCTCTCTGCAGCACTTTGGTTAACTAATTGTTACCTAGATATCTCTTTTGTTTTACGAACAGAGTGCGTGCTTTATTCATTTATTTAAAATTACGTATTGCTGTTCTTTATCATCAACTTAAACACGAAAAGGCCACATAACATTTTGTAAATTAAGTAATCAGGGGTAATATTTTTTAACCCACCCTTTCTCCTTCAAAGTTGTTCCACAGTTTTCCATTTCACCAGCTGAGCGTTCCAAATCCTCGTTGCTCACCTTAGCACATTCTCCGCCATATTGAACATACCAGACGAGCTCCACATCACATAGCTGCCACAACGCATGCATGGGAACGCCCGTTAATCATCAAGTATTTAGACGAAAATTCTTCTTGTTGGTAAGTTTAAAACATATTCTTACAAATAATTTTTAATGTATTCAAATTTTTGAATCATGGGCATATTTTTGCCAAAAATATAATTTTTCATAAATTGAAGACTTTTTAAGGCACTTGGACATTTCTTCGACATATATCTTACAGAGGATTCTTCATTCCAAAACTAGTTCATTGAACTGCTTGACCCCCACACGAACATCTCAACCGATTTACCCTTCCCATTGACTTTATAAATTCCCCATAACAACGCCGACATCCATACTTATCTCCATAGTGATACAAAGGTTGTCTAAATCCATACTAAATCACATACAGCCAAATCAACAAACATACGCATGAATTCCATACTCGTAGAATGCACAATGTTAATAATAATCTAAACTTACGCTAATTGACAATTTAATTTTAGTTCACAGCAACGGCTTGCTCATTTATTGTGCTCGATGTCTCGAGACCCCCACAGAGTGGCGAGATTAAAACGTTCATGGTTGTTGGGTTGATTGAATTGGTCTAAGATACGGTCTGGAAGGAACCGGAGAGTACAATGTAGTCTTTAGTAACAATTCCATGTTTAGTTCCTGTTACAAAATTTAAAAAGTGACAGAAAACAAGTAGCTATTACTTTCAACAGGTAGATCGTTTTTGTCATATGTTCTATTTGTGGCTGTTACTTTACGATATCATCATTATCTGAAAAATAAATAAAGAAAAGGTTTTAAAGAAAAATAAAATCACGCAGTAAATATTCATAAGATAAGTAAAAATGTAATTTATACACTAAATTTGTTGATCATTATCGCTTAGAAGTGTTGTTCTTTGAACAATTTAACATATCTTTAAGCAGTTTAAAAAGAAAACATTAATGTCCAGCTTGACAAATTTGGACAGCGCCAGAGAATATTATTAATTCTAACACCTCACTTCTAAGCTCGTTACAACATATTCTGTCAATAAAAGCTGTTCCAATGCTTTGAAAGTAAACTATTTAACGAACAAAAGTTCTCAAACTAACTGAAAATATATATATAACTGAATCATTGACTGTATCACCTCACTACAGAGTAAAGAGATTGAAACGTAAACTATTTAACACAGAGACGTTCCCTGGCTATCTATAACAAAAAATCTATAACTGAACCACCGATATTATCACCTCACTACAGAGTACGTTAAGAAATATAATCTTAATAAACGCTGTTACATTAATGTGAAACGTAAACTATTTAACACAGAGAAGTTCCCTTGCTATCTATAACTAAAAATCTATAACTGAACCACCGATATTATCACCTCACTACAGAGTACGTTAAGAGATATAATCTTAATAAACGCTGTTACATTAATGTGAAACGTAAACTATTTAACACAGAGAAGTTCCCTTGCTATCTATAACTAAAAATCTATAACTGAACCACCGATATTATCACCTCACTACAGAGTACGTTAAGAGATATAATCTTAATAAACGCTGTTACATTAATGTTAAACGTAAACTATTTAACACAGAGAAGTTCCCTTGCTATCTATAACTAAAAATCTATAACTGAACCACCGATATTATCACCTCACTACAGAGTACGTTAAGAGATATAATCTTAATAAACTCTGTTACATTAATGTGAAACGTAAACTATTTAACACAGAGAAGTTCTCTTGCTATCTATAACAAAAAATCTATAACTGAACCACCGATATTATCACCTCACTACAGAGTACGTTAAGAGATATAATCTTAATAAACTCTGTTACATCAATGTGAAACGTAAACTATTTAACACAGAGAAGTTCCCTTGTTATCTATAACAAAAAATCTATAACTGAACCACCGATATTATCACCACACTACAGAGTACGTTAAGAGATATAATATTAATAAACTCTGTTACATTAATGTGAAACGTAAACTATTTAACACAGAGAAGTTCCCTTGCTATCTATAACTAAAAATCTATAACCACCGATATTATCACCTCACTACAGAGTACGTTAAGAGATATAATCTTAATAAACTCTGTTACATTAATGTGAAACGTAAACTATTTAACACAGAGAAGTTCCCTTCCTATCTATAACTAAAAATCTATAACTGAACCACCGATATTATCACCTCACTACAGAGTACGTTAAGAGATATAATCTTAATAAACGCTGTTACATCAATGTGAAACGTAAACTATTTAACACAGAGAAGTTCCCTTCCTATCTATAACTAAAAATCTATAACTGAACCACCGATATTATCACCTCACTACAGAGTACGTTAAGAGATATAATCTTAATAAACGCTGTTACATCAATGTGAAACGTAAACTATTTAACACAGAGAAGTTCCCTTGCTATCTATAACAAAAAATCTATAACTGAACCACCGATATTATCACCTCACTACAGAGTACGTTAAGAGATATAATCTTAATAAACGCTGTTACATCAATGTGAAACGTAAACTAATTAATACGGAAAAGTTCCTGGCTATCTATAATGAAAAATCTATAACTAAAACACCGATATTATCACCTCACTACAGAGTACGTTAAGAGATATAATCTTAATAAACGCTGTTACATCAATGTGAAACGTAAACTATTTAACACAGAGAAGTTCCCTTCCTATCTATAACTAAAAATCTATAACTGAACCACCGATATTATCACCTCACTACAGAGTACGTTAAGAGATATAATCTTAATAAACGCTGTTACATCAATGTGAAACGTAAACTATTTAACACAGAGAAGTTCCCTTGCTATCTATAACAAAAAATCTATAACTGAACCACCGATATTATCACCTCACTACAGAGTACGTTAAGAGATATAATCTTAATAAACTCTGTTACATTAATGTGAAACGTAAACTATTTAACACAGAGAAGTTCCCTTCCTATCTATAACTAAAAATCTATAACTGAACCACCGATATTATCACCTCACTACAGAGTACGTTAAGAGATATAATCTTAATAAACGCTGTTACATCAATGTGAAACGTAAACTATTTAACACAGAGAAGTTCCCTTCCTATCTATAACTAAAAATCTATAACTGAACCAGCGGTATTATCACCTCACTACAGAGTACGTTAAGAGATATAATCTTAATAAACGCTGTTACATCACTGTGAAACGTAAACTATTTAACACAGAAAAGTTCCCTTGCTATCTATAATTAAAATCTATAACTGAAACGCCGATATTATCACCTCACTACAGAGTACCTTAAGAGATATCCTCTTAATAAACGCTGTTACATCACTGTGAAACGTAAACTAATTAATACAGAAAAGTTCCCTTGATATCTATAACTAAAAATCTATAACTGAACCACTGGTATTATCCACCTCACTACAGAGTACGTTAGAGATATCCTCTTAATAAACGCTGTTACATTAATGTGAAACGTAAACTAATTAACACAGAAAAGTTCCCTGGCTATCTATAACTAAAAATCTATAACTGAACCACCTGTATTATCACCTTACTACAGAGTACGTTAAGAGATATCCTCTTAATAAACGCTGTTACATCAATGTGAAACGTAAACTAATTAACACAGAAAAGTTCCGTTGCAATCTATGACTAAAATCTATAACTGAACCACCGGTATTATCACCTTACTACAGAGTACGTTAAGAGATATCCTCTTAATAAACGCTGTTACATCACTGTGAAACGTAAACTAGTTAACACAGAAATCAATGTCAATTCATATGATTAAAATTATAATTAAAACTATTTTTATATGAACATCGAACATATTTCGTCATGATTTACAATGTAACCAAGGAAGTAATTTTACTAACACAAGAAAACATCGTTTCAGGAAATTGATAAAAACTTTTTTCCTCAAAAATATGAACATTATGGAAAGAATAAAACTTATAGAAAACATTTCTATCAACCACGTATTTAAATATAAATAGGATAACTACACTGATGGGGCTTTTTAGAAATGAAATTAAAAAAATTATGTAGAGTAAAAATTAGTTAAAATTCCTATACTTTTTGTTTCAATTAGGACAAAATTTATTTAAACTTGTAAATCAATTTTAAAATGCATATGTCATAACGTGCTATTAAAATGAGAAAAACAATTGTGTGATTAGATATTTCACAGGCTTCTTAGTTTCTTAGAAACACTTAACACTCGGGTACACATAATTTCTCCACCGACAATGTAGCACTACTGTCGGGTTAACACAGTCACACTGCTGTACTTTACTTCTCTCAACGTCACCACTAATTCAAATGACATATTTAAGACGATAAAATCCTATAGATAGATACTTGTCACTGGATAATCAAGTGTGACATCTAACTACTTGGCTACAACCAGACTTACTTGCATCATCACTCGTAACGTGTTTTAAATCAATAAACAACATTTCTTGGTGAGTTCAAATAACCCAAATGGATTATTGATTGTGACACCTTAATACGTCACTGGTACTATAGTAACATGTCAACACAGGTGATCACGTGATAAATGTTTGAAACGTAAACTAATACCACGAAGTGTAGATGAGCTGTACATTCCCTGGCGGAATTAAAAAAGAAGGAGATAAATCGCAAACGAATGTTCAAACTATGGTGATTTGTTGGTCGAGTTGTCACTAAAGAAACCTTCAATACAGGTGTCAGGTACGGGATGTAAGGCAACTTCAAACAACTGTGTTAACTGTATTATAAAGTCCGTATCGACAGGTTACTGTCTAATTAGATATTGGCCTAGTTCGTAGCTTGTACAAAGTAAAATTACCAACAGCTGACTTGTAAATATAAACTTTCATTTCAAACAATTTCAATATTAATTGGATATTTTCCGTTGACATCTTACTACGTAGACTAGTTGGGGAAAAAGTAGATCTACGTTTTCTAGATAAATCAAAGGGCGGAAACACTCACTTTGCAAGTTCCATATTGATTTAGTAATTCTTAGAAACTCACCACTTACTGTAAAGTATAGAGAGAACAGTAACAATTTATAAATATTTATTCTTAGCCAACGCAGTTTTCTCAGTTGTGATTGGTTATATATGTGATTGCAATAGATATTCGTCAAAGCATCGTATAAAATATAAATGCTCATTTTTAGACGGTTTTTTACTCCTGTGTTTCATTCCTGACAATTACTAATTATTTAAGAAAATCCAATTAATTTTATTATTCACAATTGAAAATTTGCAGAGAAGAGTTCACAATGCAATGTGATCTAGACTTATTGGGAATCCATTAAGTCAGTGTGTATTTACTCTCGCTGCTACAAATATAGACAACTGGTATTCCAGCAGTTTCAGTAGCAACATGAAAGTGCAATTCAGTGTCAAAATTACTTTACAGAAACTAGTATCGCACAATTACAACAATTGTAATGGTTTATGCGTGTGTTTAATGTTTCAAATGTTGTCAGAAAAGCTTTAAATCGCACTTGTATACAATTTGGCAACGTTGGTTATAAAAAGGAAATTAATATTGAAGCTTTTAAATTTTGTTACTCCTACGACATTTATTGTCATCATTGTTATAATTTTAATGTAAAAGATCAAACGAGTAAACAAATATGGTGTCCTACATAGTATAGAGCACTGAGATAACAGTATATAGAGAAGGTTGCCTCTGTTCAATTTTTTTTACTTCACACTACAATTCACCTGAGCCTGTAGGCCTGTGCGTGAACTGTATTCAAGGAGTGAAGTGTACCGACCGTTAGTTGAGATGGGGAATCGAACCTTGGACCTTACCCTCCGCAGTCAGAAGCCTACTGAGCCACCAAACTGCCCTGATATGTGACGCTAAATGAGATTGTGTAAAATCACTAAAGTTCTTGGTGTATTTTATAAAACTTGATGTAACGTATAAAACTAAAACAATAAATGTACTATTTTCAAACGATAAAATGCAACGCTATGAGCCATTCATGCAAGTCACAATAGTGATTTTACTATCATTTCAATGAAATAGGAATTATGAATTATATAAAAATTAATTAATATATAATGAACCTAAATAACAGAAGAAGAAACCACAGACTGAGAGTTGTGTACGTGGGGTGGGTGGGATATCTCGTCATGAGTCAACGGCGGTTCTCTCTCCAATCGCAGAACACATTCGTTAGGGCTATCCCCCAGCCACCGTGTATACATATGTTATTTCACTACTCTACTTGGAGATCAGCTGTTTTTGTTATGTGTTTATCATCTGCGAAACTTCATTATTACAAACAAATGTCTAATTTGTACAGAAAAAAGTTATGTTTGTTTACTATGGAAAATGCTCCACTGTAAACAAAAGGCCACTTGGCATGTTTCAATATTACTCATATTTTTTAGGAAAGTGATGACGGAAATCAAGACGAAAGTTCTCATCGAAATAAGAACAATGTTTTGAGAGTCCTAAACAAATTCCTAGTAAAGGATTATCCATTTATAACACTTAATGTAATTTAGCACTTTAAATATTAGGCCTAGCTTTAAAAATGTAAAAGTTTTGAAATGTTTCTAATTGTAACAAAAAAAATTAACATTCCAATGACATACAGTTTTATGGATATTTAATATCTGTAGTATAGTAGAAAGTCAAACATTGTCTCAACAATTAAAACCTCCAAATTGTATTTTTGTTATGACATATATATACTAGTTTTATTATTAATAATTAAGATTGTTTTAATAGTTTTGTATCCGATTCGATAAGAACTAATCGGATGATACTGTACGATCGGTTCGCCATCTGGATGGCGACTTGTTCCGTTCGTCCCCAATTAACCGTATTCCAGCAGCCCCCCATCTCCCTAGCAGACCAATCCCGATCCAATCATCCACGCTGGTCTGGATTTTAATCTCGCAACGCGGCAGGAGAGTTTACTGTACTGTATCACTCTGACAAATGAAGGTAATGTCTACTATAACTCAGCACTACGTTTATAGAAGGAAAATGTCTAGGGATGAAAACTTTCATAATTATTGCACGTTCCGATCTAGGATACACACGTGCCCATCTCCACGTTAAAATTTGACTGTATGTTTAATAAAGTATGTTCTGTGTAATTTGGTCATAATATAATTTATAATAAACTATTTGAAAATAATGATGTCATTAAATTAAGTTACTGCCGTAAGCAAATAATTCTGTCGTAACTACAGTATTCCCTTGTTATGAATTGTTCACATTCTCACATTGTATTTATTTCCTTAATATATTTATTTACGAAAATTATAATGGGAATTATAACGCATACTTAATGAAAGTCATTTACTGTAAAAACTAAAGCTAAAGACATAACATCTAACTAACATGCTGCGCTACGGGACAAATTGTAAGATTAGCAACGGTTAGATTGCACTGTGCCTAGGCATTTAAATTTTAATTTCAGCGTGTCCGAATATCAACTGTCATTTTCCCTTGTTATGGACAACAGTTTATTTTCATTCTGAATTGGTGGCTAAGCAAATTAACTGTCTAAAATATGAATGAAAATTTTTACAGCTGTTATTAAAACTTAAAATAAAAGAAATAAATTGCACCATCAAATAAAAATTGTCCATACGATTAATATTACGGCAACTTTCGAAACTGTGGGGGCAGAGCCCTACGGAAATGTCTAGAGATCCAAATAGCTTGCAAATTTGTTACACATAATTATAATACCAAGTTTCACAATCAAACAGCCCGTATTTTTGTTTTACCCAGAAAAGCGAACACATGTATCGTAACCGGTAGACAAAACATGACAAGTGACTCTTTTCAGATTCTCTGCTTCTAAAACGTTAAGTATGCAACATTTTTACTATTTTAAATCATCTACAGGCAACACTCTTTTATTAATTATTTATTTATCAATGGATTGTAGCACGTCAAAGCAACAATCTTAAATAAACTCAGCTGTTTTCGAAAATTGTTTTAAATTCTACTTGTAATTCTACCCAACAATTGGACAGATAATGTATAAATAAAAAAATCGTCATATCACAGTAATTTGCTTGTGCTCTAATCCTTAGAATCTATGTGTTCCACCAATTTACTATAATTAAGAAATGTATGTACAGTGTGAAAGAAAAGTTCCGGAATAGCTTAGTTGTCTGAACGATAACAGACAAAGCAATAAAACTTGGTACATTTTTACTGGATCTAATAATCCAATTTTTGAATTAGCTGTAATGTTTCTATCTTATCAGGGAGATGGATGGCCCGCTAGGAGTCAAAAGAAAATCTCAAATTAGAGCATAGGTATATCAATTACTACTTGATAGTACATCAAATTAAACGTCTTTAGTAGTAGAACATAATTCCACAAGTCCACACTTAAAAAGTTTACTCTTTAAAAAATTACGCTAGTTTAAAGTCTTAAAAGTTACAATGAAGGCCCTGTTCTAGACGGTTTAATTTTATTTTCTTAGCTCAACTTGGAAAAGTTAAACTTTGTAAATGCCTCCTGGACTTAATAAATAGTTTTTAGGGTAGTTGGTGACTCTTCACTTTCAATGGATGATGGTCCATACAAGGAGTTCGACGAACATTTAAAAAATAGAATAGGTCAAGATATACGTCATTTTTATGGAGTTATCTAGCACAGATGAATACCAGAAACAGCACTTAAAAAGGTTGATCGAGTACAAAACGGCAGACATTCAAAGATTTGAATGGAGTATTTTTTTTTTTAATTCAACATTAGTAAAACTCTTTATACATCAAGTATTTTTTAGAGTAAATGTTCGAATCGCTAACTCTTATTTATGACTAACTTCATAATTTACATTTGTGAGACAGGCATAATGTATACAACAGCAATTTTTCTTTGATTTATTTGTGCACTTGAATTGTGGCTACTAATGCAATGTCTTAATACAACCAAGACAATCTTTGAACATCTGCCATTTTGTACTGGATCAACCTTCTAAGTGCTGTTTGTGGTATTCACCTGTGCTAGACAACCCCTTTAAAATGATGTACCTTTATTATTTTTTTCGAACTCTATATATATTATAGGCCTGCATATTACTGAATTTAGCCTTATTATCTATAATTTAGGGATTATACTGTAATACTTAACCTAACAAACTCACATAGTTCGTTGGTTACTATTTTCACCTCTGAAGTGTCGTAATAGATCAAGGTCTTGTGTGAGATACGTGGGATAGCCAAATTCACAAGGGGTCAGTTGTCTGCTCTCAACATTGGTCCCAAGACAGCCATGCATACTCACATAGTTCGTTGGTTACTATTTTCACCTCTGAAGTGTCGTAATAGATCAAGGTCTTGTGTGAGATACGTGGGATAGCCAAATTCCCAAGGAGTCAGTTATCTGCCCAAAACATTGGTCCCAAGACAGCCATGCATACTCACATAGTTTGTTGGTTACTATTTTCACCTCTGAAGTGTCGTAATAGATCAAGGTCTTGCGTGAGATACGTGGGATATTCACAAGGGGTCAGTTATCTGCCCTCAACATTGGTCCCAAGACAGCCATGCATACTCACATAGTTTGTTGGTTACTATTTTCACTTCTGAAGTGTCGTAATAGATCATGGTCTGTTGTGAGATACGTGGGATAACCAAGTTCCCATGGAGTCAGTTAGCTGCTCACAACATTGCCAACATTGGTCCCAAGACAGCCATGCATACTCACATAGTTCGTTGGTTACTATTTCCACTCCTGAAGTGTCGTAATAGATCAAGATCTGGTGTGAGATACGTGGGATAGCCAAGTTACCAAGGAGTCAGTTAGCTGCCCACAACATTACCAACATTTGTCCCAAGACAGCCATGCATACTCATATAGTTCGTTGGTTACTATTTTCACTCCTGAATTGTCGTAATAGATCAAGGTCTGGCGTGAGATACGTGTGATAGCCAAATTCTCAAGGAGTCAGTTATCTGCCAACATTGGTACCAAGACAGCCATGCATACTCACATAGTTCGTTGGTTACTATTTTCCCTCCTGAAGTGTCGTAATACATCAAGGTCTGGCGTGAGATACGTGGGATAGCCACATTCCCAAGGAGTCAGTTATCTGCCCACAACATTGCCAACATTGGTCCCAAGACAGCCATGCATACTCACATAGTTCGTTAGTTACTATTTTCACTCCTGAAGTGTCGTAATAGATCAAGGTCTGGCGTGAGATACGTGGGATAGCCAAATTCCCAAGGTGTCAGTTAGCTGCCCACAACATTGCCAACATTGGTCCCAAGACAGCCATGCATACCCACCATTTCACATAGTTCGTTTGGATTTTACAATTTGCTATAATAATGCTATAAAAGATATGTAAATAAGATTAATAATATTAATTTATCGTTTCACATGTTAAAAAAAAATGATTAAGTTGATGGAATTTATAAGTGACAACTGTTTAAGAGCTTAAAAAGGTTAAAATACGTAAACTTGTAAGTTTTTAATATTTTAAAGTTTTGGTTAACCATTAATTATGCTTTATTAGAGATATCTGTGAAATTATTCATTTATAGACTTTAATTTTCAGTTTATAAGAGACTAGTGCACTGACTTAGTTAATTCCCAACATTCACTGCTTTACTCATCTAATTTGTTTACTCTTCAGAGCTTGTTGATTTTACGTGGCAGACAACTAACCCTTTGGGATCTTGGCTATCCCACATCTTTCACGCCAGACCTTGATCTATTGTAGACAGGAGTGAAAATAGTAACAACACTTGTGTACATGAGCTTGTTCTATTTATTGGAATTTATTGTTTTTAAAGTGTAACCTTTTTAAATACCTCCTTTTATCTGCAAGCTTCTTTTGGTGTTGAATTTAAAAATATTTTAACGTAAACTAGATTTATTTGCATTATAAAACCTATCTTTATTGTGTTTTGTGAATAAAACAGTAAAACAAAATGTTTCATATTTCATTCTTTTTTATTTATGTTCTGTTAGGAATATTAAATTTCTGAAAGATTATATTATTACCAAACAGAAAAGAAACCCATACATGAAGTGTTTTTTTTTTCTTGAATAACAAGACGTAACTTATTATTTAACTTAAAAATTTGTAAAATACTTCATATAAAATTATTCTAAATTAATCTTTTGTAAATAAAAATATCGTATTACTTACAAAATTGTTGATTTATGTGGTAGTTTTCTGCTCTAAAAATAATGTAATACGAAAGGTATTAGAAATATTGAAACATTCTTCCATTGAGAGTCTAGTAGTTTGGATGTATCGTGGGTTTTAAGAATATATAAGCCTTATAGTAAAACCTCGTACTACAATTACATCACTTGACGTACATTCTTCCGTTGAGAGTCTAGTAGTTTGTGTGTATCGTGAGTTTTAAGAATATATAAGCCTTATAGTAAAACCTCGTACTACAATTACATCACTTGACGTACATTCTTCCATTGAGAGTCTAGTAGTTTGGATGTATCGTGGGTTTTAAGAATATATAAGCCTTATAGTAAAACCTCGTACTACAATTACATCACTTGACGTACGTTCTTCCGTTGAGAGTCTAGTAGTTTGGATGTATCGTGGGTTTTAAGAATATATAAGCCTTATAGTAAAACCTCGTACTACAATTACATCACTTGACGTACATTCTTCCGTTGAGAGTCTAGTAGTTTGTGTGTATCGTGGGTTTTAAGAATATATAAGCCTTATAGTAAAACCTCGTACTACAATTACATCACTTGACGTACATTCTTCCGTTGAGAGTCTAGTAGTTTGGATGTATCGTGGGTTTTATGAATATATAAGCCTTATAGTAAAACCTCGTACTACAATTACATCACTTGACGTACATTCTTCCATTGAGAGTCTAGTAGTTTGGGTGTATCGTGGGTTTTAGGAATATATAAGCCTCATAGTAAACCCTCGTACTACAATTACATCACTTGACGTACATTCTTCCGTTGAGAGTCTAGTAGTTTGGGTGTATCGTGGGTTTTAGGAATATATAAGCCTTATAGTAAAACCTCGTACTACAATTACATCACTTGACGTACATTCTTCCGTTGAGAGTCGAGTAGTTTGGATGTACCGTGGGTTTTAAGAATATATAAGCCTTATAGTAAAACCTCGTACTACAATTACATCACTTGACGTACATTCTTCCGTTGAGAGTCTAGTAGTTTGTGTGTATCGTGGGTTTTAAGAATATATAAGCCTTATAGTAAACCCTCGTACTACAATTACATCACTTGACGTACATTCTTCCGTTGAGAGTCTAGTAGTTTGTGTGTATCGTGGGTTTTAAGAATATATAAGCCTTATAGTAAAACCTCGTACTACAATTACATCACTTGACGTACATTCTTCCGTTGAGAGTCTAGTAGTTTGTGTGTATCGTGGGTTTTAAGAATATATAAGCCTTATAGTAAAACCTCGTACTACAATTACATCACTTGACGTACATTCTTCCATTGAGAGTCTAGTAGTTTGGGTGTATCGTGGGTTTTAAGAATATATAAGCCTTATAGTAAAACCTCGTACTACAATTACATCACTTGACGTACATTCTTCCGTTGAGAGTCTAGTAGTTTGGGTGTATCGTGGGTTTTAAGAATATATAAGCCTTATAGTAAAACCTCGTACTACAATTACATCACTTGACGTACATTCTTCCGTTGAGAGTCTAGTAGTTTGGATGTACCGTGGGTTTTAAGAATATATAAGCCTTATAGTAAACCCTCGTACTACAATTACATCACTTGACGTACATTCTTCCGTTGAGAGTCTAGTAGTTTGTGTGTATCGTGGGTTTTAGGAATATATAAGCCTTATAGTAAAACCTCGTACTACAATTACATCACTTGACGTACATTCTTCCATTGAGAGTCTAGTAGTTTGTGTGTATCGTGGGTTTTAAAAATATATAAGCCTTATAGTAAACCCTCGTACTACAATTACATCACTTGACGTACATTCCTCCGTTGAGAGTCTAGTAGTTTGTGTGTATCGTGGGTTTTAAAAATATATAAGCCTTATAGTAAACCCTCGTACTACAATTACATCACTTGACGTACATTCTTCCGTTGAGAGTCTAGTAGTTTGTGTGTATCGTGGGTTTTAAGAATATATAAGCCTTATAGTAAAACCTCGTACTACAATTACATCACTTGACGTACATTCTTCCGTTGATAGTCTAGTAGTTTGTGTGTATCGTGGGTTTTAAGAATATATAAGCCTTATAGTAAAACCTCGTACTACAATTACATCACTTGACGTACATTCTTCCATTGAGAGTCTAGTAGTTTGTGTGTATCGTGGGTTTTAAGAATATATAAGCCTTATAGTAAACCCTCGTACTACAATTACATCACTTGACGTACATTCTTCCGTTGAGAGTCTAGTAGTTTGTGTGTATCGTGGGTTTTAAAAATATATAAGCCTTATAGTAAAACATCGTACTACAATTACATCACTTGACGTACATTCTTCCGTTGAGAGTCTAGTAGTTTGTGTGTATCGTGGGTTTTAAGAATATATAAGCCTTATAGTAAAACATCGTACTACAATTACATCACTTGACGTACATTCTTCCATTGAGAGTCTAGTAGTTTGTGTGTATCGTGGGTTTTAAGAATATATAAGCCTTATAGTAAAACATCGTACTACAATTACATCACTTGACGTACATTCTTCCGTTGAGAGTCTAGTAGTTTGTGTGTATCGTGGGTTTTAAGAATATATAAGCCTTATAGTAAAACCTCGTACTACAATTACATCACTTGACGTACATTCTTCCGTTGAGAGTCTAGTAGTTTGTGTGTATCGTAGGTTTTAAGAATATATAAGCCTTATAGTAAAACATCGTACTACAATTACATCACTTGACGTACATTCTTCCGTTGAGAGTCTAGTAGTTTGTGTGTATCGTGGGTTTTAAGAATATATAAGCCTTATAGTAAAACCTCGTACTACAATTACATCACTTGACGTACATTCTTCCGTTTAGAGTCTAGTAGTTTGTGTGTATCGTGGGTTTTAAGAATATATAAGCCTTATAGTAAAACATCGTACTACAATTACATCACTTGACGTACATTCTTCCGTTGAGAGTCTAGTAGTTTGTGTGTATCGTGGGTTTTAAAAATATATAAGCCTTATAGTAAACCCTCGTACTACAATTACATCACTTGACGTACATTCTTCCGTTGAGAGTCTAGTAGTTTGGATGTACCGTGGGTTTTAAGAATATATAAGCCTTATAGTAAAACCTCGTACTACAATTACATCACTTGACGTACATTCTTCCGTTGAGAGTCTAGTAGTTTGTGTGTATCGTGGGTTTTAGGAATATATAAGCCTTATAGTAAAACCTCGTACTACAATTACATCACTTGACGTACATTCTTCCATTGAGAGTCTAGTAGTTTGTGTGTATCGTGGGTTTTAAAAATATATAAGCCTTATAGTAAACCCTCGTACTACAATTACATCACTTGACGTACATTCTTCCATTGAGAGTCTAGTAGTTTGTGTGTATCGTGGGTTTTAAAAATATATAAGCCTTATAGTAAACCCTCGTACTACAATTACATCACTTGACGTACATTCTTCCGTTGAGAGTCTAGTAGTTTGTGTGTATCGTGGGTTTTAAGAATATATAAGCCTTATAGTAAAACCTCGTACTACAATTACATCACTTGACGTACATTCTTCCGTTGATAGTCTAGTAGTTTGTGTGTATCGTGGGTTTTAAGAATATATAAGCCTTATAGTAAAACCTCGTACTACAATTACATCACTTGACGTACATTCTTCCATTGAGAGTCTAGTAGTTTGTGTGTATCGTGGGTTTTAAGAATATATAAGCCTTATAGTAAACCCTCGTACTACAATTACATCACTTGACGTACATTCTTCCGTTGAGAGTCTAGTAGTTTGTGTGTATCGTGGGTTTTAAAAATATATAAGCCTTATAGTAAAACATCGTACTACAATTACATCACTTGACGTACATTCTTCCGTTGAGAGTCTAGTAGTTTGTGTGTATCGTGGGTTTTAAGAATATATAAGCCTTATAGTAAAACATCGTACTACAATTACATCACTTGACGTACATTCTTCCGTTGAGAGTCTAGTAGTTTGTGTGTATCGTGGGTTTTAAGAATGTATAAGCCTTATAGTAAAACATCGTACTACAATTACATCACTTGACGTACATTCTTCCGTTGAGAGTCTAGTAGTTTGTGTGTATCGTGGGTTTTAAGAATATATAAGCCTTATAGTAAAACCTCGTACTACAATTACATCACTTGACGTACATTCTTCCGTTGAGAGTCTAGTAGTTTGTGTGTATCGTGAGTTTTAAGAATATGTAAGCCTTATAGTAAAACATCGTACTACAATTACATCACTTGACGTACATTCTTCCGTTGAGAGTCTAGTAGTTTGTGTGTATCGTGGTTTTAAAAATATATAAGCCTTATAGTAAACCCTCGTACTACAATTACATCACTTGACGTACATTCTTCCGTTGAGAGTCTAGTAGTTTGTGTGTATCGTGGGTTTTAAGAATATATAAGCCTTATAGTAAAACATCGTACTACAATTACATCACTTGACGTACATTCTTCCGTTGAGAGTCTAGTAGTTTGTGTGTATCGTGGGTTTTAAGAATATATAAGCCTTATAGTAAAACCTCGTACTACAATTACATCACTTGACGTACATTCTTCCGTTGAGAGTCTAGTAGTTTGTGTGTATCGTGGGTTTTAAGAATATATAAGCCTTATAGTAAAACATCGTACTACAATTACATCACTTGACGTACATTCTTCCGTTGAGAGTCTAGTAGTTTGTGGTGTATCGTGGGTTTTAAGAATATATAAGCCTTATAGTAAAACCTCGTACTACAATTACATCACTTGACGTACATTCTTCCGTTGAGAGTCTAGTAGTTTGTGTGTATCGTGGGTTTTAAGAATATATAAGCCTTATAGTAAACATCGTACTACAATTACATCACTTGACGTACATTCTTCCGTTGAGAGTCTAGTAGTTTGTGTGTATCGTGGGTTTTAAAAATATATAAGCCTTATAGTAAACCCTCGTACTACAATTACATCACTTGACGTACATTCTTCCGTTGAGAGTCTAGTAGTTTGGATGTACCGTGGGTTTTAAGAATATATAAGCCTTATAGTAAAACCTCGTACTACAATTACATCACTTGACGTACATTCTTCCGTTGAGAGTCTAGTAGTTTGTGTGTATCGTGGGTTTTAGGAATATATAAGCCTTATAGTAAAACCTCGTACTACAATTACATCACTTGACGTACATTCTTCCATTGAGAGTCTAGTAGTTTGTGTGTATCGTGGGTTTTAAAAATATATAAGCCTTATAGTAAACCCTCGTACTACAATTACATCACTTGACGTACATTCTTCCATTGAGAGTCTAGTAGTTTGTGTGTATCGTGGGTTTTAAAAATATATAAGCCTTATAGTAAACCCTCGTACTACAATTACATCACTTGACGTACATTCTTCCGTTGAGAGTCTAGTAGTTTGTGTGTATCGTGGGTTTTAAGAATATATAAGCCTTATAGTAAAACCTCGTACTACAATTACATCACTTGACGTACATTCTTCCGTTGATAGTCTAGTAGTTTGTGTGTATCGTGGGTTTTAAGAATATATAAGCCTTATAGTAAAACCTCGTACTACAATTACATCACTTGACGTACATTCTTCCATTGAGAGTCTAGTAGTTTGTGTGTATCGTGGGTTTTAAGAATATATAAGCCTTATAGTAAACCCTCGTACTACAATTACATCACTTGACGTACATTCTTCCGTTGAGAGTCTAGTAGTTTGTGTGTATCGTGGGTTTTAAAAATATATAAGCCTTATAGTAAAACATCGTACTACAATTACATCACTTGACGTACATTCTTCCGTTGAGAGTCTAGTAGTTTGTGTGTATCGTGGGTTTTAAGAATATATAAGCCTTATAGTAAAACATCGTACTACAATTACATCACTTGACGTACATTCTTCCGTTGAGAGTCTAGTAGTTTGTGTGTATCGTGGGTTTTAAGAATATATAAGCCTTATAGTAAAACATCGTACTACAATTACATCACTTGACGTACATTCTTCCGTTGAGAGTCTAGTAGTTTGTGTGTATCGTGGGTTTTAAGAATATATAAGCCTTATAGTAAAACCTCGTACTACAATTACATCACTTGACGTACATTCTTCCGTTGAGAGTCTAGTAGTTTGTGTGTATCGTGAGTTTTAAGAATATGTAAGCCTTATAGTAAAACATCGTACTACAATTACATCACTTGACGTACATTCTTCCGTTGAGAGTCTAGTAGTTTGTGTGTATCGTGGGTTTTAAAAATATATAAGCCTTATAGTAAACCCTCGTACTACAATTACATCACTTGACGTACATTCTTCCGTTGAGAGTCTAGTAGTTTGTGTGTATCGTGGGTTTTAAGAATATATAAGCCTTATAGTAAAACATCGTACTACAATTACATCACTTGACGTACATTCTTCCGTTGAGAGTCTAGTAGTTTGTGTGTATCGTGGGTTTTAAGAATATATAAGCCTTATAGTAAAACCTCGTACTACAATTACATCACTTGACGTACATTCTTCCGTTGAGAGTCTAGTAGTTTGTGTGTATCGTGGGTTTTAAGAATATATAAGCCTTATAGTAAAACCCTCGTACTACAATTACATCACTTGACGTACATTCTTCCGTTGAGAGTCTAGTAGTTTGTGTGTATCGTGGGTTTTAAAAATATATAAGCCTTATAGTAAAACCCTCGTACTACAATTACATCACTTGACGTACATTCTTCCGTTGAGAGTCTAGTAGTTTGGATGTACCGTGGGTTTTAAGAATATATAAGCCTTATAGTAAAACCTCGTACTACAATTACATCACTTGACGTACATTCTTCCGTTGAGAGTCTAGTAGTTTGTGTGTATCGTGGGTTTTAAGGAATATATAAGCCTTATAGTAAAACCTCGTACTACAATTACATCACTTGACGTACATTCTTCCATTGAGAGTCTAGTAGTTTGTGTGTATCGTGGGTTTTAAAATATATAAGCCTTATAGTAAACCCTCGTACTACAATTACATCACTTGACGTACATTCTTCCGTTGAGAGTCTAGTAGTTTGTGTGTATCGTGGGTTTTAAAAATATAT
The DNA here is from genome assembly GCA_035578905.1 of Stictocephala bisonia. Lineage (NCBI taxonomy): Eukaryota > Metazoa > Arthropoda > Insecta > Hemiptera > Membracidae > Stictocephala > Stictocephala bisonia. The sequence continues at coordinate 436,289 of JAQJVL010000486.1, forward strand.
AAGCCTTATAGTAAACCCTCGTACTACAATTACATCACTTGACGTACATTCTTCCGTTGAGAGTCTAGTAGTTTGTGTGTATCGTGGGTTTTAAAAATATATAAGCCTTATAGTAAAACCTCGTACTACAATTACATCACTTGACGTACATTCTTCCGTTGATAGTCTAGTAGTTTGTGTGTATCGTGGGTTTTAAGAATATATAAGCCTTATAGTAAAACCTCGTACTACAATTACATCACTTGACGTACATTCTTCCGTTGAGAGTCTAGTAGTTTGTGTGTATCGTGGGTTTTAAGAATATATAAGCCTTATAGTAAACCCTCGTACTACAATTACATCACTTGACGTACATTCTTCCGTTGAGAGTCTAGTAGTTTGTGTGTATCGTGGGTTTTAAAAATATATAAGCCTTATAGTAAAACATCGTACTACAATTACATCACTTGACGTACATTCTTCCGTTGAGAGTCTAGTAGTTTGTGTGTATCGTGGGTTTTAAGAATATATAAGCCTTATAGTAAAACCTCGTACTACAATTACATCACTTGACGTACATTCTTCCGTTGAGAGTCTAGTAGTTTGTGTGTATCGTGGGTTTTAAGAATATATAAGCCTTATAGTAAAACCTCGTACTACAATTACATCACTTGACGTACATTCTTCCGTTGAGAGTCTAGTAGTTTGTGTGTATCGTGGGTTTTAAGAATATATAAGCCTTATAGTAAAACCTCGTACTACAATTACATCACTTGACGTACATTCTTCCGTTGAGAGTCTAGTAGTTTGTGTGTATCGTGAGTTTTAAGAATATGTAAGCCTTATAGTAAAACATCGTACTACAATTACATCACTTGACGTACATTCTTCCGTTGAGAGTCTAGTAGTTTGTGTGTATCGTGGGTTTTAAAAATATATAAGCCTTATAGTAAACCCTCGTACTACAATTACATCACTTGACGTACATTCTTCCGTTGAGAGTCTAGTAGTTTGTGTGTATCGTGGGTTTTAAGAATATATAAGCCTTATAGTAAAACCTCGTACTACAATTACATCACTTGACGTACATTCTTCCGTTGAGAGTCTAGTAGTTTGTGTGTATCGTGGGTTTTAAGAATATATAAGCCTTATAGTAAAACCTCGTACTACAATTACATCACTTGACGTACATTCTTCCGTTGAGAGTCTAGTAGTTTGTGTGTATCGTGGGTTTTAAGAATATATAAGCCTTATAGTAAAACCTCGTACTACAATTACATCACTTGACGTACATTCTTCCGTTGAGAGTCTAGTAGTTTGTGTGTATCGTGGGTTTTAAAAATATATAAGCCTTATAGTAAACCCTCGTACTACAATTACATCACTTGACGTACATTCTTCCGTTGAGAGTCTAGTAGTTTGGTGTGTACGTGGGTTTTAAGAATATATAAGCCTTATAGTAAACCCTCGTACTACAATTACATCACTTGACGTACATTCTTCCGTTGAGAGTCTAGTAGTTTGTGTGTATCGTGGGTTTTAAGAATATATAAGCCTTATAGTAAAACCTCGTACTACAATTACATCACTTGACGTACATTCTTCCAGTTGAGAGTCTAGTAGTTTGTGTGTATCGTGGGTTTTAGAAATATATAAGCCTTATAGTAAAACCCTCGTACTACAATTACATCACTTGACGTACATTCCTCCGTTGAGAGTCTAGTAGTTTGTGTGTATCGTGGGTTTTTAAAAATATATAAGCCTTATAGTAAACCCTCGTACTACAATTACATCACTTGACGTACATTCTTCCGTTGAGAGTCTAGTAGTTTGTGTGTATCGTGGGTTTTAAGAATATATAAGCCTTATAGTAAAACCTCGTACTACAATTACATCACTTGACGTACATTCTTCCGTTGAGAGTCTAGTAGTTTGTGTGTATCGTGGGTTTTAAGAATATATAAGCCTTATAGTAAAACCTCGTACTACAATTACATCACTTGACGTACATTCTTCCATTGAGAGTCTAGTAGTTTGTGTGTATCGTGGGTTTTAAGAATATATAAGCCTTATAGTAAACCCTCGTACTACAATTACATCACTTGACGTACATTCTTCCGTTGAGAGTCTAGTAGTTTGTGTGTATCGTGGGTTTTAAAAATATATAAGCCTTATAGTAAAACATCGTACTACAATTACATCACTTGACGTACATTCTTCCGTTGAGAGTCTAGTAGTTTGTGTGTATCGTGGGTTTTAAGAATATATAAGCCTTATAGTAAAACATCGTACTACAATTACATCACTTGACGTACATTCTTCCGTTGAGAGTCTAGTAGTTTGTGTGTATCGTGGGTTTTAAGAATATATAAGCCTTATAGTAAAACCTCGTACTACAATTACATCACTTGACGTACATTCTTCCGTTGAGAGTCTAGTAGTTTGTGTGTATCGTGGGTTTTAAGAATATATAAGCCTTATAGTAAAACCTCGTACTACAATTACATCACTTGACGTACATTCTTCCGTTGAGAGTCTAGTAGTTTGTGTGTATCGTGGGTTTTAAGAATATATAAGCCTTATAGTAAAACCTCGTACTACAATTACATCACTTGACGTACATTCTTCCGTTGAGAGTCTAGTAGTTTGTGTGTATCGTGGGTTTTAAGAATATATAAGCCTTATAGTAAAACCTCGTACTACAATTACATCACTTGACGTACATTCTTCCATTGAGAGTCTAGTAGTTTGGGTGTATCGTGGGTTTTAGGAATATATAAGCCTTATAGTAAACCCTCGTACTACAATTACATCACTTGACGTACATTCATCCGTTGAGAGTCTAGTAGTTTGGGTGTATCGTGGGTTTTAGGAATATATAAGCCTTATAGTAAAACCTCGTACTACAATTACATCACTTGACGTACATTCTTCCGTTGAGAGTCTAGTAGTTTGGATGTACCGTGGGTTTTAAGAATATATAAGCCTTATAGTAAACCCTCGTACTACAATTACATCACTTGACGTACATTCTTCCGTTGAGAGTCTAGTAGTTTGTGTGTATCGTGGGTTTTAGGAATATATAAGCCTTATAGTAAAACCTCGTACTACAATTACATCACTTGACGTACATTCTTCCATTGAGAGTCTAGTAGTTTGTGTGTATCGTGGGTTTTTAAAAATATATAAGCCTTATAGTAAACCCTCGTACTACAATTACATCACTTGACGTACATTCCTCCGTTGAGAGTCTAGTAGTTTGTGTGTATCGTGGGTTTTAAAAATATATAAGCCTTATAGTAAACCCTCGTACTACAATTACATCACTTGACGTACATTCTTCCATTGAGAGTCTAGTAGTTTGTGTGTATCGTGGGTTTTAAGAATATATAAGCCTTATAGTAAAACCTCGTACTACAATTACATCACTTGACGTACATTCTTCCGTTGATAGTCTAGTAGTTTGTGTGTATCGTGGGTTTTAAGAATATATAAGCCTTATAGTAAAACCTCGTACTACAATTACATCACTTGACGTACATTCTTCCATTGAGAGTCTAGTAGTTTGTGTGTATCGTGGGTTTTAAGAATATATAAGCCTTATAGTAAACCCTCGTACTACAAATTACATCACTTGACGTACATTCTTCCGTTGAGAGTCTAGTAGTTTGTGTGTATCGTGGGTTTTAAAAATATATAAGCCTTATAGTAAACATCGTACTACAATTACATCACTTGACGTACATTCTTCCGTTGAGAGTCTAGTAGTTTGTGTGTATCGTGGGTTTTAAGAATATATAAGCCTTTTAGTAAAACATCGTACTACAATTACATCACTTGACGTACATTCTTCCGTTGAGAGTCTAGTAGTTTGTGTGTATCGTGGGTTTTAAGAATATATAAGCCTTATAGTAAAACCTCGTACTACAATTACATCACTTGACGTACATTCTTCCGTTGAGAGTCTAGTAGTTTGTGTGTATCGTGGGTTTTAAGAATATATAAGCCTTATAGTAAAACCTCGTACTACAATTACATCACTTGACGTACATTCTTCCGTTGAGAGTCTAGTAGTTTGTGTGTATCGTGGGTTTTAAGAATATATAAGCCTTATAGTAAAACATCGTACTACAATTACATCACTTGACGTACATTCTTCGTTGAGAGTCTAGTAGTTTGTGTGTATCGTGGGTTTTAAGAATATATAAGCCTTATAGTAAAACCTCGTACTACAATTACATCACTTGACGTACATTCTTCCGTTGAGAGTCTAGTAGTTTGTGTGTATCGTGGGTTTTAAGAATATATAAGCCTTATAGTAAAACATCGTACTACAATTACATCACTTGACGTACATTCTTCCGTTGAGAGTCTAGTAGTTTGTGTGTATCGTGGGTTTTAAAAATATATAAGCCTTATAGTAAACCCTCGTACTACAATTACATCACTTGACGTACATTCTTCCGTTGAGAGTCTAGTAGTTTGGATGTACCGTGGGTTTTAAGAATATATAAGCCTTATAGTAAAACCTCGTACTACAATTACATCACTTGACGTACATTCTTTCTGTTGAGAGTCTAGTAGTTTGTGTGTATCGTGGGTTTTAGGAATATATAAGCCTTATAGTAAAACCTCGTACTACAATTACATCACTTGACGTACATTCTTCCATTGAGAGTCTAGTAGTTTGTGTGTATCGTGGGTTTTAAAAATATATAAGCCTTATAGTAAACCCTCGTACTACAATTACATCACTTGACGTACATTCTTCCATTGAGAGTCTAGTAGTTTGTGTGTATCGTGGGTTTTAAAAATATATAAGCCTTATAGTAAAACCCTCGTACTACAATTACATCACTTGACGTACATTCTTCCGTTGAGAGTCTAGTAGTTTGTGTGTATCGTGGGTTTTAAGAATATATAAGCCTTATAGTAAAACCTCGTACTACAATTACATCACTTGACGTACATTCTTCCGTTGATAGTCTAGTAGTTTGTGTGTATCGTGGGTTTTAAGAATATATAAGCCTTATAGTAAAACCTCGTACTACAATTACATCACTTGACGTACATTCTTCCATTGAGAGTCTAGTAGTTTGTGTGTATCGTGGGTTTTAAGAATATATAAGCCTTATAGTAAACCCTCGTACTACAATTACATCACTTGACGTACATTCTTCCATTGAGAGTCTAGTAGTTTGTGTGTATCGTGGGTTTTAAGAATATATAAGCCTTATAGTAAAACATCGTACTACAATTACATCACTTGACGTACATTCTTCCGTTGAGAGTCTAGTAGTTTGTGTGTATCGTGGGTTTTAAGAATATATAAGCCTTATAGTAAAACATCGTACTACAATTACATCACTTGACGTACATTCTTCCGTTGAGAGTCTAGTAGTTTGTGTGTATCGTGGGTTTTAAGAATATATAAGCCTTATAGTAAAACATCGTACTACAATTACATCACTTGACGTACATTCTTCCGTTGAGAGTCTAGTAGTTTGTGTGTATCGTGGGTTTTAAGAATATATAAGCCTTATAGTAAAACCTCGTACTACAATTACATCACTTGACGTACATTCTTCCGTTGAGAGTCTAGTAGTTTGTGTGTATCGTGGGTTTTAAGAATATATAAGCCTTATAGTAAAACCTCGTACTACAATTACATCACTTGACGTACATTCTTCCGTTGAGAGTCTAGTAGTTTGTGTGTATCGTGGGTTTTAAAAATATATAAGCCTTATAGTAAACCCTCGTACTACAATTACATCACTTGACGTACATTCTTCCGTTGAGAGTCTAGTAGTTTGTGTGTATCGTGGGTTTTAAGAATATATAAGCCTTATAGTAAACCCTCGTACTACAATTACATCACTTGACGTACATTCTTCCGTTGAGAGTCTAGTAGTTTGTGTGTATCGTGGGTTTTAAGAATATATAAGCCTTATAGTAAAACATCGTACTACAATTACATCACTTGACGTACATTCTTCCGTTGAGAGTCTAGTAGTTTGTGTGTATCGTGGGTTTTAAGAATATATAAGCCTTATAGTAAAACCTCGTACTACAATTACATCACTTGACGTACATTCTTCCGTTGAGAGTCTAGTAGTTTGTGTGTATCGTGGGTTTTAAGAATATATAAGCCTTATAGTAAAACCTCGTACTACAATTACATCACTTGACGTACATTCTTCCGTTGAGAGTCTAGTAGTTTGTGTGTATCGTGGGTTTTAAAAATATATAAGCCTTATAGTAAACCCTCGTACTACAATTACATCACTTGACGTACATTCTTCCGTTGAGAGTCTAGTAGTTTGGATGTATCCGTGGGTTTTAAGAATATATAAGCCTTATAGTAAAACCTCGTACTACAATTACATCACTTGACGTACATTCTTCCGTTGAGAGTCTAGTAGTTTGTGTGTATCGTGGGTTTTAGGAATATATAAGCCTTATAGTAAAACCTCGTACTACAATTACATCACTTGACGTACATTCTTCCATTGAGAGTCTAGTAGTTTGTGTGTATCGTGGGTTTTAAAAATATATAAGCCTTATAGTAAACCCTCGTACTACAATTACATCACTTGACGTACATTCTTCCATTGAGAGTCTAGTAGTTTGTGTGTATCGTGGGTTTTAAAAATATATAAGCCTTATAGTAAACCCTCGTACTACAATTACATCACTTGACGTACATTCTTCCGTTGAGAGTCTAGTAGTTTGTGTGTATCGTGGGTTTTAAGAATATATAAGCCTTATAGTAAAACCTCGTACTACAATTACATCACTTGACGTACATTCTTCCGTTGATAGTCTAGTAGTTTGTGTGTATCGTGGGTTTTAAGAATATATAAGCCTTATAGTAAAACCTCGTACTACAATTACATCACTTGACGTACATTCTTCCGTTGAGAGTCTAGTAGTTTGTGTGTATCGTGGGTTTTAAGAATATATAAGCCTTATAGTAAACCCTCGTACTACAATTACATCACTTGACGTACATTCTTCCGTTGAGAGTCTAGTAGTTTGTGTGTATCGTGGGTTTTAAGAATATATAAGCCTTATAGTAAAACATCGTACTACAATTACATCACTTGACGTACATTCTTCCGTTGAGAGTCTAGTAGTTTGTGTGTATCGTGGGTTTTAAGAATATATAAGCCTTATAGTAAAACATCGTACTACAATTACATCACTTGACGTACATTCTTCCGTTGAGAGTCTAGTAGTTTGTGTGTATCGTGGGTTTTAAGAATATATAAGCCTTATAGTAAAACATCGTACTACAATTACATCACTTGACGTACATTCTTCCGTTGAGAGTCTAGTAGTTTGTGTGTATCGTGGGTTTTAAGAATATATAAGCCTTATAGTAAAACCTCGTACTACAATTACATCACTTGACGTACATTCTTCCGTTGAGAGTCTAGTAGTTTGTGTGTATCGTGAGTTTTAAGAATATGTAAGCCTTATAGTAAAACATCGTACTACAATTACATCACTTGACGTACATTCTTCCGTTGAGAGTCTAGTAGTTTGTGTGTATCGTGGGTTTTAAAAATATATAAGCCTTATAGTAAACCCTCGTACTACAATTACATCACTTGACGTACATTCTTCCGTTGAGAGTCTAGTAGTTTGTGTGTATCGTGGGTTTTAAGAATATATAAGCCTTATAGTAAAACATCGTACTACAATTACATCACTTGACGTACATTCTTCCGTTGAGAGTCTAGTAGTTTGTGTGTATCGTGGGTTTTAAGAATAAATAAGCCTTATAGTAAAACCTCGTACTACAATTACATCCCTTGACGTACATTCTTCCGTTGAGAGTCTAGTAGTTTGTGTGTATCGTGGGTTTTAAGAATATATAAGCCTTATAGTAAAACATCGTACTACAATTACATCACTTGACGTAAATTCTTCCGTTGAGAGTCTAGTAGTTTGTGTGTATCGTGGGTTTTAAAAATATATAAGCCTTATAGTAAACCCTCGTACTACAATTACATCACTTGACGTACATTCTTCCGTTGAGAGTCTAGTAGTTTGGATGTACCGTGGGTTTTAAGAATATATAAGCCTTATAGTAAAACCTCGTACTACAATTACATCACTTGACGTACATTCTTCCATTGAGAGTCTAGTAGTTTGTGTGTATCGTGGGTTTTAGGAATATATAAGCCTTATAGGAAAACCTCGTACTACAATTACATCACTTGACGTACATTCTTCCATTGAGAGTCTAGTAGTTTGTGTGTATCGTGGGTTTTAAAAATATATAAGCCTTATAGTAAACCCTCGTACTACAATTACATCACTTGACGTACATTCCTCCGTTGAGAGTCTAGTAGTTTGTGTGTATCGTGGGTTTTAAAAATATATAAGCCTTATAGTAAACCCTCGTACTACAATTACATCACTTGACGTACATTCTTCCGTTGAGAGTCTAGTAGTTTGTGTGTATCGTGGGTTTTAAGAATATATAAGCCTTATAGTAAAACCTCGTACTACAATTACATCACTTGACGTACATTCTTCCGTTGATAGTCTAGTAGTTTGTGTGTATCGTGGGTTTTAAGAATATATAAGCCTTATAGTAAAACCTCGTACTACAATTACATCACTTGACGTACATTCTTCCATTGAGAGTCTAGTAGTTTGTGTGTATCGTGGGTTTTAAGAATATATAAGCCTTATAGTAAACCCTCGTACTACAATTACATCACTTGACGTACATTCTTCCGTTGAGAGTCTAGTAGTTTGTGTGTATCGTGGGTTTTAAAAATATATAAGCCTTATAGTAAAACATCGTACTACAATTACATCACTTGACGTACATTCTTCCGTTGAGAGTCTAGTAGTTTGTGTGTATCGTGGGTTTTAAGAATATATAAGCCTTATAGTAAAACATCGTACTACAATTACATCACTTGACGTACATTCTTCCGTTGAGAGTCTAGTAGTTTGTGTGTATCGTGGGTTTTAAGAATATATAAGCCTTATAGTAAAACATCGTACTACAATTACATCACTTGACGTACATTCTTCCGTTGAGAGTCTAGTAGTTTGTGTGTATCGTGGGTTTTAAGAATATATAAGCCTTATAGTAAAACCTCGTACTACAATTACATCACTTGACGTACATTCTTCCGTTGAGAGTCTAGTAGTTTGTGTGTATCGTGGGTTTTAAGAATATATAAGCCTTATAGTAAAACATCGTACTACAATTACATCACTTGACGTACATTCTTCCGTTGAGAGTCTAGTAGTTTGTGTGTATCGTGGGTTTTAAAAATATATAAGCCTTATAGTAAAACCCTCGTACTACAATTACATCACTTGACGTACATTCTTCCGTTGAGAGTCTAGTAGTTTGTGTGTATCGTGGGTTTTAAGAATATGTAAGCCTTATAGTAAAACATCGTACTACAATTACATCACTTGACGTACATTCTTCCGTTGAGAGTCTAGTAGTTTGTGTGTATCGTGGGTTTTAAAAATATATAAGCCTTATAGTAAACCCTCGTACTACAATTACATCACTTGACGTACATTCTTCCGTTGAGAGTCTAGTAGTTTGTGTGTATCGTGGGTTTTAAGAATATATAAGCCTTATAGTAAAACATCGTATACAATTACATCACTTGACGTACATTCTTCCGTTGAGAGTCTAGTAGTTTGTGTGTATCGTGGGTTTTAAGAATATATAAGCCTTATAGTAAAACCTCGTACTACAATTACATCACTTGACGTACATTCTTCCGTTGAGAGTCTAGTAGTTTGTGTGTATCGTGGGTTTTAAGAATATATAAGCCTTATAGTAAAACATCGTACTACAATTACATCACTTGACGTACATTCTTCCGTTGAGAGTCTAGTAGTTTGTGTGTATCGTGGGTTTTAAAAATATATAAGCCTTATAGTAAACCCTCGTACTACAATTACATCACTTGACGTACATTCTTCCGTTGAGAGTCTAGTAGTTTGTGTGTATCGTGGGTTTTAAGAATATATAAGCCTTATAGTAAAACATCGTACTACAATTACATCAATTGACGTACATTTATTTCTTCTGTACAAGCGATCACACAAAAGCGCATTCTCACTTACGTGCATACACAAAATTGTGAGTATAATATGTGAGTATGTGTAACTGCAAAACTACGCAAATAATAAGTCTCGTTACTTCAATCTAAAAGCTGTGAGTAACTGCATACAACAAAGGCCTCATAATTAATGTTTACTCGTGAATCAAGTAAAAGCACGTGAGAGTAGTTAAGTAGTTTCCCTGCTTCCATAATTACGGACCGTGTTTACCTTTAGCTTTGAATTTCCACGTTCAAATAAAGATTGTTAGTAACTGATTTAAAACTAAACATTACCTTAGGACGATTAAAAATAGTTAAAATTTATTTAATACTACTGGAAAAGTCTAATAGTAATTGTTTTTAAACAATCATACATTTTCACTAAACAAGAACTAAATGAAATGTGTTTAGAAACTTTTTATTATGTATATTCTTAATGATGTATTTACATTATACATGATTAGGAACGTGAACCAATGTAATATTTTTGTTAAAAATAACTTATACACACCATGTATACATTTATTAAACCTAACAAAAATAGTTAGTTTTATAATTTATATTCTCTTTGGTTCAATAAAATGAACCAAAGGTTCGTAGTTTCAAATTACATTAATTTTATTTTACTTTAAGCCTTATATGTTACTGTAATGAAAATTAAGTTTTCACTAATGAGCGGAAATACCGGAGAAAGTTGTGGAAACTGATGGGTGATGCGTTTTGCTTCACAAATTACCTGTCGGTAACAGCAGGTCATCTATCTGCTGACAGGACAGTACCAAACGTTGTATTTACTTGACGAGTTGAAACACTGTTCCATTCCACAGTACCACAATACAGGTATACGATCTGTATTTACTTGACGAGATGAAACACTGTTCCATTCCACAGTACCACAATACAGGTATACGACCAAGGTTCCACTTTGAAATTCATTTGTCTCAAACAAATTATCTACTTGTTAAAAAATATGGATTCTGTTTTATAGATGTCGGATCCAGAATATTCGGGTGTTCTGTGCATGGATAGATAATTATGGTGTGATGATGTGCGTAGTGGATCTTTTTAAGAAGCCACTTAATCACGTTACATGAGTAATGAGAGGAACTGACAACGGTGCTGGCCCTGCCAACCACACAGCAAAATGGAGATTTAACTACTCAACACCCATTCAGCTCATTATTTTATGCAACCTCCGTTTCTTTCATCTCTGTCGCTTAGTACAACAAATGACAGTGCAACACATAAAATTGCTTGTGAAAGCACATGTGAAATGCTTCGACTTCTATTTAGTTTAACATAAAACAACAATAGAGTTTTGTTTGACAATTGTTTGAATAGAACATCATTGGCTGATGGATTGAGCACTGCCATCAAGCGAGTACTCTCTTTACAGATTATAAGTCAGTTATTTGTCATCAACGTTAAAAGCTTCTCTTCACAAATCGTTTGTGACAATGACATTTCGATACATTTGCTGACAATAAAGCGAAGTTGTGATTATTGACATCATGCATTAAAATAATGTTTTACCGTGTATTTTCACTATAACATCCATGTTACCCGGCATGAGAGTCGAAGTTATCAGTTGCATTCAGTACTGTACTGTTTACAGAGATAGGAATGTGAAACATGTGGTCAGTTCAATCACTATCGTTTCGTTCCGATGATACATAGATATCATGTTCATGGCCAGTAATTCCCTTATCGTTTACATCAACGACCGCAAAATGATAACATAGAATATCATTATCAAGCATTTCCTTAGCCAACACTCAAGTTCGTACAAAATTTAAGATGTCAACTGAAATACAAATTTTAAATCTACTGTTTATTTATTGTATTCTCTATGAGAAGTTAACAAATGTTTCTACAGAGTAGTGAACACTTTATCATTGTTACATTCCTATTTACCTTACTGTATTTCCCATAGATGTCTAAAATAGTTAGTTTATTCCTCTTAGTCAAAAATAACTATACATGTACAGATATGATTTTACCAACAAAAACTAGTTGATGTGTTTTACTGTAATAATTAATAAATAGAACAAATAAAACATAATAAACAAACTATTTTTTAAATTAAGGATTTTTCTTTATTTCAACGATAGCTCTTATTTCAAGGATAGATATTAAAAAGTTCCAACAGCACTTTTAAGAATTCCATTGTCTTATAAGTGTCAGAAAAATATAACTTTACGACTGGTTGAAGAGGGAAAGCAATTTATTCCCTGGACAAAGTAGGCGACATTTAATCGTATTTCTTTATGTAACATACCATGATTCGTCTTGTGAACGTTACAATAGGCGAGGGCGAGTCTAAATTAAATTTGTATGCATCTATATTTGGAATTTATTCAATGGCATGGAATTTTTAATAATCTCCTAAATCTGGTAGTTCATATCTGAAGTTTTAGAAACTTAAAACGACATTTAATCACAGTCCTTTCAGTAATAAAGGAGAAGTCTTCCATAAATAAAACTATGTATAACATCAAACATCGAGTTTTGTTATTAAATATAAATTGTAAAATAATTTTAAAGCTTGGGAAGTGCCACCATTTTTCGCTGTGACTCAGGATCTTTCTTGTCAATAAATTATATAATTCAGTAGCAGAGTTTATTCTGAATTCTAGCACTTAGTTTTAAACACTGATATAACCAAAGAGTATTTGTTTTTTTAACACTAACGGTATTGAAAACGTTAAAATATTTAATTTTTATTTAAAATTACATGAGTCATCAGTGTAACACAGCATAACTGTAATTATGTAAATGTTATGTAATAATAAACCATTTCATTTCAAAAATAATCTAAACTTCAAAACATACAAACAATTTGAATTACAGACATAGTAATAAAAGGTCTTGTACATCCAATTATGAAACGAGTTCAACTAAATATTTTTACGCAACTAAATAAATAGTTTTATTACTTAATTTTTTAATAATTGCTTATTTTCCTAGTTAAACTACTAAGGAATTATACTGTTTACTTGTTTAGTCAGTATCTAAATTACTTTAAACTTTAACTTTAAACTAAAATTAAATTAATATTACTAGTGTTAGTTTTTCAGAATTGATATCAGTAATGTAAACGATTTCCATTTTCTACGAAATACCGCTGGCGCTGAGCTATATTGTAAAGCTCCCTATTTAGCCTCAAAGCTCCTCCGTAAGAGCGTGATGCCGTAAAGGTAACGGTGAGTCAGCAATCTGCTGAGGAATGAGAACGCCCACATTTTACACTCAGCCGTTTCTCACTATGATGAATTCTAATTTCGTTTAGGAGCTCTAATACAAGAACAAATACAAAGTAAATTTTTAACTCAGAATATTAGAAATAACCTGTTAACTAGACCATATCGACACCTAGTTGTAACAGTTTGTGGAAATCAAAGCAGTCGAGTAAATTTTTACGGTTTGTTATACTTTAAAGTAATTTTCATGGAGATAATTTGAAAGAGGGACATTAAATATTTCTATTATATTGTAAGGGAACACAGAAAAGTAATGAATTAAAAATTAATTTAGCAAAATGGTAACTTACTAACAACTACATCTTAAGAGAGAATAAATTGTTCAATATTTTATATATATATATATATATATATATATATATATATATATACTAAACATATATACGCATTTTTTAAATAATTTAAAAAGTTCAATAATGTCATATGAATCAAACTGATGATTCTAACAATAAATAAAAACACAACAAACCAGGGCATACAATATAAAAATACAGGTTTTTGTGGGTTTTTAATTCCGAGTTTATTAACCCTTTTAGTGCTACAGCATCGCTGTCAGCGACTCCACAGTTTAGTCTTAAAGTGCGAGAATCGCTGTCAGCGACTATCCGTATTTCGTATATTATGCCGTATGAAATTAATGTCACTGGCTGCTACGATCGTAGTTGTGTTCCAAAAGCTTCAAGGTATTGCTTTTTCGCTGTTTCGTTATCTTTGGGATGGTTATAACTATCGCTTTGGAGAAAAATAATACCAGATTGTTTGTTTACGTTTTCAAGCTAGTCTTCTGCTAGTATGCTAGTGCTGTGTTAGAAGTATTGTTTTGCCATGTAATATAATTTGTATTACTGTTTTATAATTAGTATTGTGTTTTATCAGTTTTATATTATATCTTAGTGTTTATAGTTAAGTTTTTGTCTTGTAAATAAACATGAATCGCTATGGTTACTATGATTTTCGATAGTTACAAAAAGAAGGTAAACCACTTTATTATATATTTAGTGTTATTTTATTCATAAGCATGTTGTATAGCATTTTATTATTTACATGTAATACTGTGACATATTTACATTGTTATTAGGTCCAACAAAAACTGGGATAGATGAATCTTTTCTAAAATGTGTATTGTATATGATTTACTAAGAATGTACATTTTTCACAACATTTGTCGTCATGGTAGTGATTGGCTATTTTTAATTTTTCTGGCTTGTTTTTTATGTATAATAAACTTTTTTTACTTTTTTTGTAGCTGTTTTATTGTTGTTTGCTATGACTGTAAGGAAAAAGTTCAAAAAAGTTTTTGAACATTATCATGTTATATCAAACTCAAAAAAAGTTAACATAAAAATGTTTTTGTCTTTCTTTTTTGTTTTTCTGTTATAAAAATTTTTATTTCGGCCAAACATTGGGTACATGTTTATTCTCCAACTTATCATGAACAATATAAAAAAAAAATGTATAAAGATATCTGTTCAAATAAGTATGGTATGATTTTTTTTCTGAACTTCTGCATTTTCGGCTAAATTTGGCTAGCATTTTTGGGTATGTGAGTAAGTAATAAGCCATAGCACTAAAAAAGGGTTAACTAATGATTTAGGCCTGATAATTACTCCATTTTTCTTCCTTATGTAAGAAAGAATATGTTTATTTTTTACAAAACGTCTGCAATGTGAATATACAATTACGAAATAAATACGTGATTTGCATGGTAAATACCTGAATGCATTCTATGCAAATTACATTAAATTTGTATTCAAACGAGGAAGTCAACATGTGCTTTGCCTTCCTGACCGAGATTAAATAAAAACAAATTAGTTGATGAAGAGTTAATATTTATTTTCAATTCTTATGTTCCTGACTATTTGCTTCTGTAACTTCTATATTTATCAATAATATCTATAAGATGAAAATATAAAAGAATGAACAATTAATGCAAAAATAACACACACACAAATATTGTAAATGTCACACAAATTAATATTTCAATATTTAATATTAAAAGATATTAATATGTTTTCTAAAGGCCACGTATCTTGAGAAAATAATTGCGAGAGAGAGTGTTTAACCACCCTGATTAAATATTAATGAAGTTATTACGGGGTAAAATTTAAAGGCCTCCCCAATTTCCTTGCCGGTTTCTGGAGGTTTTGTTTTTGAGGTGTATAGTATGTGTAAACATTAACGACGCAGTTCATATATAAATTCTCATTAAAACAGCAATTATATTGCAATATTTTGTCTGAAAAAGGTAGATTATACCATTTTTTACATTTTTATTACAATTAATTGTATACGATCTTTATTTTACTCTGTTTATAAAATTAATGCTCGTTGCATTCGTACGGTGCAATAGATACCAAAGTCTCAACTTCTCAATAACGGTTGGCTAAATTGGTCTAAGTGACAAACAAGTATGTATTCTTGAGCAAATGTAAAGAAATAATGTTCAATGTCCTGTTTCTTTAATAGACCCCTCTTTATTTAATTACATTTAGAATATTTTTACATTAAAATATTTATTTTTATTAATTTACTAATTGCTTGTCACTTGCTACAAACAGTTTGTCTGGCTGTGACAACTGTAACACAGCTGAGTGCAAACGGCTATAAACTTTACGATAGTAAGGCTGACATAGTACATAACAAATGTACGTTCGTTACTTGTCACATGTTACAGTTTGTCTGGCTGTGACAACTGTAACTTAGTTGAGTGGAAACAGCTATAAACTGTACGACAGCAAGACTGGCACAGTACATAACAAGTGTACGTTCGTTACTTGTCACATGTTACAGTTTGTCTGGCTGTGACAACTGTAACTTAGTTGAGTGGAAACAGCTATAAACTGTACGACAGTAAGACTGTCATAGTACATAACAAGTGTGCGTTCGTTAGTTGTCACATGTTACAGTTTGTCTGGGTGTGACCACTGTAACTTAGTTGAGTGGAAACAGCTATAAACTGTACGACAGCAAGACTGGCACAGTACATAACAAATGTACGTTCGTTACTTGTCACATGTTACAGTTTGTCTGACTGTGACAACTGGAACTTAGTTGAGTGGAAACAGCTATAAACTGTACGACAGTAAGACTGACATAGTACATAACAAGTGTACGTTAGTTACTTGTCACATGTTACAGTTTGTCTGGCTGTGACAACTGTAACTTAGTTGAGTGGAAACAGCTATAAACTGTACGACAGTAAGACTGACATAGTACATAACAAGTGTACGTTCGTTAGTTGTCACATTTTACAGTTTGTCTGGGTGTGACAACTGTAACTTAGTTGAGTGGAAACAGCTATAAACTGTACGACAATAAGACTGACATAGTACATAACAAGTGGTCGTTACTTGTCACATTTTACACAAATGTACGTTACTAGTGACGTGTTATAAACAGTTTGTCTGGCTGTGACAACTGTACCTTAATTAAATGTCTTTCCTGGCACCAATTGTTGCCACTATACGAAAAGAGTGGCTAGAATGTTGAAATTGTAATATCTACAAACAAAAAACTAGCCGGCACCGTATGGTGCCTTGATGCATGAAGAGGTTAAGTGAAAACAGACACAAATTAAGGAGCTACTTTTAATTGTGTAATAAACTGTCAGAGCTGATAGAAAACCTGTTTATAAGTTTTTAACCCACCCGCCCACCCATACAGGCACAGTGGTACTGAACCCACCGGCCACCCATACAGGCACAGTGGTACTGACCCACCCGCCCACCCATACAGACACAGTGGCACTGACCCACCCGCCCACCCATACAGACACAGTGGTACTGACCCACCCGCCCACCCATACAGACACAGTGGCACTGACCCACCCGCCCACCCATACAGACACAGTGGCACTGACTCACCCACCCACCCATACAGACACAGTGGCACTGACCCACCCGCCCACCCATACAGACACAGTGGCACTGACCCACCCGCCCACCCATACAGACACAGTGGTACTGACCCACCCACCCACCCATACAGACACAGTGGCACTGACCCACCCGCCCACCCATACAGACACAGTGGTACTGACCCACCCGCCCACCCATACAGACACAGTGGTACTGACCCACCCGCCCACCCATACAGACACAGTGGCACTGACCCACCCGCCCACCCATACAGACACAGTGGCACTGACCCACCCGCCCACCCATACAGGCACAGTGGTACTGACCCACCCGCCCACCCATACAGACACAGTGGCACTGACCCACCCGCCCACCCATACAGACACAGTGGCACTGACCCACCCGCCCACCCATACAGACACAGTGGCACTGACCCACCCGCCCACCCATACAGGCACAGTGGTACTGACCCACCCGCCCACCCATACAGACACAGTGGCACTGACCCACCCGCCCACCCATACAGACACAGTGGCACTGACCCACCCGCCCACCCATACAGACACAGTGGCACTGACCCACCCGCCCACCCATACAGGCACAGTGTTATTCATAGTTCATATTACTTACCAATATGTAAGTATTATGTATGTTGACTGGGTCAGGTCCTACTTATCAGGCCGTAGGCAGTGTGTGAGTACTGGGGATTGTGTTTCTGACTGGAAAACTGTCTCTCGTGGTGTACCACAGGGATCAGATGGTTGTGTTGACTGAGTCAGGTCCTACTTATCAGGCCGTAGGCAGTGTGTGAGTACTGGGGATAGTGTGTCTGACTGTAAACTGTCTCTCGTGTTGTACCACAGGGATCAGTATTAGGACCACTATTATTTTCATTGTACATAAATGAGGTAATAGTATGTACAGTGAGTTAATGATGTAATAGTTCCTATAAATATGACACTCACTGACTCCCTGCTTTTTTTTAGGAATAGTCGCTTACTCATCGAACTTAGGTAAAACCACGTTGAAACTTTTGGTACCTGAACATGAATATAGATCCAACCGGTAACCATAATATACATGGCATTGACCCACCCGCCCACCCATACACATACAGTGGTATTTACAATTAACAATTAACATAATTAAAATTAATATTCAAATCAGACTGAAATAAGATTACATTAACTAATCATAAATATATGGTACCTGAAAAACACTATTAATTTAAAATAACATTCAACATGCACAAAAAATTATATATGACTCGGAAGGACTCAGACTACTTAGAGACTACTAAAGATCCACAATAAAGACTACCCCGTCCCCATTAACGTACAATGGTATTCACCCACCCGCCCACCCAATAACCTAAACGGGTGGGATACGTGTTTGGGCGGGCGGGTGGGTCAGTACCACTGTACGTGTTTGGGCGGGCGGGTGAGTCAGTACCACTGTACGTGTTTGGGCGGGCGGATACTCATCACACTCAATACCACTGGACGTGTATGGGTGGGCGGGTAGGTCAGTACTACTGTACGTGTATGGGTGGGTGGGTGGGTCAATACTACTGTACGTGTAGGGATGGGAGGGTGGGTCAATACTACTGTACGTCTATGTGTGGGTGGGTGGGTCAATACCACTGTACGTGTATGGGTGGGCAGTTGCGGCAATACCACTGTGTGTGTGTGATTTATATCGTAGAAAATATTTAAAGTAAATTAATTATTTATGATTAATGTTAGTACCCAGGCTTTCAATATATACCTATCTTTATAGGTGGTATACTAAAAGAAATAAATTATGCACTGTTTATAAAATATATTAAGTTCCCACACAGTACCATGGATTACATT
This sequence comes from Stictocephala bisonia, assembly GCA_035578905.1. Taxonomy (NCBI): domain Eukaryota; kingdom Metazoa; phylum Arthropoda; class Insecta; order Hemiptera; family Membracidae; genus Stictocephala; species Stictocephala bisonia. Next base: position 455,338 of record JAQJVL010000486.1, read on the forward strand.
TTTATCACATATATTTCATTTCTTTAAAAAAATGAATTTTCTTAACTACGCACGTAGGCTTAGAATCTAAGCTAACACAAACAAGTGTGCAGGGTACTCACAAGAGACAAATGTTTTTTCCATAACACTAAAGCAACAATATAAAAGTAAAAACAATAATTATCTAGTAGCATAATGTGTTCATTATTGGTGTGCCAACTTTAACTTTACTTTTCTGGTATATTATTAAACAAATTATAGGTATAATTTTTTATATTACCTTTTTTTATGAGTTGATTACTGCAAACTTGTACAACCAGGATAAAAAAATGAAATCTGTCTAACAAAGCTGGAGACAGGGGTGATTTACAACTTGATGAATATAATTTATAGGAGAACTATTTTATAGTTGAGTTTAATTATTATCAAAACAAATAGGTACTTTATTTGCTTAAAGAAAATTACCACTAACTGCATTTTTTAGATAAAAATTTCTAAAGCTCCTTTCTTTGCCTATCTGATTTAGTGTCCATGTGCTTACTTACACCAGGAAAACTAACTAATGGTTAAGACAGTTCTCGAAGAGCGCACTAAACTTTCCACGTAGTGGAAAATGATTCAAACCACTCACCCACCTCTGATGCCTTTTCCTTATCAATTTATTGATTTATTTTTTCATTCAATTACTTGATATTCAATAACTTTTATACGGTTAGATTGGAAAACAACTCCAATTTACCTAAAAAGATAAATCAGTTTTGTGACCCTTAGTGGCATTAAGGGTGTTCGATCAAAAATAATGTTGGAAAATATTTTGAATACAATTGTTATTATCCATGTAAGTAATAAATTCGTTACGGGAAAAATTCTAAAAAAGTTTATTTATGGAGAATGGAGACTAATTTGGCATTTTTGGTGCATAACTCATGAACAAACCGTGTAATAGATTTTATTAACTTTTTGAGAAGATAGTGGACTAAAGGTACTAACTAACCTAAACTATAGTAAATCTAAATAAATAAATATATATATATATATATATATATATATATATATATATATATATATATATATATATATAAGTATATAATACATGTATATATATTTAAATACTTATAATAAGGTATGTTATTATTTAAGTATTAACAATTCTTTTTCTACAAATAATATTTCTTCAAATTTCGAGTTTAAATTTTTACAGTCATCTTTGGCTAAAAAAATAGATTGTAAATATATATCAAATTCATTGCTAGAGTTTACTATAAATGAGAGAGTTATGCCCATCTGTCGAATTTGCGGGGTGGGGGCTATGAGGGTAGAGAGGGGAAGGTAATACATTACTTGTTCGTTAGTGAGTCAGGATCTTTACCGCTCTTAGCGGCAGTTGCGATAAAATCTAGAACTAAATTCCTTATAGCGCTAAATTGGGCGCCCAGACGAACACCCTTAAGATATGTCTGAACTCCAACAGGAAGCTTTTACAAAACACGAGTTCTCACTCCTAATTATTTATATATTTTTTGTACTTGTAACACCTATCGACAAAAAACTGGTGAATAAACTTTGAGAATCATTTTATGGATTTATGAAGGTGCAGTAGTATAATCTTTGTTAGTGGCTAAGGCTGACTGAAAAATTAATTAAAAAAAGCTATTTATTAGTAGCAAAATAGCTAGAAAAACTAAGCGGCTTACTTGTAGAGGAGTCTGAACCACGTAGTATTGGCCTAATTTTCACCAAACTGACAAGCACATAGGAAGTAACTGAGTTATCTCTCTGAAACATCCCGTACTCACCCCAGACTGCTACAATAGTGCCCATGCCGATAGTAACACCTGAGCGGACGCCATGACAATATTGAGAGGAGTAACAAACAAAACTTATCAAGTCCTTTCTTCTCACGTAGGCGGTTTACAACAGTTCACCACGAGTACTGACAACAATACATTCATTTAATTGGGCTAACACTTAAGCCCAGTTTAATATCTTTTGAAACCCCAAAAAAATTGTATTTAAATGGTTTTTACATTTTAAAATGTATACAAATCACATAAATAATTTAAAATTATAACGAACCTAAAGACTACATTATTTTGATTTATTTAAATTTTACTATAAAATAAATACGAAAATAAAGATTGTTGGTTAAAAGGTACATTTCCATCCATCTTTGCAGGATGTAAAAAACACAAAGAATCACTTACTAACACAAAAATAGAAAACAGAACACATAAATAATCATTGATAAACATTTTTTAATTGAAAAATTGTATAATTTAATATGGGGTTTAAATTTTTTACTATGTTGATTACTGTATGCTTAAAGAAAAATAAATTATTCTTGATAAATTCGAGCATTCATGTTATGTTATGAAGAAGTAAATGTTTACTATTTTAATATCAGATCTTTACCCCCTGGACTTATTGTGGTTAAATGAGTTGAGGGATAGTTATTGTACAGGGTCGTGTGACTGGAGTATTAGGTTATATCAAGGGCTGGACGATACATAGGCAATAGGTCATTCCTAGCTTAAATATTTAAATATTTGGTCCTGTTTCGTAATTTCGTTTATTAATGTTAATTCCATGTGCAACAAATTCATTAAATTGGGTAAATCATAAATGTTACTTATATCAATTGAATAATACTTTATTTTAATAAGAATAGTACATTTTTAATGTATTTAAATGTCATAAGTCTGGATACTTTTTAGTCACAAACAATTAATACATTGCCAGAACTAAATATTATTTGAAGTTGAAAAAATTTCCCCGTCATTCAAAATTTGCTTGGTTATTTATTTTCTTGATCAAAACGAGAATTGTTGTCGTGACAGAAAATTATGATTGAACATGACAATTTATAAGCCACAGGAATAAAAAAGTACATAAAAGTTAGTAAATGTTGTTTTAGACTAAATTAAATAACTTATCTAAACATACTAAATTTACATCTAAAACGCGATCTAAAGGTCTAGCCAAACTTTCCTCAGTCCCACTTCCTCCCCCTCCCCTTTCATCACTCCCCCCCCCCCCGGTGGTCCCTGATTGTCCCCAGGCTAAGTGTTTCTCGGATATTGCCCAACGACTGCCTCAAGTTTCTTACTAATAATGTACCTTTCTTTCAAAACTTTTAGTTGATTGAAAATCATTTCTTTTAAACCTTGTTGGCAAAATTTAATATTTCCTATAACATTTTTATTTCGATATATAATTTTAAATATACTTTTTCACTCCATATGTATGAAATGGTTGCTGTGCATGGACAGTAATTTTTGGTTCAAACTTTAAAATAAAAGTTGTAAATAAAGTTATTTTTGTAATCAATATTTATTTGTAGTATTACATCTTTAATTTTCAATTTATTTAATAACTCTACACACTAATATCTTTTCATTTTTTAATTGTAATAATAGAGAAATTCTTTTTAAAGTCATTTTTTGTACCTTAAATTTAAGTAAGGTGTATGCAAGAAGTATAAAGAAATACTTACAAATATTACTTATTATTTCTTTTATTCGAAAATAAAATTATTTAAATTGTAAATATTATTTTCTCCTGACATGTTACTCATCATACTGTCAAATTAAACTGACAAAATCAATCGCTAGTTTCAAAATGATTATTCAACTGAAGAAAAAAGTATAAAAATACACATAAAATATAATCTAAGAGGTTGCAAATGGTTGCATAACGCCTCGCTTAATGGAAGTTCAATCACGGTTTAAGTCTCTTAGACGTAGGTATGGGAAGGAATATCTATAGGTCGAATGGATGGATTTATCCAACAATACATGAGTTTATTAATTTATTGTGGCCAAGTGGGAAGGATAGTCAACTGCCACGACTGTTCAAAACACGCAATGGTTTGGGAATGGACAGACATACAACAGCCGGTCTTTTGATGATCAACGGAGTTGCAGGTATTCAGGTAAGTTCAAAGTCAAAAACAGGTGACACGAATGTGGCAAAATCACAAAAAATAGCTAGAGAAGATTAAGTTTATAAAAATAATTTCAAAACACCGTAATATTATAATACATATTTAGATTAAACAGACTATCGTGCGAAATACAGTACCTGCACTAAAACTGCATGCAACACCAACGCTGTCTCTAAATCACATCACCAACAGTGAAGGCGCTTCAATTAATAATAAATCAAAGAGCTAGGCCAGTATTTTATTTAAAAAGGCTGGCCTAGATCTTTTTATTATAAGATTTAGTAGATTATTAGATTTACTATAACCAATTATTTAAAACAGCTATAGGTGATATAAATGTTCTAGCTTATTATTCGTATAGTTTCGTATGTTTTATATTTAAATGACGCTAGTAAATTGTTGTTGTTGTAAAAAACATTATTGACATATTTGTAATTGTAAACAATATCAAAAGTGAAACATATTCAATGGTCAAACGTAATATAATTATCCAAAATAAGAATCGATTGAGAAAATCAATTCCGGGGGGGTTGTCACATAGTTGGGCCATCCTAAAAATAACTAATGAACTAAAATATTCCACTCTATTTCACAACAATTATTTCAATGAGGCAATCAATATCTCAATGACCAAACAACACGTCCAGATCACTCTTACCGACTAATAAAAGGATGACTCTGGCGTTTACAGCATAGCCAAAACACACGTTATAAAGTAGGCAAGTTATTAGAGCAACAATTCAGATACTTACAAGAAGTGTGTGGCGGATCTATTCTGAAACAGACAACAATGTTTTAGTTTCTATTATTATTAATTACAAGACGGTTAAGAAATGATTGCTTTTCCCATAGTTTAAACTAAAATAAAAGTTTTTAAAACGTTAATCCTAACTAGTTACTACTGTTATTCCAGAAAAACGATACAATTAGTTACTTCTATTCTAAGGAAGCATATTTTCAATACCTCAGAAGACCAAAATATATTTCTTTAGTTTGAGTTAATCCTATTCATGAAATAATTACCTACTTTATCAGCCTGGAGTAATTGGGCGCCAGTTCTAACTATACAGCAATGCGAAACACTTCACAAAGACGGCATTACATTATGTGCATAATATTGCGTCTCAGTCTTGTGGTATGTTACCATCCCTCTTAACCAAAACAGATAGATACATATCATCGATAGGTATTTTCAATAATATTCTGGTATGCTATAACGGATGGCTCAAAAAATATTTATTTATTTATTTATTTAATTTATGTTTGGTTAACGAGCCTGTTTCTTACGTTCGTTTTTTATCAACATGTCTTTTATTCTTTTTGTTGAACTAAAGTAGACTTCATACCATAAAATAGGACTTATATCCGTTTGATAGTAAAGAAAACTGTGTTTTTTAATGCTGACAGGTTTCGTCGAAAACTTAACTTTTTAAGGGCACGTGTCAAAATTAAAATTTAAACCATAAAAACACAAACACGGAGAAGGCCTACGTGTTTTGTGTTTGTGTCTGGTTTGTGTTATTTTTTGATGAAACAGTTACCCCAATATTTTTAAGATCATAAAATGTTAACTGTCTAACAAAGCTGAGACATATTTTATGATAATACTATAGTCCATGTGTTGAACAGTAAATAAACGTAAAATTTAAAATCCCGTAGATCGTAATTTTTCATAACACAGGATATATCCTTCAAATAGAGTCTTATTTATTCAATTTGTTGCGTTTCCGATGTGATGATCTGACAGAAAAAGTCACGCCAACATGTCACGCAAACAATAGCCGCAACTTAATTTATTTATACTTCTATTAACAGTGGATTTCCGAGGAAGTCACTGGCATATAAAATGTGGAGGTTCAATGAGTGCTTCGAAATGACGGTGAGAAAGGATTTAAGAGCTGGTCCTAATGTCGAGGCTGAAATGAAAAGGCAAAAGGTAGTTCCCACTGTCAAGATCCAAGAAATTGTTCCTAATGTCGTGGCTTTAATGAAGATTCAAGAAGTGATTCTTGATATTGATACTGTAATGAATATCCATGAAGTGGTTTCCATGATCGAAAAAGTGATCGCCAATGTATTTTGAAACAAGAAGTTCTTTTCGGTGTAGACACTGTAATGAATATTCAAAAAGTTTTTCTCAATGACAAGTGCTATATTAAAAAATAGTTCCTAATTACGATACTCTCGCAGAAATAATAGAAAACACCCCTAACGAAATGTGTATATGAGATATGTAAAACATTACTCCTGTCTAAATGCATTGGCATTGATAGTTACTGAGAAAATAAATCTGAAGTATCAAGAAATTATCAAGTCCGAGAAGAGAAAAATTCTCCAAAATGTAAGCATTAAGATAACATAACATGCTTTGAAAACAAATTACAAAATCCCGTGCAACTGAACACATCATGGTTTTTGGATATATATAAATCAGTATATATTTAAGAACTAATTTTAAAGTCCTCTTCTAACAAAAAGATTAGATAGAAGTCTTGAGGTTATTAACATTTATAATTTGTAATCAAATTAAAGTTATGATCTTGCTGAATATTAAATTCACATAAGTAAATGTAAATAATTTGTGGTTCAAGTCAGCTAAGAGACAGTATTGTTGAACATTCTTTCCTCTTTCATTAAAGTTCATTGTTTGCAAATATCAAACAAAATTTATGCACAATTAATCTCTAGGTTGATGCAATCATAACATATAAAGATCAATATTGGGTAAGAAAAATATTGCTGGAAAACAATGTTTGAGTTGATTGAATTTAAATATTAAATTTTAATAAAAAGGAACTTTAGGGTTATGAATAATGAATTCGGCTTTAATTTAAATTATTTGCAATAAGTGTCACTTAAATAAAGGTAATAGAGAATCCGCCAGAGATTATTTATAATAAGGTGTGTACTCTTTTAGTCTATTAACGATACATAATAAGATTAATCCTGATTGGGTATTAATTAATTTACGCCATGATTAAAACAGAAATTCTACCGCATCTTGTCTACCCCCAAATGTCTTACCCTTTAAGTAATCTAGTAAAATCAGCTGTTAAATATAAATGTTTATATCACATTAAAAGTTGATAAATATTTAATATAGTCAATTTATTTATTTAGAATAGTTTTACATTATTGTATTTATAATTCTGCTTCCGTTTTGGTAAAGAAACATTTATAATGTGTGTTGTACCGTGTCTCATTTGTTTTACAAAAATATACAGGAGACAAAAATGAATGTATATAATTTAGTTTCAGGATTCACTTTGAATGAAACTAGATAAGAACGTTTAATTTTTGTAAAGTAAGGTAAACCTTGGAATTACAAATTGCCACTTTAGTTATTTTTCAGCTTCTACTAGTGACTTCTTAGTATCATCCCATAAACTATAATACTCGGGCCACATGACCCTATACAACGTATATCACTTAACTGATTTAACCAAAACGTCCTGGGTATTTCTTTTCTTTTTTTTTTTAGTAAAATTATATGCTATCACAAGAAATCTCAAACCTGTATAACCTTTGGGGGGAAATTTTATGTTGTTAAATTGTATGTAATGCGTCATAACATAGAGTGAGTGTTTAGTGCTATATTTTCCAATCAAGGAGATTACACTTCTATTGCCTAAAACTGAGGAACAGTTGGACTAAAGTTGGACTATATCTGTCAGAACACAGTTCTTGTAATGAGAAAGTGATAAACTTTTTATAGCTTAGCCATTCCCACAAGGCAATAGCGATTCGAAAGGTGTTTACGATCTCGATGTACTATTGTTACAACACAGTCTCAGCAAGACTTTCCATTCCTTATTATGTAAAACTGGCATAATTAAAACTTGACTCAAGAAGAGTTAAAAGTAAACTGCATTCTTCCAAGAAAGTTTATTTCAACTTTGTAAATCGCAAGAGTTATGCAATTAAAAAGTAATAAAAACACACGTCTTATTATGATTATTTTTAACGTTACGTTTTTTATCTGTAAACTTTTTTCACTACCATATTATTTTTTAGTTAGTTTATTTTTATTTATAAACATTGATATAATTTTAAAAAGATAAAGATAAAAGTAATTAAATATAAATTCCTGTTAGAAGTTTTGGATACAAATTATTTTATTTTTGCTAACCGTCTTCCAAATAAGATAAATCGAATATGTTGGTGCAAATTTTATTTTGTAAACTCTTTCAGGTAAGATTATATTATTATTTTTTATTGAATATTATAAATAGCTGAAATAGCTAAGTTTTAATTTAGTAGTTTGTTTTAAAATCCATAAAGTATTTAAATTTTCTTATTAACATGACAAAATATGTTCTTTAAAATAACAAAAAAAAAATAATAATAAAATAAATATCACATTCAATGTATAAATTCCTGCATTGCTAAGGTGTTAAAGGAAAATCAATAGAAATTATAATAACCATAAATAACTAATATATCCCACACGCATTAATATGATGCATTTCATGTAAAATATTGTTTGAATAAATGTGTTTTTTTAATTTGAATTTGAAAAAAAGCCCCTTAAGCATGTTACCAGTGAGAACACTCCTGCTTCCTCAAGTTATGGAAATACATGTTACCTAGGTTATGAGATATTAAAAACAATTAAGATCCAAATCCAAGCAATCAATATTTCTGCTTCAAATACACATATAAAACAATATAATACATTTTACTGTTTGATTTAATCTTAACCGTATTGCTCGAAACCAACGAAACACAACGTACAAAATATGACTCATTTCAATCAATTAATTAATTGAATTGAGGAAAAATAATCCTCTTAAATTCTGTAGAAGAGTAATTGATTGCATTATTATTCCAATATAACTGACAAAGTTCATCCAATTATTACAAATTAATAAAAACTGCAGCATACAAAATACGAGTCAATGCGAAATAATTAATAGTTTTCAATTAGAATATTACGTGTTCGTAGAAATACAAAACAAGTGAACGTCATACAACACAGATTACAATACAAGTACAATATTTCATACAACACAGATTACAATACAAGTACAATATTTCATACAACACAGATTACAATACAAGTACAATATTTCATACAACACAGATTACAATACAAGTACAATATTTCATACAACACAGATTACAATACAAGTACAATATTTCATACAACACAGATTACAATACAAGTACAATATTTCATACAACACAGATTACAATACAAGTACAATATTTCATACAACACAGATTACAATACAAGTACAATATTTCATACAACACAGATTACAATACAAGTACAATATTTCATACAACACAGATTACAATACAAGTACAATATTTCATACAACACAGATTACAATACAAGTACAATATTTCATACAACACAGATTACAATACAAGTACAATATTTCATACAACACAGATTACAATACAAGTACAATATTTCATACAACACAGATTACAATACAAGTACAATATTTCCAAACGATTGCCTTCCTCAGACCAGACTAAATCCTTCCCTTGTGAATCCCTTTGGTCTGAGGAAGGTAATCGTAATACATCTGTCAAGAGATGTCTTTTACATTACAATACAAGTACAATATTTCCAAAGTATTGCCTTCCTCAGACCAGACTAAATCCTTCCCTTGTGAATCCCTTTGGTCTGAGGAAGGTAATCGTAATACATCTGTCAAGAGATGTCTTTTACATTACAATACAAGTACAATATTTCCAAAGTATTGCCTTCCTCAGACCAGACTAAATCCTTCCCTTGTGAATCCCTTTGGTCTGAGGAAGGTAATCGTAATACATCTGTCAAGAGATGTCTTTTACATTACAATACAAGTACAATATTTCCAAAGTATTGCCTTCCTCAGACCAGACTAAATCCTTCCCTTGTGAATCCCTTTGGTCTGAGGAAGGTAATCGTAATACATCTGTCAAGAGATGTCTTTTACATTACAATACAAGTACAATATTTCCAAAGTATTGCCTTCCTCAGACCAGACTAAATCCTTCCCTTGTGAATCCCTTTGGTCTGAGGAAGGTAATCGTAATACATCTGTCAAGAGATGTCTTTTACATTACAATACAAGTACAATATTTCCAAACGATTGCCTTCCTCAGACCAGACTAAATCCTTCCCTTGTGAATCCCTTTGGTCTGGGGGACGGGACGATTGGCACACATTTTTGGACCTTCTGCCCATGGCAGTATTGGCACAATCATTAGAGCGGAATAAGTAGGGTCAACTCGCCTGCTTGGAAAAGGCAGGATTGGCACAGTCGCTCAACCAGGTAGACGCCATCGAACGAGGGAAAACGGGAATTTTATTATTCCCGTCAACTCTGCGTGGCAGTCATTTGCCCGTGATATAACAAATTTTTCAATTTAAACCTCACGTTAGGTTAGGTTAGGTTAGGTTAGGTTAGGTTAGGTTAGGTTAGGTTGGGTTGGGTTGGGTTGGGTTGGGTTGGGTTGGGTTGGGTTGGGTTGGGTTGGGTTAGGTTAGGTTAGGTTAGGTTAGGTTAGGTTAGGTTAGGTTAGTTGCTTACTTCAATAAGCACCACAGCAGGGAATTTGCGGGGGCAAAAAAGTTCCCATTTTCCTGCATTCTGGCCACCTGGCTGCTACTACCTGGCCGGGCGGTGTGTGCCAATCGTGCCTTTCTGAAACTTACAGGTTGACCCTTCTTAATCCCCTCTAATGACTGTGCCAATCGTGCCATTCCAAATCGGCCAAAAATGTGTGCCAAACGTTCTACGGCCTTGGTCTGAGGAAGGTAATCGTAATACATCTGTCAAGAGATGTCTTTTACATTCTATAAAAATTGTAATTGATAACGTTATCAGCCACTAACTAAAAGACTTGACTTGGTTTCTCACTAACACCGTGAGATAAATGAATTATCACTATGGAGAGAGTTAGCTAACATCACCAAGTGACTATGATCAAGGTCTACAAACAGTTTCAGTTGTAACAGTCGAGACAATACAGAACGGGAGTCACATCACGTGGACGGAACAGTGACACGGCCTGGCACTCATCCTCCCTCTCTGCTATTTATAGGGATGAAACATGCTATAAATATAACGAAGGAGATCTCTCAAGCCCATATTGTGTATAAGCCAGCTAAAAGGTGGTTGATTTTCTCTATTTATGACATTAGTTTCGTGTTTAAATCAATAACAAGCTGTTTTATGTTGAAGATGGAGCTGTATTGGTTTTTTGCATATAATTTAAAAAAAAAACACAATTCTTGAACCAATATTTAAAACTTAATTGGTGAGGCTTTTGGTATTAATATCACAATAATATGTCACAACAACATCACAATTAATATGTTTGTTTATGATAAATAAATTATACATATAATATGAAATACATGCATTAAATGTTGTCATAAATTATTTATTTAAGTGATACAGTTATAATCTAAAATTTTAAAACACCAAAATAAAATGCGTTGAAGGTAACAAAATCGTTCATTTGAACCTAAATTAAACTCTTTACCGAAAATAAATATCCTACAGATTTAATTAAACCTATTTCTTTTCTAAATTAAATTGTTAATGTTATTTTAAATTAATATTGTTTTTCAGGACCATATATTTATTTTATTTATGATTAGTTGATGTAATCTTATTTCGGTCTGATTTAAATATTAATTTAATTGTGTATTAACATTTTTTTCGTTGATATCGTGACCTGGGCAGCGCCTAATTGATCATATTAATTTAACCCTGTTAACATTTTTATATTTAGTAGAAGTTCATTTTGCTGTACCCCATTCTATGATCTAGGTTAAAATGTAAATAATTATTAATGTAGATAAGTTTATTATTTTAAGAACGTAGTTTTATAACATGTTTGTGTAGATGTAATTTAGTTTTTAGCACTTGAAAAAGGTTTGGGTTTTACCAAATCGAAACGTCGTGATTGGTAATTTTCACGTTATGGTGGCAAATGTCCAACTACCTTTGTCTCCCTCAATCAAATTAAATTGGTTAGAAATGTTGTTTTTTAACAAATAATGTTTGGATTAATTTACTTATTTAAAGAATATAGTAAAATTATATCATAACATAACATACATTGATAAAATTCAATAAAAGCTCGAATAATATTAAATGCACTCACTTTGCTAATAGGTTAAGGTATAATACCCCAATACTAAATAAATAAACACTAACCACAGAAAGTCAGACACTGTAACAACGTCATCTCAAGTTACCTAAATCGTACTTTTTATGATCAGATACATTTAAAAACAACTTGACCATAACCTTTTTCCGTTTCAAAGTTGATATTAAAACTGTCGAAATACCAACCTTGCGATTGTTTTTTTGACAGGTTGGTATTTCAATAATTGGTTGGTATTCAAATAATGAAGTATTATTTTGAAAATGTTATTTACCAACGTACATAAGGGATCTGTTTTATTTTTTTGGAAGATTAAGGGTTAAAGTTAAAAAACCTTGTTTTAAGTGCTCAGAAGTTTAAGTTAATAGGTTTGTTTGGGGTGCAATTAAAGTCATAGCTAAGGAGTTTATTTGGGAGTGTTGGAAATTCACAATTACGTGGTTTAATCAATCATCACTATGGAGAAAGTTAGCTAAAATTTGTAGAGTATGTGTTCTAGTAAGTTCACAAATGATGAGTTTGTTTGAAGGTCCTATGAAGTTTATAGCTAAAGAGTTGTATGGAGTCCTAAGAAAATTCATAGCTAAGGGGGTTTGTTTGGGGTGCTGAAAGTCATAGCTAAAATGGGTTTGTTTGGGGTTCTATGAAAATCATTGCTAAAGGGTTTGTCTGGGGTCCTAGGAAGTTTGCAATTATGGGTTTGTTGTGTGTTCTCGGATTTTTTAGAAGGTTTCGTTTTCTGAGCTTCGATGTTTGCAGTTTAGGGTTTTGTTTGGTTTGCTAGGAAGTTCAATGTTGATTGTTTTGTTTGATGTGCTTGGAAGTCTGCAATTTGGCTATCAGTTGCGTTTGTTTATTTTGATTCTTTTATATTATTTATTAATAGTTTTTAATTAGCATAATACGTCTTGGTACATATACAGTACAAGTGAACGTCACACAACACACATATATTACAATATAATTACAAAATGCACAAATATACTACACTACAAATACAAAATGCACAAAATATCAAAATAAAGGCAGAAAATGTACAAATATTATTTTGATCGATTTCGGCGAACTACGCTCACCTTCCTTAGACAGAGCGATTCACAAAAGTAATACAAAGACCAGCAATAGTAATACGATACCAAAGACGAACGAAGCTGGATCACGCAGAGTCACGCAAAAACACTATAAATTGTGGGCCGTTAAAACAACTACAAACATTTTACGAACCCTCCTTTATTACTGATACATACATTTACAAGACCATTTAGGATAGAAGCGATTCTTGTTGTTGAAATTTTATTAGATATTACTAAAATAGAAATCTTAATTTTATTTATCTAAGCACGTGTTCAATAGAAAAATTACATTGATTTCACAAGTGTTTTTATTATTAAAACAAAGCATATTTAAAATAGATACTACTTTATTGCTTTTCCGTCCAAGGTTGCGTAAAATATTTAGTTACATTTAAATTTAAAGACGGGATATCCTGATTAATTATCCAGTCTGCAATGCAAAAGTAGGATAGAGTTGCATAAGGAATGAATTGGGAACATATCTTGATACCAGGTTCATTAACGTTTGTGGTTGAATCTAATTAGGGAGTCTGGAAAGGATTCTATTAAGGAAGGGTGAGATAGAAATCTAAAGTAAAACACGCAAAATATCTCCCAGGAAATCTGTTGAATTAAATTCGTTTAGTCTTAAAAAAAACCTTTATTGATATTGTTTAGATTTTTTATCCATTCAAACAAGGTCATTTAAATTAGAGGATGTCCCAAAAATATATGTCAGGCTGGTTTCCCCCTGAAAACTCGTGTAAATTAGGATTTTTTTACACCAATTAGCATTTAAAACCAATACCTTGCAATTAAATATTGGTTTTAATTGCAAGGTATTCAACAAATATCTTCTAGTAACATTTCTGTTTGTGTTATTTCATCTCTTCTCCAGATTGCATAATTAAATGAGCTGTCAATTATTTCAATGTGGTATTATGTTAGATCTTCAACTGAAGCAAAATTTTGATTGTTTTTTTTTTTTTTTTTTTTTACTTCACTCGTTAGTTCACATGGGCAGGATTGTGCGTGAACTTTACTCGACAATTATGTTATATACTGCACACATGTCTAAGTAAAGTGACCAAAGTAAAGTGTTTCCAAATTATTACTTTGTGGGGTTTGGGAAATATATATATAATTCCCAGGAGTGTTCTAGTTATTGCTGGGAAATTATATTGTTATTTTTTTCCAGCAATATAATTAATTATGTTGCTATTTGGTTAAAGTTAATTAGTAATATAGCACTAATATAATTACCCTCCTGACTAATATAATAAATAGTCTGACAGCTCTCAAAACTGTTTATTGTAATATAATCTCTAAATTTTTTTAAACCATCATTAATATGAATGGTTTTATTAACATTTTGTACATTTAACAATAGTTAGTTTGTATGGTATAGCAAGTAAGTAGTATGTAGCATAGTGTATTAAAGACCCGCTTCAGTTTAAAGAGTTCTCAGTTTGATCCTAGTCGAAATCAAAACAAGTTTTGAAAGAGATTAGCTGATAACCACCACATGTCCATTAGTAACTAGGGTCGTAATTCATAACGATTTCCAAGAAATAGCTTTGTGCCAGAGACTAGATTGACTAATACACTATCATCACACTCATTCGAAACCCACAATCACCCATCTCTTGCCGGTACTGCGTCTTAGGGATAACTAAACAATTAACGAAGTATTATTTATTTATTCTTATAATCAAGTATGAAACCAATAGGGAAACTCACTGAACACAACTTATTAGAATATTTTATTTATTTATTTCCAACGGACATTGACAATTTTTATAAGTGAATGACGTACAACATAGTAGTAGACAGTATAGTAACAATATAAATTAGACCTTAATATTAAATCAAATATCCATAGGGGTAGACCATGTAGAGGCACCTTCTAAAGTACAGGGCCACTTCGTAGGAATAAAGACATTTTACGGCTGAACGTTGTCTTGCCCTCTCTGAAGACATTGCCTACGCATTTCCAAAGATGGAAGCCAAACCCACGACTGGAACTTGATGATATAATAAACCAATCGACACCCACCATTCTGACAAATGACGTTGGATCCGTTCAAGTTCTTCGCACAAATACTTCTGATGTGGGCTCCAGGTTAGAGAACCATACTCTAAGATCTGACGAACCAAAGCACAGTATAGTGTCTTCATAGCAGTTTTGCTTCTAATATGCTTCGAATAACGACAAACGAAACCAAGAGTTCTATTCACTCTTCGGCAGATGTTATTTATATGCGGTTCAGGATTCAATGATGGTGTCAGTATAACGCCAAGGCCCCTCACTTCAGTCACTCTTGTAATAACGTCTTCAAGAGTGTAGTTGTATATTATTGGCGATAGGCTACGGTGGAGTGTTATGACCTGACATTTAGCTTCATCCGGTTTGCCATACACCTAAAGTTCAATGCATCTAAGCTTTCCTGAATTAGTAAACAGTTCTCCTCCTTAAATAGAACAATTTAACATCATCTGCAAATAAAAGTGTGTCCTGGTTAGGGGTGGTTTCAGGAAGGTCATTTATGAATAGGGAGAAAAGGAAAGGCCCAAGTAATGAGTCTAGTGGAACTCCTAAAGTAGAGATTAATTCAGAGAAGAGAGATGTTGCGAATCTTACATATGATGAACGATTAGAGAGATAACTTGCAAGCCAACGAATCAAAGTGTTGCCAAAACACTGTGAAATCAACTTCTTGAGAAGCTGATTGTGGTCCTCTGAGTCGAATGCCTTGGATAAATCAAAGCATATGGCATTCAATTGTTTATTTGTGACAAAGGCTTCTTGAATATTGTTTTGAAAAGATATTAAGTTAGTAACAGTGGACCGCCGATTTGTGAAACCATGCTGCTCGTCACAAATTAGACCAGTGATTTTGTGTCTTACGCGATCCAGGAAAATATATTCAAACACTTTGGAGGGCAGAGAGGACAGGCACTCATTTGTGTATCGGTACAACAAAGGCTGATTTCAACACCAGACACCAGTGGATAATGAGTATTAAACAGCTTCTAAATGGGATCTGCCGAAATACCTCTATTGTAATTTAATACACAAGGTGGAACTTCATCTGGACCCCATCCTTTCGAAACATCCAGTTTCCTTAATTTGTCCATTACTTCTTCCGGAGTACAAATCAAGGTCATGCGATTGCCAAGGATATCATAACTGTTGGGATTGAATATTTCTGTGGGTTTAGTATATACTGAGGAAAAATACTCCTTGAATAATTCACAAATCTCTAATGGTTCTTTAGCAGTAGAGTCGCCATAGACAACTTGAGTTGGTGTAGAGGACGAGTTTCTCATTGTATTGACATGGCTCCAGAAAAAACGAATATTCTTTGGTATACTTTGCTCAATCCCTCTCATGTAACCATTAAAGTCTCTGCCAGCTGCTATCTTACATGCAGCTCTTGCGTTACTAAACGTGAGATTATTTTAAGTCGATGGAGATTGCTTATGAAGTTTGTGGACAGTTTTCCTAGCTATAACCAAGCTCTTGAGGCCTGGTGAAAACCATCTGGGGAAAGGAGAGACGCCGAGCGTTCTTACGGGCGAATTTGTTTTTACAATGACAACTATGGTAGATATGAAGCCTTTTGTTGCTCTATTTACGTCTGGAATGGATGTTATGAGCGTGAAATCGGTTGAGAGAAGATCCCTGGGAACCTCAAATATGTTGGCATCTTCTCAGGTCATGAAAGTATTGTTTGGAGTTCTCACAATTATTTGAGTGGTTTTAATGGAAAGAAAATGACATTGGGGGATGGGGGGTGGTGTCTGTCCTCTACAGGTAGTAGGCTGTCATCGTCTAATACAGCAATGGTATGCTTATTAGAAGATAATAAAATATCCAGTATAACCTCTCTATAAATAGTGATAAATATTTTCACAATACAGACTACAATATTATGAAGCTAAAAACAAAAATATAACAACTTGATTTATTTTATAGTAAAATGTATTATTTCGAGTGAATTAAAGACATGTTTAACAAGACAACATGTATTACTAACCAACCTATGGTGTAATACATCAACTCTCAAACTGAAGCGTGACTCAGATGTTTCAGAACCATGACAAACTCTGAGATTAAAAGCTGTACAGGTCGCGTTAATTAAATTGGAATCAGGTTGGCACGAGAGAGAGGGGGGAAGGGGTTGTTGACAGGTGAAATACGGTTAATCAGGGATGAACCTGTCTAGACTCACACCCGAGCACTCATTAGGTGAGAGATTATCAAGGCTTCAGTGTGCTGAATAGAGAGTATGAAGTATACATCTTTTGTGTGATTTGAGGAGGCATTGATGAGCTCAACGTCATGTGTGAGGGAACACGCACATCTGAACTGGCAAATATTACATTCATAAATGTTGTAATGAATAAAGCAGTTAAAATTTGTTGAAAAGAATAGCTTATCAGTTTCCAGCAATGTTTTATTCTTTTTATTTTATGCTCTTATAATTAATAGTTTGGTAAATCATCTCACCATAAAATACATCATATTTAAATCGTAAAGATATCAATTAAATTAAAGAATTGTAAAATAGTTATTTATTTATTTATTTTTATTTTCATTTTATGATTGATTTGGGTTGTTATATCAACTTATTCAACGAAATTTCACAACTAAAAGAACAGGAATAAGCGTTCAACCTGGATAAATGTTATATAACTATTTAATTTTATATAATGTATTGAATTAATAATAATGTTAAACTTATTACCACGTACATTAATTTAAAAAAAAGTCCCGACAAAATACTATGCGAAAATCTTGTGTGTAATACAACAGAAGTGAATGTCACACAGCACAATTGTTTACAATTTAAGAACAAAATATACAAATATTATGGTAATCAATTTCGGTAAACCAAGCTTATCTAGGAAGGCCTCAGACCAGGAGGATATAAGAAGGCGAAATCAGTCACCGTAATAGTGTAATAAATTTAAAATTTTTTACATATAGCGTTATAAATTTGTGTTGTGTGACGTTCACTTTTGTTGTATTTCTACCAACACGTAAGTATGATGTTTAGGAAACTATTAGTATGAAATGTTGTAGCCTTTAAGAAGAGCGTTTCCAACGTCTCTTAAGTCATTTGTGAATAAGATTCACTTTAGTAACTGTTTGGTCTGAAAAATATTTGCGTTAGAATAATCATGAAATAAATTACAACAACGTCGATAAACATGAAATGAAATTAATATTAAAGTGTTTATTTAAAAGTGTGAAGATTGATGGAGGCAATAAAATAAGTGACAAATGCTACACTTGTGAAGTCAGTTGGAACAATGTGTCTTTCCCCCCATTTTAGTGTTGAACAAGATACAAACAGCAGTATCATATAGAAAGCCATAACAAGTCCTCTAGTTTTAGTAATGAACAAGATACAAACAGCAGTATCATATACAAAGCCATCACAAGTCCTCTAGTTTTAGTGTTGAACAAGATACAAACAGCAGTATCATATACAAAGCCATCACAAGTCCTCTAGTTTTAGTGTTGAACAAGATACAAACAGCAGTATCATATACAAAGCCATCACTAGTCCTCTAGTTTTAGTGTTGAACAAGATACAAATAGCAGTATCATATACAAAGCCATCACAAGTCCTCTAGTTATAGTATTGAACAAGATACAAACAGCAGTATCATATACAAAGCCATCACAAGTCCTTTAGTTTTAGTGTTGAACAAGATACAAACAGCAGTATCATATAGAAAGCCATAACAAGTCCTCTAGTTTTAGTAATGAACAAGATACAAACAGCAGTATCATATACAAAGCCATCACAAGTCCTCTAGTTTTAGTGTTGAACAAGATACAAACAGCAGTATCATATACAAAGCCATCACAAGTCCTCTAGTTTTAGTATTGAACAAGATACAAACAGCAGTATCATATACAAAGCCATCACAAGTCCTCTAGTTTTAGTGTTGAACAAGATACAAACAGCAGTATCATATACAAAGCCATCACTAGTCCTCTAGTTTTAGTGTTGAACAAGATACAAATAGCAGTATCATATACAAAGCCATCACAAGTCCTCTAGTTATAGTATTGAACAAGATACAAACAGCAGTATCATATACAAAGCCATCACAAGTCCTTTAGTTTTAGTATTGAACAAGATACAAACAGCAGTATTATATACAAAGCCATCACAAGTCCTCTAGTTTTAGTATTGAACAAGATACAAACAGCAGTATCATATACAAAGCCATCACAAGTCGTCTAGTTTTAGTTTGAACAAGATACAAACAGCAGTATCATATACAAAGCCATCACAAGTCCTCTAGTTTTAGTGTTGAACAAGATACAAACAGCAGTATCATATACAAAGCCATCACAAGTCCTCTAGTTTTAGTATTGAACAAATACAAACAGCAGTATCATATACAAAGCCATCACAAGTCCTCTAGTTTTTAACTACACAATGATTATATAATACGGCGATTTCTTAATTCATATTTAAAACATATAATCAAAATAAATGTCAATTTAAATTATATTACCGGAGCTAATAATATATGTATCAGGACATACGCATATATGTTTATTACAAAATGTTGTTCATTCGATTTTTTAAAACTATTTGTAAGTTTAAATTAAATCTTTTATATATTTTGGGTTAAAAATGTTTCTTGCTCTTATTCCTTATATAATTTCACAACAATAATTCTTTGAACATTTTTACACAAAAGAAAATTCATTTTGCTGGCTGGCCATGGTAAAGAAATCCTTAAAACCGGAAAGGAATGAGAAGAAGCCACGAACTAGCTATCATCATTTGGATCCACTGAACGAGTATCCTCAATCTTCCTTCACTATGATGAAAGGCGGTAAAATTGAATGTTTAGGTTTCAACTTAAGGCAACTGTTAAAATTTAGTTGTAATAAACTTCTCTTCGTATTCGTCATCTCTCAGTAGCAAAAAACTACATTTTATATTTTTATTAACTAATACATTTAATGAAACTACGTTAGTCATTGTTTTCATAAAGATACGTTCAATTTAAACCCCCCTTTACCGTTACATCACAGAGGCATTTATTTGTTTGACACTATTAAAGAAAGGCAGTTTTGCAATGATTATTATTAGTTATTTGGACATATTTGTTTTAAGGATATATCCTTATATCTATCTATATACTAACTGCTTCAATATATATCAAAAATATGATTTATGTGTCTACAAAGCAAGTACTAAAAAGTACTCGAAGCCAGAAGTATTAAATAATTCTCCAAATGAAATACGAGCTATTAACCATTCCTACAATGAATTATGATAAATCTTAAACGTTAATAAAAAAAAGGCTATAAACGACTGTTGGATATTACTGAATAAAATAAAATTGATTTAAAAACGTATGTGGTGTAGAGCTGATTCTTTACATAATTTGGTTGGACTTGCATTTAGACCTATCTTATTTAAATGGACTCTAATTTCATTTAAATATACTTTTAATCTATTACATTTCATTAAGTATAGCTGATTTGCATGAATTCATTAAGAATACAGTCTGGTTTGTAAGTCAATAAAAATCAGTTAAAAGTACCGTCAGTGAAAACTGTTATACATTTCGAAAGTCAGCCTAATTATTCATTACAACAAGTTTAAATGTATTAAATTGTAAATTAATACATAATACTAGAACCCCAATTAAATTGATTCCTCAAATCAGTTTCATTTAAACCGTTTCACTATCGAATTGTTAATCTGAGGAAATAACGTTCAGTGTCTTTTCTATAGAGATTTGTCCATCCAAACCAATCGGAACTCAAGTTCCGCCCTGACCAAACTTAAACACCCCGTTCCAATTTAACCTTCATCAACTAGATGTACAGTTACTGGATGTTATTTTCTTGCTAAAATAAAAAAACCTGTAATTTCTTATCAACAAGTAAGGGGACTAAATATATCACAAAGAAAATGTGATTAACTTTAGACTAGAAATAAATTATTCACAAGTAACAACAATAAAATGTCATAATGTTACAACGAATAATATATTTGTCTAGTTATATTTAATAGTGTATTTAAATTATAAATAAATCACTTAAACCAAGTGGTTTCAAATATTGTCAGAGGGTATGTTACATTCAAATTAAAATGTATTTATTAGTTGAATAATACAAAAAAATCGACACCGAGCAGTAGCTAAATCACGTCACCTGAAGTGAAGGCACTGCAGGCACAACACTTGGGTGTGGGGTAATGCTATATATCAAATATAGTTATTTATGTAATGCAGTAAACGCCTTGCTCCACTAATGAGAGTGTGCGACACCGAGCAGTAACTAAATCACGTCACCTGAAGTGAAGGCACTGCAGGCACAACACTTGGGCGTGGGGTAATGCTATATATCAAATATAGTTATTTATGTAATGCAGTAAACGCCTTGCTCCACTAATGAGAGTGTTTGACACCGAGCAGTAGCTAAATCACGTCACCTGAAGTGAAGGCACTGCAGGCACAACACTTGGGCGTGGGGTAATGCTATATATCAAATATAGTTATTTATGTAATGCAGTAAACGCCTTGCTCCACTAATGAGAGTGTTTGACACTGAGCAGTAGCTAAATCACGTCACCTGCAGTGAAGGCGCTGCAGACACAACACTTGGGTGTGGGGTAATGCTATATATCAAATATAGTTATTTATGTAATGCAGTAAACGCCTTGCTCCACTAATGAGAGTGTTTGACACCGAGCATTAGCTAAATCACGTCACCTGAAGTGAAGGCACTGCAGGCACAACACTTGGGCGTGGGGTAATGCTATATATCAAATATAGTTATTTATGTAATGCAGTAAACGCCTTGCTCCACTAATGAGAGTGTTTGACACCGAGCAGTAGCTAAATCACGTCACCTGCAGTGAAGGCGCTCCAGACACAACACTTGGGTGTGGGGTAATGCTATATGTCAAATATCACTATTTATTTAAGGCAGTAAACGCCTTGCTCCACTAATGAGAGTGTGCGACACCGAGCAGTAGCTAAATCACGTCACCTGCAGTGAAGGCGCTGCAGACACAACACTTGGGCGTGGGGTAATGCTATATATCAAATATAGTTATTTATGTAATGCAGTAAACGCCTTGCTCCACTAATGAGAGTGTGCGACACCGAGCAGTAGCTAAATCACGTCACCTGCAGTGAAGGAGCTGCAGGCACAACACTTGGGTGTGGGGTAACGCTATATGTCAGATATCACTATTTATGTAAGGCAGTAAACGCCTTGCTCCACTAATGAGAGTGTTTGACACCGAGCATTAGCTAAATCACGTCACCTGAAGTGAAGGCACTGCAGGCACAACACTTGGGCGTGGGGTAATGCTATATATCAAATATAGTTATTTACGTAATGCAGTTAACGCCTTGCTCCACTAATGAGAGTGTGCGACACCGAGCAGTAGCTAAATCACGTCACCTGCAGTGAAGGCACTGCAGGCACAACACTTGGGCGTGGGGTAATGCTATATATCAAATATAGTTATTTATGTAATGCAGTAAACGCCTTGCTCCACTAATGAGAGTGTGCGACACCGAGCAGTAGCTAAATCACGTCACCTGAAGTGAAGGCACTGCAGGCACAACACTTGGGTGTGGGGTAATGCTATATATCAAATATAGTTATTTATGTAAGGCAGTAAACGCCTTGCTCCACTAATGAGAGTGTGCGACACCGAGCAGTAGCTAAATCACGTCACCTGAAGTGAAGGCACTGCAGGCACAACACTTGGGCGTGGGGTAATGCTATATATCAAATATAGTTATTTATGTAAGGCAGTAAACGCCTTGCTCCACTAATGAGAGTGTGCGACACCGAGCAGTAGCTAAATCACGTCACCTGAAGTGAAGGCGTTCCAGACACAACACTTGGGTGTGGGGTAACGCTATATGTCAAATACAGTACAGTTATTTATGTAAGGCAGTAAACGCCTTGCTCCACTAATGAGAGTGTGCGACACCGAGCAGTAGCTAAATCACGTCTAAAGGAGCTGCAAGCACAACACTTGGGTGTGGGGTAACGCTATATGTCAAATACAGTACAGTTATTTATGTAATGCAGTAAACGCCTTGCTCCACTAATGAGAGTGTTTGACACCGAGCAGTAGCTAAATCACGTCACCTGCAGTGAAGGCGCTCCAGACACAACACGTGTCATTGTTAGTATTACATATTATTGATAGTAATGAAAAAAGTCTATTTAAGTTATTTTTATTTCTATTGCCTTAGTTAAAATAAGCAAATAAACCCACCGTGGCGAAAACATTAACTGCCATTGGAGTTCCGATCGTAAAAATAAACAAAAACACAAACCAAATTTAGAACATCCAAAAATATTGTAGTATTCCTAGCTCTTTCAGCCAAGAGTTTTGAGTAAATCAGTTTTATATCCTATATTTTTTATTTATAAACGTAATATAAATTACAAAAGGGTTAAATTAAAACAATATGTT
Source organism: Stictocephala bisonia (assembly GCA_035578905.1). Classification (NCBI taxonomy): domain Eukaryota; kingdom Metazoa; phylum Arthropoda; class Insecta; order Hemiptera; family Membracidae; genus Stictocephala; species Stictocephala bisonia. The sequence goes on from JAQJVL010000486.1 coordinate 478,926, forward strand.
AGCATGAATACGGAATATATATATTATACATTTTCAGTACAATTTACCTTTACATTAAACTTTTGATAAGAAGTGGAAATAGACCCTGGTTTATACCCATTTATATGAGTGAAGATCTAATAACGTGTAGATGAACATTCAGGGCCTGTTATGAAATCATTTTATACATAATACCGTTTTTCCATCTCATTATTGTAAATATATAACATAAATGCTATATGTCAAATATAACTATTTATGTAATGCAATAAACGCCTTGCTCCACTGTGTGCGACACCGAGCAGTAGCTAAATCACGTCACCTGCAGTGAAGGCGCTCTGGCCGCTAATTTACTACATCTCTGAGTTTGGGGTAACTTTACATCTTCCTTGTTAATTGATTTCATGAATTAATTACGTTCATATCTAGCAAACCTAATTAGTACTAATACAACGCACTTTTTCTCTGCCTTTCATTTTCCAACTCAGTATTAGGAATCATCTATGCTGTATATCAACATATATTATCATCTTTGTAAAATCACGAAATAAATAATTTAATCATAGTACCTAGTCCTTTGTAATTTTGAGCGTCAAGATGTCAACTACATGTATGATGAACATAATATCCTGCCCCTTTACTTATTAAAATTGTTTCCCAAACTTTACAAAACTTAACTACATTGAAATTAGAAACAAAACATTTTTACTAAGAAAAAAAGTTTTAAAATATTTGTATCCCTACCACTCAGTTATTTTCCTTCAGTTGATCTCGACATGCTTTACTTATACACAGTTAGACATTCTAAGTGTCCAGTTAAAATAAGTTGAGTCGTACTTAAAATTAAGTTACTTAAAATAAGAATTACCCTTGTACCTATCTTTTAATTTTAGAAGTACTGAATTATTATTAATAAAAATGTACCTTTTAATTTTATAAACTTCAGTCAACTAGAGATGTCACTTACGTATCCATGGGAGGTGACGGAAGTGTTGTGTTAAAACTCATATAGAGTAACCAAATTTTTCAACTAATTAAAAATGACAAATTCCAGCTACCAGACTTGTAGAAATGGCTATACAACACTAATTGCCAGATTTGCAGCGAAACAGGTGTTTCACTCTTTTAGTTCTCAAATCAGATTCGTGTTTTCAATATTAATTTAAAATACCACGTTAATTCATTACCTTTTATTATACAACTTGCGAGAAAAATTCGCACGTTCGGTAACCGATTTCAACGCCATATAAGTAGTGTAAATAAATTATTAAAATGTCTTAAAATATTATAGAAAAGAGAAGAACTATTAGATATAATAACGACAAACAGTTATTAAGAAACAAAAAGTAACACTTCGTGTGTTAATATTAAACCAGATAATACGCCTACATCACTACATTGTTTCTAAGTTATTAAAATTCAAGAAACAGTTTTAAAAAAATTATCTATTCTATAATTATTATTTTATAAGCACCGTATTATTAAATTTAATGTCTTATGTCCTTTATATCAATACGTTTAATACCCTATTGACCAAATTAATACATTTTTATTCTAGTTTTACATTTTACTAGTTCTAGATCTGCTGCAAAATCCTTTAACAACTTTCTCTTAAAATTATACTTTAAACTTGCACTCGTGTACTTATCTGTGGATCAAAACTTAAGTTTTCAATCTCTAAACGGAGCTTAGAATCAGTTTCTCTGAAAAAGAAGCATAAAGAAAAATTATAATTTATTGCAACAAAAGTTATCACATTACCTATATTTATTTATTTTTTAAACGTCATGATGGGTCCACCTAAGTCGTAATGAAGTTGTAACTCTTTCAAGCAACGTGCGTCGTTTTGCACTACTGAGTTAAAGAATCCAAATATCCACTATAGCATAGCTAATAGGATCCAAAAAGAGGAAGTCTACATTTCATTATCTTTGGGGTGTATCTTGGTCGATCCGACCTTTGGAATGTGCTGACCTTCGTCATATTAGCACTCGCTTCACTCCACCACTTGTGTCGAGTTGTGCTGCGGGAAGCCTAAAACAAACGTCCCTACTTGTTATAAAGCGTGAACGTGAATATTGGTGTCAAAGTAACTTTGGATGGAGGGGAGTTGCTGCTGTAAAACGATGAGACAAGCTGTTCAGTAAGCCGACGAAAGAGTTAACAAATAATAAGTCACAACCGGCGAGTAAACATAAAGTGAATGAAAATTACATGTCTTTTAATTATGAGTATTTGAAAATTTCAAATGTAAACCACCCGAATGTTATAATCTAATGTAATATTGTTTGAGTAATAAATTATTTTAAAAAATAATTGAATTTTGCAGCTGTCCTTACATTATGTTTATTTTTTTTAAGTCGTTGGTAATCAAGATATGTGTAAATATGGATTTCAAATGAGTGTGTATGAGTGATGTAGTCTTTGTTACACATTAAGGCGACTATTGCTTGTAACGTGTCATTCATTGGTAGGCATGTGGCAAACCATCAGCCGCTGATTGTCAGCTGACCTCTTTCAAAATTTGTTTTGATCGGGATCGAACTGACTGAGAACCTTTCCTCTAAAATAGTCATAAATTAACTTACATCTAATGTACATATGCTAATATTATGATTGTACATTTACATATCATGTTTGCTCTTACAAACAAATTGTGTTCTTGAACTTTGGGATTCAGTACAGGACTGTTAGTGAAATATATTTTACTTCATCCCTAAGGTGTCAAATCCTGATTTTCCTATCCTTGGAATGGTTAAAACCTCCATTTTCAGTTCCTCGAAATCAATGGAAGGACACTTATCCCTTTGGTCTGAGCAAGGCAGACGTGGTTGGTAGAAACCGAATTTAGACAACATATATACAATTTTTTACAAATAATATACTCTATATATTATTGTACCGATATTACTTTCATATAGAATTCTTGACCCAAAAATGTTTAAGTACTACAAAACTTTATGTTTATGTAGTATTTTTCTCAAACTTCTGTTCTCGTTGTGCTAAGAGCGGCTGGAGTGGTCAGAACTCTTCGCTCTGATTCTCATAAAACTAATACTAAATGGGTAGAGCAAATATTTACGTACTTTTCCAATTAAACTATGAGAGATATATAATTCTAATTTTCTAAGTATTGTAAAGGAAATGATATTTTTTATAAATGTGATTCGAAAACACAAAAATCATTGTAAAATAACTGTATTGATTAGTAATTAAGTAAAAACCAATGTTCAGCTCTTCTCATCTTACATTGTGTTTGTTCTCGATATTTCAATATTTAATTACTATATATCTCACGTACACGTAAAATATTTCTGTCAGAGAGTTGGTTTTATTGATAAAGCAATTCTGTTGCCTTTTCATAAAGTTGTAAATCAGAGTTGTTACAAATTAATATCCGTATTGCTTAACACTTTTACAACATTTGTAAACAATTTTTCAAAAAATAACGTAGTAAGTTTTAAGTAATTTTTAAAGTAGAGTTATGTAAATATACGTCCATTAATAATGAGCATTACAAGTCTCAATGTAATATCAAACAAGTAAAAATAATGAAAAAGAGACTTTGTCTAAGAGGATTCAAATTGCTAATACTTTCAAATAATCAATGAGAGTGCGGTGGATTGAGTGTAAGAGGAGATGAGTGTTCCATTGTAAACAAAAATAACTGTTAGAAATTACATTTCGTATTCCCATTGGTGCAAAGTTATATATGATTTGTGTTCCTTTGGGATAAACTTTGTACTAGAGTAATTGTTTTCGACTTGTTATTTTGGAATATGTGACCTTAAACCATCCATGGGGACAGACAGTTTATTGAATACCTGAAACTTATATTCGACGATGATTATTTATTAATGTTTATTGGGTTTTATTTAGTTTTGAATTTGATCAGTTATCTGTGTAGCTTTATTTTAGCTAATAACTTATGCTAAAAACGATGCTATAAATAAATACCACCATAAATCTAAACAATAGTGACTAATACAAGTAGAAATAAGAATTTCAAAACATTATCCAAGCGAATGCTACAATAATTATCAACAATAGTAGGTATTGGAGAAACAATAAAGACAAAATACTGAACCCATAAAACTATTTAATAGCGTATGAAATGGAATTTTAACGACCCTTCAACCCTTTATTCTATTCGGGGCATAAAGGTATTTGCGATGTAGTCAACTTTGTTTTCAAACTGCCCGAACTTTACATTGTGAGGATAGGTTTTTTGATGCGCGCTCCCGATCACAAACTCCCCGGGCGTGTGTTTTTTGATGCGCGCTCCCGATCACAAACTCCCGGGGCGTGTGTTTTTTGATGCGCGCTCCCGATCACAAACTCCCCGGGCGTGTGTTCACACCACTGAACAATAATTGAGCTATATTTGGACTGACAATCGAATTCGACCTAACTATAATGAATAGGTATATACCAATTATTGATGGTATGTATTTTTTGTGATGGTGTTCATTACTGATTTATGTTAATTAGATACACATGACATCGGTTTTTTATGTTATACTTCAGCTATACAGTCTGAAGCCATTTTCAAACATTTAACAACATAAATAGTTTATAATTAAAATATAAATTAGTAGAAATGGTTTTGTGCTTTAACTAATTTGTTGTAAGTTGTTTCTAACTTTCTGAACATACCTGTAGTTTCACTGCTATAGTGTAATATCAATTTTTGTACAGGTATGTTCTGAAAGTTAGAAAAAACTTACAACAAATTAGTTAAAGCACAACACCATTTCTACTAATTTATATTTAATTATAAACTATTTATGTTGTTAAATGTTTGAAAATGGCTTCAGACCGTATAGCTGAAGTATAACATAAAAAAAAAAAAAAAAACTATGTGTAACTATATGACGCTGACGGGTAGATATTTAACATAAATCAATAAGTATATATGTAGTTTTTCACATTCTCAATGGTCAATTAGAAAATAGTTTTTAACTTTGACAATTAAATTTAAAGTGTTTAGTTGGTGATGGAGCATTATAATGTATTAAAAAAGTTTTATTAATATCAGTTGAACTAAATTTAATCTTAAAATATAATCCATGTTTACTATTATATATTTTTGCTTTTTTAAATATTTGTTGATCTAATGAATGTAGATAGCTATATATCATTCTCTATATCCCAAAATATGTTTATTAACCACACATATTAGTTACTTGGATATCCCCCTCCGCCCCCCAAGCATACGAAACTCGATTTAATGGATCCTCATAGCAACCCACCAGACTTGAATTATTGTGTATTTTACAGAATTACCAACATGTTTTATTGAACAAACACCTACAGGTTGGGTTTTCACAGGAACTCGTCATTTTATTCAGTGGTACATTTTTATCTAGCCTCGACTAGATCAAACTTTGACAACTAAAAGCCGTGTTTTGCTGATTTACCTTGCAGTAAGTGAAACAAAAAATGAATAATTGTCACTGTATAGAAGAAAGAAACAGGGGTCACACCCATAAGTCCGCTAAATATGCGTTGAGTAGCTGCTTCTCTAGTTTGCCATAATGATAGTATGGCCAGCACCTTGTCAGTCCCCCATTTCCTCAGAGATAAACGTAGTAATAGTTACTACAAATGCATAAAGATTTTCATTAGTGTAAATCTATGTATAACATTACTTAGGCGTGGCCATAAGAACTTATGTTTCTTTCTTCTCTGTGACTGTAGGCCTACTTAATCATGACGCCAGCATACTATTTAATACTAACATTCTCTCCTTACAAATAAAAACTTTGGTATTGTCTCTACGCACACGACTAAAGTCGTCAACGTATAAATGTACCATTATACGCTACGGATGGTCTAAGTTGAACGACAGGAACCATCAGTATCTTTGGAGGACAATATGAAGATGTTGGGAGCCACAATAACCTCGGTAATCATGACGTATGTGATGTGTGCAAAAACAATCAGTAGTTGTGTTTAGTTCAGCTGTGGGAGTGTTTAGTCACATTTTATTGTAGGACGTATTTTTTAGTTTCATATCTTAATAAATTATCAGTTGTTTATATTCGCTTACTTTTAAATTATTTTTGTTGTAATGGAAAACATCTATCATATTAATGTAGTTTACATTAAATTGGCAATACAATAAAAGTTTAAATATTAAAAATGGTGACTATGTGTTCAATTCCACAGATCGTCTTAATGAAGATAAAAATCAAAAGAGCATAGAGATGCAATATTGTGTATTAGAGGAGGATAAATAGAAGTTCTGACTGAGCCCTTGACAAGTTTCGTGAAACTTGAGACTATTTCACTGGTTGGCTGGAGAAAAATGTATCATTGATATATATCAGCTAGAAATGGCTTAAGGAGAATGATGTTATTGCTGAGCTATACAGTTTCTCTTAGTTGTAGAATTGAGTTTATAAGCACAAAAATAGATTTCTCATCCAATGTTAAATTTTGTGTCTCACATTTTCAGCTGTTTTGTAGTCCATTGTAGAACGCTAGTGTAGTCCCATGCATATAATATAACGCAGTTTAAACCAGCTGTAGTGGCAGCCTTCATTAACTAACCAAATTACTGGCACAAATATTCCTATTAAATGAGATATCTAGTTGTAAGTAATAACAGGATCGAGGGTTGTAGACAGCAAACAATAAGACTTATACATTAGATAGTATGTAAAATAATGTAATAGAAGTGAAAGTCACAAAATACTAATTTATTACCGTATAAATACAAAATATACACATATTATGGTGATAAATTTCGGTAAACCACGCTTGCCTTCCTCATACTAGAGGATCTATAAATAGGAAGGTGTACTAGAGGATACTAGAGGATCTATAATGAGGAAGGTAAACGTACTAGAGGATACTAGAGGGTCTATAATGAGGAAGGTAAACGTACTAGAGGATACTAGAGGATCTATAATGAGGAAGGTAAACGTACTAGAGGACACTAGAGGATCTATAATGAGGAAGGTAAACGTACTAGAGGATACTAGGGGATCTATAATGAGGAAGGTAAACGTACTAGAGGATACTAGAGGATCTATAATGAGGAAGGTAAACGTACTAGAGGATATTAGAGGATCTATAATGAGTAAGTTAAACGTACTAGAGGATACTAGAGGATCTATAATGAGGAAGGTGAACGTGGTTTACCGGAATTTATCACCATAATATGTATAAATGTTGAACTAACATTGTTATACATCTGTGTTGTGTTACGTCCACTTGTATTGTACCTCTACCAATACGTAATATGTGTACATTTTGTACTTACATTGTAATACATCTGTGCTGTGTGACGTTCACTTGTATTGTACCTCTACCAATACGTAATATGTGTACATTTTGTACTTACATTGTAATACATATGTTGTATTGTACCTCTACTAATACGTAATATGTGTACATTTTGTACTTACATTGTAATACATCTGAGTTGTGTTACGTTCACTTGTATTGTACCTCTACCAATACGTAATATGTGTACATTTTGTACTTACATTGTAATACATCTGAGTTGTGTTACGTCCACTTGTATTGTACCTCTACCAATAAGTAATATTTGTACATTTTGTACTAACATTGTAATACATCTGTGTTGTGTTACGTTCACTTGTATTGTACCTCTACCAATACGTAATATGTGTACATTTTGCACTTACATTGTAATACATCTGTGTTGTGTGACGTTCACTTGTATTGTACCTCTACCAATAAGTAATATGTGTACATTTTTCACTTACATTGTAATACATATGTGCTGTGTGATGTTACTTGTATTGTACCTCTACCAATACGTAATATGTGTACATTTTGTACTTACATTGTAATACATCTGTGTTGTGTTACGTCCACTTGTATTGTACCTCTACCAATAAGTAATATTTGTACATTTTGTACTAACATTGTAATACATCTGTGTTCTGTTACGTTCACTTGTATTGTACCTCTACCAATACGTAATATGTGTACATTTTGTACTAACATTGTAATACATCTGTGTTGTGTTACGTTCACTTGTATTGTACCTCTACCAATACGTAATATGTGTACATTTTGTACTAACATTGTAATACATCTGTGTTGTGTTACGTTCACTTGTATTGTACCTCTACCAATACGTAATTTGTGTACATTTTGTACTAACATTGTAATACATCTGTGTTGTGTTACGTTCACTTGTATTGTACCTCTACCAATACGTAATATGTGTACATTTTGTACTAACATTGTAATACATATGTGTTGTGTTACGTCCACTTGTATTGTACCTCTACCAATAAGTAATATTTGTACATTTTGTACTAACATTGTAATACATCTGTGTTCTGTTACGTTCACTTGTATTGTACCTCTACCAATACGTAATATGTGTACATTTTGTACTAACATTGTAATACATCTGTGTTGTGTTACGTTCACTTGTATTGTACCTCTACCAATACGTAATATTTGTACATTTTGTACTAACATTGTAATACATCTGTGTTGTGTTACGTCCACTTGTATTGTACCTCTACCAATAAGTAATATTTGTACATTTTGTACTAACATTGTAATACATCTGTGTTGTGTTACGTCCACTTGTATTGTACCTCTACCAATAAGTAATATTTGTACCTTTTGTACTTACATTGTAACACATCTGTGTTGTGTGACGTCACTTGTATTGTACCTCTACCAATACGTAATATGTGTACATTTTGTACTAACATTGTAATACATCTGTGTTGTGTTACGTTCACTTGTATTGTACCTCTACCAATACGTAATATGTGTACATTTTGTACTAACATTGTAATACATCTGTGCTGTGTTACGTCCACTTGTATTGTACCTCTACCAATAAGTAATATTTGTACATTTTGTACTAACATTGTAATACATCTGTGTTGTGTTACGTTCACTTGTATTGTACCTCTACCAATACGTAATATGTGTACATTTTGTACTAACATTGTAATACATCTGTGTTGTGTTACGTTCACTTGTATTGTACCTCTACCAATAAGTAATATTTGTACATTTTGTACTAACATTGTAATACATCTGTGTTGTGTTACGTTCACTTGTATTGTACCTCTACCAATACGTAATATGTGTACATTTTGTACTTACATTGTAATACATCTGAGTTGTGTTACGTCCACTTGTATTGTACCTCTACCAATAAGTAATATTTGTACATTTTGTACTAACATTGTAATACATCTGTGTTGTGTTACGTTCACTTGTATTGTACCTCTACCAATACGTTATATGTGTACATTTTGTACTTACATTGTAATACATCTGAGTTGTGTTACGTCCACTTGTATTGTACCTCTACCAATAAGTAATATTTGTACATTTTGTACTTACATTGTAATACATCTGTGCTGTGTGACGTTCACTTGTATTGTATCTCTACCAATACGTAATATGTGTACATTTTGTACTTACATTGTAATACATCTGTGTTGTGTTACGTCCACTTGTATTGTATCCCTTCTCTACCAATACGTAATATGTGTACATTTTGTACTTACATTGTAATACATCTGTGTTGTGTTACGTCCACTTGTATTGTACCTCTACCAATACGTAATATGTGTACCTTTTGTACTTACATTGTAATACATCTGTGTTGTGTTACGTCCACTTGTATTGTACCTCTACCAATACGTAATATGTGTACCTTTTGTACTTAAATTGTAATACATCTGTGTTGTGTTACGTCCACTTGTATTGTACCTCTACCAATACGTAATATGTGTACATTTTGTACTTACATTGTAATACATCTGTGTTGTGTTACGTCCACTTGTATTGTACCTCTACCAATACGTAATATGTGTACCTTTTGTACTTACATTGTAATACATCTATGTTGTGTTACGTTCACTTGTATTGCACCTCTACCAATAAGTATGTACTGATTAAGGAACTATTTTTAGAGTTCAAGTAAATAACTAAGTATTGTAATTTTATGTATGAACAACTAGTACATATAAGACCAAAATTGATTTCATAATTGTAAATTATAAATAGTAAAAAGTTGATAGATTCAATAATCAAGATCTTGAATCTAGATTTCTGTAGTCAGAGGGAAAATATTATATATATCGCTTTTTTCTGTAGCCTTGAAACACATTTTATTCTTGAACTGTCTAAGCCCTCATGTAGTAATAGTTTGTTTCTTTTTTAAGAATAATAAAAGAGGTGCTGTTATATCTTTCAGCTATTATCTATTAACTATATTTTTATTATTTAAATTGTTTTCATCAATTTATCCATATATATATTTGGTTGTCGACATTTTGATAACAGTACATTTAAAGAAAACAGATCAATAACAATATTTATTTTTATTATCATATATGTTTAGTAATAGTGAGGACGTACCATAATGATTATAGTAAAATTAGTACTAATACATTTTTTAATCTTATTTTCTATTTTAAAAACCTGATTATACCTCGTTTCTGTTCAATTTTAATTTTTTTTTATGGAGGGCTTTAGGTTTAAAATGAGGTGTAAAGGAGGAACACCCAAAGGAGTTGGATGAAATTAAATCCTCCAACAAACCAACCGATAATCCATTTTCTGTGGAATAGTAGATTACCAACTGTGGAATGTTGGTTGCCATTTTGGTGGCTGCTCCAACACATCCCATCGGCCGAATAGAATGTTTGAAACTAACTTGCTACGACTCATGTTTAGTGAATGTAGCCTAGTTACGAATAAATTAAGTATTCTCTAAGAGTGTTAAGGATTTTTTTCACTATTGATAACCTACTATCTTATCTTTACAAGTCATACAACACTGCCTATTTTCCTTATATTTAATTAATTGTTGAACTGACTATCCTTGGCGATCGATGATACATCAAATGCTTTGGACAACATGTTTTGAAATTCAATCTTTTTCTTTTAATTTTTATCTCATCAAGAAGTGCGTACAGACCCTTCGGCGAGTATACTTGTGCGATTTATATTTATCGCACAAGTATAAATATAAATACATAGCAACTACTATGCAGACTAAACACCTAGGCATTTACCATGTTGCCCATAGCTAGCAATAAGAGATTTACGGAGCCCTTGCATTATCTCAAGTTAAACTATTTTAAGATCTTTCCATTGCAAATATTTCCTCTGTATGTGCATATTTTGAATCTTAGAAAATTTATTTCATAGGAAATCCACTCTACAATCATGCAAAGTGATTGTGACCATCTCACCCTACCTAGCCACTTTATAATCATGCAAAGTGATTATGATCATCATACCCTACTTAGCCACTTTACAATCATGCAAAGTGTCTGTGACCATCTCACCCTACCTAGCCATTTTATAATCATACAAAGTGATTATAATCATCATACCCAACTTAACCACAGTACAATCATGCAAAGTGACTGTGACCATCTCACCCTACCTAGCCACTTTATAATCATACAAAGTGATTATGATCATCATTCCCTACTTAACCACTTTACAATCATGCAAAATGACTGTGACCATCTCACCCTACCTAGCCACTTTATAATCATACAAAGTGATTATGATCATCATTCCCTACTTAACCACCTTACAATCATGCAAAGTGACTGTGACCATCTCAACCTACCTAGCCACTTTATAATCATACAAAGTGATTATGATCATCATACCCTACTTATCCACTTTACAATCATGCATACTGTCTATGATCATCCCACCCTACCTAGCCACTTTATAATCATACAAAGTGATTATGATCATCATACCCTACTTAACCACTTTACAATCATGCAAAGTGACTGTGACCATCCCAACCTACCTAGCCACTTTATAATCATACAAAGTGATTATGATCATCATACCCTACTTAACCACTTTACAATCATGCATAGTGTCTATGATCATCCCACCCTACCTAGCCACTTTATAATCATACAAAGTGATTATGATCATCATACCCTATTTAACCACTTTACAATCATGCAAAGTGACTGTGACCATCCCACCCTACCTAGCCACTTTATAATCATACAAAGTGATTATGATCATCATACCCTACTTAACCACTTTACAATCATGCAAAGTGTCTATGACCATCCACCCTGCCTAGCCACTTTATAATCATACAAAGTGATTATGATCATCATACCCTACTTAACCACTTTACAATCATGCATAGTGTCTATGATCATCCCACCCTACCTAGCCACTTTATAATCATATAAAGTGATTATGATCATCATACCCTACTTAACCACTTTACAATCATGCATAGTGTCTATGATCATCCCACCCTACCTAGCCACTTTATAATCATACAAAGTGATTATGATCATCATACCCTACTTAACCACTTTACAATCATGCATAGTGTCTATGATCATCCCACCCTACCTAGCCACTTTATAATCATACAAAGTTATTATGATCATCATACCCTACTTAACCACTTTATAATCATGCAAAGTGACTGTGACCATCCCACCCTACCTAGCCACTTTATAATCATACAAAGTGATTATGATAATCATACCCTACTTAACCACTTTACAATCATTCATAGTGTCTATGATCATCCCACCCAACCTAGCCACTTTATAAACATACAAAGTGATTATGATCATCATACTCTACTTAACCACTTTACAATCATGCAAAGTGATTGTGACCATCTCACCCTACCTAGCCACTTTATAATCATACAAAGTGATTATGATCATCATACCCTACTTAACCACTTTACAATCATGCAAAGTGACTGTGACCATCCCATCCTACCTAGCCACTTTATAATCATACAAAGTGATTATGATCATCATACCCTACTTAACCACTTTACAATCATGCATACTGTCTATGATCATCCCAACCTACCTAGCCACTTTATAATCATACAAAGAGATTGTGATCATCATACCCTACTTAACCACTTTACAATCATGCAAAGTGACTGTGACCATCCCACCCTACCTAGCCACTTTATAATCATACAAAGTGATTATGATCATCATACCCTACTTAACCACTTTACAATCATGCAAAGTGACTGTGACCATCCCACCCTACCTAGCCACTTTATAATCATACAAAGTGATTATGATCATCATACCCTACTTAACCACTTTATAATTATGCAAAGTGACTGTGACCATCCCACCCTACCTAGCCACTTTATAATCATACAAAGTGATTATGATCATCATACCCTACTTAACCACTTTACAATCATGCATAGTGTCTATGATCATCCCACCCTACCTAGCCACTTTATAATCATACAAAGTGATTATGATTATCATACCCTACTTAACCACTTTGCAATCATACAAAGTGACTGTGACCATCTCACCCTACCTAGCCACTTTATAATCATACAAAGTGATTATGATCATCATATCCTACTTAACCATTTTACAATCATGCATAATATCTATGATCATCCTACCTTACCTAGCCACTTTATAATCATACAAAGTGATTATGATCATCATACCCTACTTAACCACTTTACAATCATGCAAAGTGACTGTGACCATCTCACCCTACCTAGCCACTTTATAATCATACAAAGTGATTATGATCATCATACCCTACTTAACCACTTTACAATCATGCAAAGTGACTGTGACCATCACATCCTACCTAGCAACTTTATAATCATACAAAGTGATTATGATTATCATACCCTACTTAACCACTTTACAATCATGCATAGTGTCTATGATCATCCCACCCTACCTAGCCACTTTACAATCATGCAAAGTGACTGTGACCGTCTCACCCTACCTAGCCACTTTATAATCATACAAAGTGATTATGATCATCATACCCTACTTAAACACTTTACAATCATGCAAAGTGACTGTGACCATCTCACCCTACCTAGCCACTTTATAATCATACAAAGTGATTATGATTATTATACCCTACTTAACCACTTTACAATCATGCAAAGTGATTGTGACCATCTCACCCTACCTAGCCACTTTATAATCATACAAAGTGATTATGATCATCATACCCTACTTAACCCCTTTACAATCATGCATAATGTCTATGATCATCCCACCCTACCTTGCCACTTTATAATCATACAAAGTGATTATGATCATCATACCCTACTTACCACTTTACAATCATGCAAAGTGACTGTGACCATCCCATCCTACCTAGCAACTTTATAATCATTCAAAGTGATTATGATCATCATACCCTACTTAACCACTTTACAATCATGCATAGTGTCTATGATCATCCCACCCTACCTAGCCACTTTACAATCATGCAAAGTGACTGTGACCATCTCACCCTACCTAGCCACTTTATAATCATACAAAGTGATTATGATCATCATACCCTACTTAAACACTTTACAATCATGCAAAGTGACTGTGACCATCTCACCCTACCTAGCCACTTTATAATCATACAAAGTGATTATGATTATTATACCCTACTTAACCACTTTACAATCATGCAAAGTGATTGTGACCATCTCACCCTACCTAGCCACTTTATAATCATACAAAGTGATTATGATCATCATACCCTACTTAACCACTTTACAATCATGCATAATGTCTATGATCATCCCACCCTACCTTGCCACTTTATAATCATACAAAGTGATTATGATCATCATACCCTACTTACCACTTTACAATCATGCAAAGTGACTGTGACCATCCCATCCTACCTAGCAACTTTATAATCATTCAAAGTGATTATGATCATCATACCCTACTTAACCACTTTACAATCATGCATAGTGTCTATGATCATCCCACCCTACCTAGCCACTTTACAATCATGCAAAGTGACTGTGACCATCTCACCCTACCTAGCCACTTTATAATCATACAAAGTGATTATGATTATTATACCCTACTTAACCACTTTACAATCATGCAAAGTGATTCTGACCATCTCACCCTACCTAGCCACTTTATAATCATACAAAGTGATTATGATCATCATACCCTACTTAACCACTTTACAATCATGCATAATGTCTATGATCATCCCACCCTACCTTGCCACTTTATAATCATACAAAGTGATTATGATCATCATACCCTACTTACCACTTTACAATCATGCAAAGTGACTGTGACCATCCCATCCTACCTAGCCACTTTATAATCATACAAAGTGATTATGATCATCATACCCTACTTACCCACTTTACAATCATGCATAGTGTCTATGATCATCCCACCCTACCTAGCCACTTTATAATCATACAAAGAGATTGTGATCATCATACCCTACTTAACCACTTTACAATCATGCAAAGTGACTGTGACTATCCCACCCTACCTAGCCACTTTATAATCATACAAAATGATTATGATCATCATACCCTACTTAACCACTTTACAATCATGCAAAGTGACTGTGACCATCCCACCCTACCTAGCCACTTTATAATCATACAAAGTGATTATGATCATCATACCCTACTTAACCACTTTACAATCATGCAAAGTGACTGTGACCATCCCATCCTACCTAGCCACTTTATAATCATACAAAGTGATTATGATCATCATACCCTACTTAACCACTTTACAATCATGCCTAGTGTCTATGATCATCCCACCCTACCTAGCCACTCTATAATCATTCAAAGTGATTATGATCATCATACCCTACTTAACCACTTTACAATCATGCATAGTGACTGTGACCATCTCACCCTACCTAGCCACTTTATAATCATACAAAGTGATTATGATTATCATATCCTACTTAACCACTTTACAATCATGCAAAGTGATTGTGACCATCTCACCCTACCTAGCCACTTTATAATCATACAATGTGATTATGATCATCATACACTACTTAACCACTTTACAATCATGCATAATGTCTATGATCATCCCACCCTACCTTGCCACTTTATAATCATACAAAGTGATTATGATCATCATACCCTACTTAACCACTTTACAATCATGCAAAGTGACTGTGACCATCCCATCCTACCTAGCCACTTTATAATCATACAAAGTGATTATGATCATCATACCCAACTTAACCACTTTACAATCATGCATAGTGTCTATGATTATCCCACCCTACCTAGCCACTTTATAATCATACAAAGAGATTGTGATCATCATACCCTACCTAGCCACTTTACAATCATGCAAAGTGTCTATGACCATCCACCCTACCTAGCCACTTTATAATCATACAAAGTGATTATGATCATCATACCCTACTTAACCACTTTACAATCATGCAAAGTGACTGTGACCATCCCACCCTACCTAGCCACTTTATAATCATACAAAGTGATTATGATCATCATACCCTACTTAGCCACTTTACAATCATGCAAAGTGACTGTGACCATCCCATCCTACCTAGCCACTTTATAATCATACAAAGTGATTATGATCATCATACCCTACTTAACCACTTTACAATCATGCCTAGTGTCTATGATCATCCCACCCTACCTAGCCACTCTATAATCATACAAAGAGATTGTGATCATCATACCCTACTTAACCACTTTACAATCATGCAAAGTGACTGTGACCATCCCACCCTACCTAGCCACTTTAATCATACAAAGTGATTATGATCATCATACCCTACTTAACCACTTTACAATCATGCAAAGTGACTGTGACCATCCCACCCTACCTAGCCACTTTATAATCATGCAAAGTGTCTATGTCCATCCCACCCTACTTAACCACTTTACAATCATGCATAGTGTCTATGACCATCCCACCCTACCTAGCCACTTTACAATCATGCAAAGTGTCTATGACCATCCACCCTACCTAGCCACTTTATAATCATACAAAGTGATTATGATCACCATACCCTACTTAAACACTTTACAATCATGCAAAGTGACTGTGACCATCTCACCCTACCTAGCCACTTTATAATCATACAAAGTGATTATGATTATTATACCCTACTTAACCACTTTACAATCATGCAAAGTGACTGTGACCATCCCATCCTACCTAGCAACTTTATAATCATTCAAAGTGATTATGATCATCATACCCTACTTAACCACTTTACAATCATGCATAGTGTCTATGATCATCCCACCCTACCTAGCCACTTTACAATCATGCAAAGTGACTGTGACCATCTCACCCTACCTAGCCACTTTATAATCATACAAAGTGATTATGATCATCATACCCTACTTAAACACTTTACAATCATGCAAAGTGACTGTGACCATCTCACCCTACCTAGCCACTTTATAATCATACAAAGTGATTATGATTATTATACCCTACTTAACCACTTTACAATCATGCAAAGTGATTGTGACCATCTCACCCTACCTAGCCACTTTATAATCATACAAAGTGATTATGATCATCATACTCTACTTAACCACTTTACAATCATGCATAATGTCTATGATCATCCCACCCTACCTTGCCACTTTATAATCATACAAAGTGATTATGATCATCATACCCTACTTACCACTTTACAATCATGCAAAGTGACTGTGACCATCCCATCCTACCTAGCCACTTTATAATCATACAAAGTGATTATGATCATCATACCCTACTTAACCACTTTACAATCATGCATAGTGTCTATGATCATCCCACCCTACCTAGCCACTTTATAATCATACAAAGAGATTGCGATCATCATACCCTACTTAACCACTTTACAATCATGCAAAGTGACTGTGACTATCCCACCCTACCTAGCCACTTTATAATCATACAAAGTGATTATGATCATCATACCCTACTTAACCACTTTACAATCATGCAAAGTGACTGTGACCATCCCACCCTACCTAGCCACTTTATAATCATACAAAGTGATTATGATCATCATACCCTACTTAACCACTTTACAATCATGCAAAGTGACTGTGACCATCCCATCCTACCTAGCCACTTAATAATCATACAAAGTGATTATGATCATCATACCCTACTTAACCACTTTACAATCATGCCTAGTGTCTATGATCATCCCACCCTACCTAGCCACTTTATAATCATACAAAGTGATTATGATCATCATACCCTACTTAACCACTTTACAATCATGCAAAGTGACTGTGACCATCTCACCCTACCTAGCCACTTTATAATCATACAAAGTGATTATGATTATCATATCCTACTTAACCACTTTACAATCATGCAAAGTGATTGTGACCATCTCACCCTACCTAGCCACTTTATAATCATACAATGTGATTATGATCATCATACACTACTTAACCACTTTACAATCATGCATAATGTCTATGATCATCCCACCCTACCTTGCCACTTTATAATCATACAAAGTGATTATGGTCATCATACCCTACTTAACCACTTTACAATCATGCAAAGTGACTGTGACCATCCCATCCTACCTAGCCACTTTATAATCATACAAAGTGATTATGATCATCATACCCTACTTAACCACTTTACAATCATGCATAGTGTCTATGATCATCCCACCCTACCTAGCCACTTTATAATCATACAAAGAGATTGTGATCATCATACCCTACTTAACCACTTTACAATCATGCAAAGTGACTGTGACCATCCCACCCTACCTAGCCACTTTATAATCATACAAAGTGATTATGATCATCATACCCTACTTAACCACTTTACAATCATGCAAAGTGACTGTGACCATCCCACCCTACCTAGCCACTTTATAATCATACAAAGTGATTATGATCATCATACCCTACTTTACCACTTTACAATCATGCAAAGTGACTGTGACCATCCCATCCTACCTAGCCACTTTATAATCATACAAAGTGATTATGATCATCATACCCTACTTAACCACTTTACAATCATGCCTAGTGTCTATGATCATCCCACCCTACCTAGCCACTTTATAATCATACAAAGAGATTGTGATCATCATACCCTACTTAACCACTTTACAATCATGCAAAGTGACTGTGACCATCCCACCCTACCTAGCCACTTTATAATCATACAAAGTGATTATGATCATCATACCCTACTTAACCACTTTACAATCATGCAAAGTGTCTATGACCATCCCACCCTACCTAGCCACTTTACAATCATGCAAAGTGTCTATGACCATCCCACCCTACTTAACCACTTTACAATCATGCATAGTGTCTATGATCATCCCACCCTCCCTAGACGATTGTTTCTCCCTACTTCTGTAACCGAATTATTGTCAACATTATTGTATGTTGAATTGTTTTACTTTAGAATTCATTTCTACATTTTAAAAACCTCATTACAATATCTAAACGAAGTTTAAATAAATTGTAGAAAATAAAAGTCATTCCATTCTTTTACCTGCTTAATTTTTAAATTTGTAATTTTTTTAAACATTACAAACGCCAGTTTTTAGTTAGCTTAGATATTGTTTAAACTAGTGAAGTCATAAAAAATATGTCTTGTAGATTGAGTTTATTGTATATAAAGTTATTTTTCAGGTTTAAAACAATACTATTTCGAAGATTAAATGTAAAAATACCAGACAATGTGTCAAATAAACGAATTTTCCAAATACAATGACGCTTAATATAATAATAGATCATTAATTTTCATCCATGAAAATTAATCAATTATGTAATTTAAATACACAGAAAAGACAACTTTAGTCTTGACTTCAGCTTTGAAATGCAGATTTTGAAATGCAGATCTTTCTCGACGATTAAACCAGTTTAAATAACATGTTTGTTATTTTGGCTGCAATGCCGTAAACTATAATCACCGTATAACACCCCGTTAATTACTGGCGCCAAAACTGTCAGCTGTTAATTCCCGCCAACACAGCCAGTCTGACCAACTGTCTTGTAACTATCAATCAACTAGTAATATAATACCACACAGAGTAATATGAGATTTAACTTGAAGGTGATCTGGTATTACTCTATTATATAAAGCCAGAATTTACAATGTAAACGTGGCTTTACAATTTTAGTTTATACATAACGCATATGTAGAAAATATGTAATTTGGTATAAATCAAGAATATGAATTACATTTAAAATTAGATTTTAAATGCTTATGTAAAAATAATTTATAGATATGTTAAGGAAAAACATATGGTTCCCCCAGCATGAGTGGGGGAAGCATGCTGAGTGAGTAGACACGTGCTATTTCGGCTCCTCAAGTTATGCGTGTTTTATGAGTGTTATTACGTGAGTTATTGCACGAGATTTTGTCAGTGTAGTGAGTAAATATAGTTAAAGGTTCTTGTGAAGTTTAATGGTGATTCACTGTACCGTTTTCTCGTAATTGAGATTAATTACTTTAGATTAACAGGTTATTGGGAGTTGTGAAGCTTCAACGTCACTCTTATCACCAGCTGTTCGGTGAGTCATCATGCCTGATAACAAGACTGCTCGTACTACTCGATCCAATTCCGTTCCTGATGTTCAGTCAGTTGATGACAAACTTGATTTAATTATTTCTGAACTTTCCAAAATAAAGTCGGATAATGCTACACTCAAGGAAGATATTCTTACAATAAAAAACGACAATAAATCCTTTAAAGATGATATTACAAAGACAATTGATATGTGTTTTGAACAGATGAATGAGTTCAAGGGCTTATTAAATAAGACTGTTAATAAAGTTGATGACCAAAGTTCACATATAGACGCAATAAAAAGTGAAAACATTAAACTCAAACAAGAGTTAATCGACGTTAAGAAGAAAGTCAATACCTTAGCCCAATACTCTCGAAGCAACTGCCTAGAGATACAGGGGGTTCCTGAATCTAAATCTGAAAACATAATGGACATAGTAATCAGGGTCGCATCAGTTTTGGGATTTAAGCTGGAGCCTTACATGATCGATGCTGTGCACCGCCTGGCTCCTAATTCAGATAAACCAGACACTCCAAGACATATAATTCTCAAGCTTTGTAGTCGCCTGGATGTGGAGGAATTGAGGCGTTTGGCTTCTAAGAAAAGGGGGTTTTCGGCGTCAAATCTGGGCTTTTCAACAAAACATTCTATCTATGTAAATTTATCGCTCTCGCGTGAAATGCGTATGTTGTGGTTTGAGGTGAGACGCTTTAAGAAAGACAACCAATATGAGTTCGCCTGGATAACAAACAGTGGAAAGATTTTTCTCCGGAAGGCAGCGGGATCTCCTGCTCTGCTGATCGAGGACAAGTCCGACCTACCTTCTCCAAGGGTAACGCGAGGTGTGAAGACCAACGCCCCAACTGCAGCTACTGTGTCCAGCGCGCCAATCTTGACCAACAATACTGCCGACTCCAGTGCACCGGCCGACGAAAATTCCAAAAAGTGACAGCCTAGATCTACTTTATACAAGGTGTGTTTATAGCAAAAGGTGTATTCCCCTTATTCTTTTATTCTTTTATTTAAAATTACATCATTATTATTATTATCATTATTATTATTATTCTCATATGTATATAGTTTTATGTTCATGTTAATTCATACCAGGCACTACAATAAATAAATTAAATGTATACTACCAGAATGTTAGGGGATTAAGGACGAAGACATTACCTTTTCGTTTAGGCGTGATTGAAAATAATTATGATATTGTTGCAGTCACCGAAACATGGCTTAATGAGTCGGTATTTAGTTCCGAGCTTTTCCCACCACATTATGATATTTA
Organism: Stictocephala bisonia; assembly: GCA_035578905.1. Taxonomy (NCBI): domain Eukaryota; kingdom Metazoa; phylum Arthropoda; class Insecta; order Hemiptera; family Membracidae; genus Stictocephala; species Stictocephala bisonia. The sequence goes on from JAQJVL010000486.1 coordinate 500,513, forward strand.
CAGGCGAGACAGGAGTGGGCAGGGAGTCCTGGGGGGTGGGGTATTGATTGCTGTTAATAGTAAAGTTAAATCAAGTAGATTATGTAACCTAGAAACAGGTAATGAGGATATTTGGGTTAAAATTAAATTTTTAAGTAACACAATTTTATTAGGATTAGTTTATTTTCCACCTAATTCAGATTTGTCAAAGTATATTTCTTTTTTTGAAAAACTTGAGAGTTATACTTTTAAAAACGAAAATATAATAATATTAGGCGATTTCAATTTACATATTAAAGGAGTAGATTATAATCTAATTGATGGTGGTGAAGTATGTAGACAGTTATTATTTTTCTGTGAAATGTATAGTTTAAGTTTAAAGAATAATGTAGTTAACAATTTAGGTAGAACTTTAGACTTAGTTTTGTCAGATATTGATAATTTACATGTTTTTGAAGACGCTCCAATTGTTAATGTTGACAAATATCATCCCCCCTTAGGAATAGATTTTTCACTATATGTACAGAATATTTCTTTTGAGGGTAATACTAACCAGTGTGAGAGGAATTATAATTTTAAATGTGCTAAATATCTGGAATTGTATAAATCGATTAAGTCTATTAATTGGACTCATGTAACTGATTGCGAAAAAATAGATGTTGCTGTGGAAAGATTTTATAATATTATGTTTTCTATTTTTGATATGCACATTCCTGTAGCTAAACCTAAGATATCAAAATACCCTAACTGGTTTACTTACAATACCATTAAACTCATTAAGAGAAAGGAAAGAATAAGGAAACAATTTAAGAAATATATGAATGATTGCTGGTTAAGTAAATATAAAGAAGTAAGAAGGAATTCAAAAAATAGCATACACCTGGATTATGTTAATTACATATCGAATTTAGAAGAGGATTGCTTATCTAATCCAAGGTCATTTTGGAGTGTAGTGAAAAGGCTGAGGACAACTGATAATCAACCGGCTACTATGACTCTAGAAGGGGCGGAGGTGGAGGGGGGCCCCGCTGTAGTCAATGCATTCGCAAATTATTTCAAATCTGTTTACGAGCCTTTTAGCCTCAGTAATGATGATCTTTGTTCTAATGCATTAAGTTCTCCTGTACTTCCTAATGTCAGTAGTGTATCTTTGCATTGTGTCTCGGCTGAAGAGATATATATTGCTTTTAAAAAACTTAAGCCAAAACGCTCTGTTGGTCCTGATGGAATTCCTCCTTTCATTTTTAAAGCCTGTTCAGAACTGTTAACAACTCCTTTGCTCCACTTATTTAACCTTTCAATTAGGTCACACTGTTTTCCTTCTGCTTGGAAGTTAACTAAAGTAATACCGATACACAAGAAGAACAGCAAGTCTGATATCAAGAATTATAGACCAGTTGCGATTCTTTCCACTCCTGCTAAGTTATTCGAGTCAATTCTATTCACTAGGGTGTTTAATCATGTAAAAAGTTATATTTCACCTCATCAGCATGGGTTTTTTACACAAAGATCTATTAATACGAATCTTCTAAATTTTACAGATTTTTGTTTCTCTTGTGTTGACAAAGGTGGTCAGGTTGACGTAGTTTACACTGACTTTGAAAAGGCGTTTGATAAAGTTAACTACTTACAGCTTCTTAATAAAATCAATTATTTTGGTTTTTCTAAAGACTGGATCAAATTATTTTCCTCATATCTTACGAATAGAACACAGGTAGTGAAGTATAATGGTTTTTTGTCTGATAAATTTTTAGTTCATTCAGGAGTCCCTCAAGGCTCTAATCTTGGTCCTTTATTATTTGTAATTTTCATTGATAACATTGTTCATTGTGTAAAGAATAGTAGAATCTTATTGTATGCAGATGAAATGAAAATTTTTAAGGAAATTAACAGTATAGACGACTGTCAGCTATTGCAAGAAGATCTAGATCGCCTTTATGACTGGAGCCTTTATAATTTGAAATTTCATGTTGATAAATGTGCTACTGTTAGATACACTAAGAGAACCCACAACGCTGTTGTTTTTCAGTATTCTATGGGAGGAGTGGCGTTGGCAAGAAAGGCTAAGTTCAAAGATCTAGGAGTTACATTTGATGAGAAGTTATCCTTCACAGAACATATTGTTGATACCTGCAAACTTACATATCGTCTGCTAGGTTTCATTTGTCGCTCTGGTAGTTTTATCAGGAAAGTAAGATCTCTGAAGTCACTGTACTGTAGTTTGGTTAGATCTAGGCTTGAATTTGGTTGTATTGTATGGTACCCACACTTTGCTTATCTGATAGACATGTTGGAGAGAATTCAAATAAAGTTTCTAAGGTATTTATTTTATAAGTCACATGGTGTTTTCACATATTTAATACCTTACTCTGAGCTACTAGATATGTTTGACTTAGATAGTTTACGTAAACGACGGGATGTGTCAATGTTGGTGTTCCTTTACAAATTAATATCCGGTACTATTGATGATAGTGGCCTTTTGGCACGAATTAATTTCTTTGTACCTCGCCCCTCGTCTAGAAATAGAGCCTTGTTCTGTCCAGGAATCTCACGCACTGTTTTAGGGGCACAGGCTCCAGTAAACGCCATGATGCGTCTCTATAACGCAATTTCAACTGATGTGGACATATTTTCGTTGTCTTTGGCTTGTTTCACTAATAAAGTTAAGCTGACATTGTGTGAATAATTAATTTTGTTCTTAGGTATTAGTGATAAGTGATATTAATCGATATGTATTGCTTATTGATACTTTATTTTTTTCTCAATAGTGACTTGTTTTGTCTTATTATATTAATAATTATAAAAATATGTTGTTTTCATCATGTTATAGTTTGAAGTCTGAGTTATAGCTTTAAGAAAAAAGAACTTTTGAACTTTGTGCTGTGTAATACTTTTGGAATTGAGTAGTATGATTGTAGTTAGTTTTTAGTTTACTTATACAAGTATGTTTCCTTTTATTATTTGGTTTAATTTTGTAGTTGTGCTACATTGTAATTGGTGGTAACACTGTTATGTAGCAGTAAATAAATAAATAAATATTACAGGCACGGTAACTACCTCCGTGGATGTACTACTACTTAAAAAAAAAGTGGTGCAAGCGAGATTGTACTGTACTTGTAGCGAAGCTGACTGACTGTCAATTGTTTTGTGTTAAAAGTAAATATGTAAATAGCTATTTAGTCTTCGGAATAAACAATAACTTTCTGCATCATTTACTCAATAATAATAACTCTTAAAAACCATAATTTGGCTCTTATTAAATGTTATATTTTTCTAAACCAAGAAATATAAATTTATAATTAATTACATGAACATTATATATCAGGCAGCTAAAAATAGAACGTTAAGGATCAATGGGAAAGAAAAAGAATTTCGTTCTGCACAGACGGAATGATGTGGAATGATGTGAATATACGTAATTCATTCAGCTAATATTTTAGAGCATTTTTCAGAGGTAAAAACAATGCATATGTATGACACATTAGTTTTAAATTGCATTCATAACTATCAAGTTAAAATACAAATAATTACAATGAATTAATTGTTCAACGTCGAAACAAACATTTTGTCATAATCTTACTGGTTATTGACTCGTTGTTGTAGATTTATTAAGTAAATGTCAAGACTTTTATATAATTTTAATTAGTTTCTATTCATATGATAAAATGGTTTGTAAAGTAGTTTTGTCACCTTTCCCATCCGACGGTGAATTAAGAATGAGATTAAAGATTTAATTTTAAATGTATACACAATTTAATTTAAGTTGTTTTATATATTAATGAACGTATTTTGTAAATAAGCAATGATATTTATAGAATGTAATATAAAAATAATCTCAAGGATGAATGCAACAAGTTTTGTATGTGGCGTGATAACTGAAGGAAAAGATTTGAGCTTTGAGACTTGATATAATTCTTTGTTTAATATGGCTTCATATGTAGTTTGATTATAGTAAAAGGTAATTGAGAATCGTTTTCAAGTATGTCGTAGTTAAGATATTAACAGGCACAGACAAGAATGGTACATAAGAACTTACTAGCGAATTATAATGAAGAGCTACAAGACTAAGTGGCTAGCACACACGAGTCCCTGACCTTCCCTCACCAAAAAATTATGTATTTTAACACTTTATAACAAGTTTCTTTAAAATTAATTATTTTAGATATATTTAAATAACTTCATTGAAACTGATTAATTGGGCAATCATATGTTAATTTTGGTCTTAGGTTGCGTAGTTTTGGTTCATATCGAAATAACGCTGAAGTTGAATTACACATCATCTGACAGCTTGGTCTGACTATCCACATGTTTATTTACACTTGTTAACATAAAACAGAGCGAGAATGTCTCTTGTCTTTCACCTTCCTCATCATAAAACGCTAGTAAGTATAGAAGACGTATGGTGAGACAAGAGGCCAGTCGTAGGAGTGAGACAGTACTCGTAGTTACGACGAGGGAGATGGAAGACTTGTACAGCCAGGCACTCAGATGACATTTCTACATTTATAGGGATGAAAAATGCTATTAATATACCCACGCGGCGCTTCCCACACATTTTATTTACTCTTAGGATGTCACTAGTATTATTTCATATTATATTTTGTTTGTGAATAATACTGATGTATATTTAATTGTTAATGCTGTCTAGGCACTCATGACGTAAGCATCGTTAAATGGTTACTGTTGAAATTTATTTTACAATTAACGCTAAATAATTCATCAATATTAAATTCATTGATTTCCTTGAATAAAATGTGATTTACTTTCTTTTACTTACTATCGACAATATTATTTAATCAAAAATATTTAAAGAAGTAACCAAAAAATATTTAAAGGAGAATATTAATATGTTTTATTTTCTCAAAAATACATTCCATATTTCATATAACTTAACGTTGCTCTCATCAACCACTAAAAATACAGTTTACTCAAAACTATAAAAAAGCACTGACCTGCAAAAGTCAAAATTACAAATCTATAAAAATAAATATTACAGGTAAGTAGTTGTTGGGGTTGAGAAATTTAACATCTATAATAACACATCTGTACACTTTGAAACAAATTTTTAAGCAAATTAACAAAGTAAAATAAAAAATAAAAAGTTAATCACTTTATTTTAAATGTATTTAATTAATAACAACTGAGCTAAACAGGGACAGAGTCAGTCAAATAACCCCCCCCCCCCCCACAATTGTGTGTAACTTTTACTGAAATCAGAACATTACTATGGATTTTTTTATTTTGATTACGTACTATGAAATATAAGCATTTGAATTGTATCTGAAACCTAAAGCCCTTTCTATACGATAAATGATGAACCACAAAAGTCAACAGTCAATGTCTGTCCCAAACAGATTGTGTCAGGGAATGAACCCGCGGCAGTGGGGGAACGTCAACAGAGCGAAATGTACAAATCCTATTACCCACCTTTTGTTTATTTGCTCAACTCATCCCGTTATTTTTACTTCAAACAATGGATCAGAGAAACCAATACAATAAATGTTAACTGGTAAACAATACCTGAGCCGGCCGGTATTGATGGGTTCGTATTTGACAAACTGACTGAGAAATGGATAGGAAAGTCATTAAAGTGGAGAACAAAGTAGCAGTGTATATTCGATAAAATTTCACATATTATTAGCAGTAAATTATACAATAAACACGTTAACAACTGTGTCTTGATGGCAAAATTATAATTATTTCAGTATTTCCTGTAATTTTAACACATTATGAATAACTAAAACTGTTTAAGTTTCACTTTGCCTCGAACTGTTCATAACAACCGAACGACCTATTTCATTTATTTCAATACTATCAAATAGTAATAAAATGTATGATTTAATTATATGTGCCACTTGCATTACTAGCAAATTAAAACTGATAACAATCTATTAAAGTAAATATTACGATGTAATGCTACCTTCGAAATGGTTTACTAAAACATGTTTGCTGCAAAACCATTCGTAAACAGAACACAAACAAATAAAAGTAAATCCTATGAAGAAACCCCGACTGATGCTGCCACTCTAATTTGATAAGTCGACGTTTATAAGTTGAACTTGAAAAAAACTGGGCATGTTTCAAAACTATCCAAATTAATTTAATGAGAATAATGTTATTGAAATATCATCTACAAATCTTAAATCTAGTACAGTGAAAAGTATAAAATATTTAATTTCGTCAATTCAACAAGACCTTTTTTGTAAAAAAAAAACATTTTAACTTTTGTTATTATTATTATTTTTTTCTAGTTTTGCTATTATGAATAAGATATGAAATATCTGTGTGGTGTGTTAATTGATGAAATTATGCTGTGTATATGCTGTTTTAAATAAATAGTTTTTTATTTTTTACTTATCAATCTATGTATTTATTTCACCCAAAAAAAAACAAATTTAACGAGTTCTACCGCTATAAAAACATAAAGCTGGAACAGAGTTATATGTAAATCTAAGATTTTTTAGCAATCCCCAAGTTAGAAGTACTCAGCGGTAACCAATGAAAATGAAATGTCTATTAGTTTTGTGTTAACGAAGTGAATTCGTATCTGCTCATCCATAAATTCAGAGTTTATCGGTCGATTTAAAAACAAAAATGCTGTTATCTTTGTAGTGAAATCGTAAAATTGATTATTATGGTTTGAATGCGCTTGATTCGCTAAAAAGTACGTGGAATATTGCCAATAAAAGCGTGGTTTTAAAGGTTTCAGGATTAAAGTTAGTGACTCATTTCCGACCGTTTATAAAATCCATATTCTATTTTTTATATTTAATTCGTATTAATTAAATCCATATATTGACGATCGGCATCTAAAGAATAAATAAATAATTAATTAAAATAGCGTGATTTCTGAGTAGTTAAAGTTGTTTGTGTTGTTATTTCTGAGTAGTTAAAGTTGTTTGTGTTGTTATTTCTGAGTAGTTAAAGTTGTTTGTGTTGTTATTTCTTTGACAGTTACAGCCACATGTCGTCTGCAGTAGACATGAGTGGTCCTCTTCTTTACGTTCCGAACGTCGTTGTTGTAGCATTGATGCTTACAAAGTGGCGAGAGTTATCTCCGTATCGGACTTCAAAGAGAGCCTAAGAGCCACTTAAAACCCACTACAAAGGAGTCGAATAACGAGTTCAATTTACATTATCATAACAGATGTTGCTTTTGTAAATAAAGTTGTTAAAAAATCTAAATCCAGAAGCACAATAAGTTATTTCCAATTTCAGCGTCTTCTACCTTAATAGCTAAGGTAGTCGCTACATTGAATTTATTTCCATAAGAGCTATGTTCAATGAGCTTAGTGCTTCGTCATTTTGTCTGAAATTTTAATTTTTATATAGTTTGATAGAGCATAAAAGTTACTAGTTAATCCATTTTTTAATTTTCAACAAATATTGATTTGTATCAAAACAAATATTGAATTTTAATTTATTATTTTATGGTTTGTACGAAAATAAAACTGAAGAATAAAATTTTTAAAAACCCTTTGGTGACTTTTACGCTCTTTCTATGTAAAAATTATAATTTTCCAAAAAAATATTAAGTATTGATCCGCATTTAACACTCTTTATTGGAATAAATCCAACTGTCAACTATTTTTTGTTTATTTTTAAAATCATATAGATAATTAGAAAACTGGTTTTTAATACATCAAAAGTAAGCCAAGAGATAAAATTAAAATGCCATCTCTTTTTACTTGTTATGTTCTCCTTTAAAAAATATAAGGTTTTAAATTCTACGTTCGTAAATAAAGCTGTAAAATGTATTTGAATTTAATATGGGCCTTATGTAGAAACAAATCCAATAGCGCTGCTCGTGTAGCAGACTCTTAACAATATTTGACGTCTTTATTTATTTTTTATTTTCTATGAAGATTAGAAAATTCAAGCTTTTGACCATTTTAAAACATGCAAAATAAATGTCGTTGAATTTGAACTCCCATCAGTGAAAAGCAACAGATGCGCCTTCAACGAGATGAGAACAAACCGCCTGTAACTATGGCAACGGACGTAAGGGAATTCCAAAAAAAAAAACGTCTTAAGTAGTGTAATGAAATAGAATGACGGGACTCGTACCCTAATATCTAACGGTGAGGCTTTCAACATTAAATAATCTACTAAATTGCATTTAGAGTGTAATTATCTATGTTATCCAGCTTAGTTTAAGGTCTCACGAGTTTTTAATTGGCTATCGTGTTGGTAGCAATCAGTATGATTAGCTCGGAATGTTTTACTACTGAGTACTTTACAGCTTGGCTTTTCCAAACAAATATTGGTTCCTCGAGAACTCGAGAATCGGAAATATCCAATCACTTGACAAAACGAACTATTATGGCAACAAAATTGTCATTTATTGCACTGGAGATTGCTCTGGGATTTCCTCTCTTATATTACTGTGCATCCTTATTCAAACAAATTACACAATTAAAATTAATTCCGAGAACTAAAAGGTAAAGTGACAACTTGAAACTTCTAAGTAGTTTATATTTCCATTAAAACGATTCATTAAACATTAAAACAAATTGAATGACAATATAATAGGTTTTCAATTTTTTTTCAAGGAAATTCCATGGTTGTTAAAATAATTTTGTCATATTCGATGCGGGCATTTGCGTTATTTTTTTCTTGAATTTCGATTCTACTGATAAAAAGAATATATGATTGCTTCCAAATATGTGTTTCTTTATATCCGAATACGTGTTTTGACTCCCAACAATGTAGATTTAAGAGAGTAGGTATGACACTGTGTAATTTCCCAGAGCACACATAATACAGGGTGTGAGTGATACCACGTTTTTTAAGTGTCGGTCACTTGGTTCACGAATACATGTTCCAACTCCCAACAATATAGATTTACGACAGTAGATATTACACTGTGTAATTTCCCACAGCACACATAATACAGGGTGTGAGTGATACCACGTTTTTTAAGTGTCGGTCACTTGGTTCACGAATACATGTTCCAACTCCCAACATTATAGATTTACGAAAGTAGATATGACACTGTGTAATTTCCCAGAGCACACATAATACAGGGTGAGAGTGATACCACGTTTTTTAAGTGTCGGTCATTTGGTTCACGAATACATGTGCCAAATGCCATATTGTAGATTTACGAAAGGAAATATTAATTCATGGCATTTCCAAGACCATGCATAATATAGGGTGTGAGTCCTGCCTCGTATTTAATGTCGATCACTTGATTCACGCACACACGTTCCAACTCCCACATTGTAGATTCAAGAAAGGAGATATAACTCTGTGGCATTTCCAATATCATGCATAATACATGGTGTGAGTCTTAACCCATGTTTAGGTGTCGATCACTTGTTTCACGCACACGTTCCAACTCCCACAATGTAGATTTACGAGAGGAGATATTCCTCTGTGGCATTTCCAAGATCATGTATTAATACATGGTGTGAGTCAGACCTCGTGTTTAAGTGTCGATCACTTGGTTCACGCACACATGTTCCAACTTTCACATTGTAGATTTACGAGCGGAGTTATTACTCTGTGGCATTTCCCACAGCATGCATAATACAGGGTGTGAGTCTTAGCTTCGTGTTTAGGTGTCGATCAATTGGTTCACGCACACATGTTCCGACTCCCCAACATTGTAGATTTACGAAAGAAGATATTCCTCTGTGGCATTTCCAAGTTCAGGCATAATACATCGTGTGAGTCTTGGCTCGTGTTTAAGTGTCGATCACATGGTTCATGAATACATGTTTTGGCTTCCAACACTTTAAATATAGTAAATGTTGTTACAAATTATATTATACTTTCAAATATATTTTCCGCCATACATAAAATATTCATTTTAATTAATAGCATTGAAAATAATGGAGCAGTTTTCAGGTAATATTCATTTTATGTTAAACGAATAAAGTGTGAAATTAGTGCAAAAAGACATATACATTTTAAATGAAGTCTTTTATTTAGCTAAGGAAAACTCAGAGATAGAAAGATCCCTTTAGGATGGTTGATGGGTTTTGCTGTGGTGAAAGACCAAAATGGAAGACCAAAACATTCCAGGTTCTGTTAATACACGGTGAATTGTTGTTTTATAGGTAAAATTGGAACTATTCTGTAACTGTGTAACAATTTAAGCCATAATGTTTTTGTTCTAATAAGAGACATCCTTTCTGACCCCTATCAAATTTAATATGATTAATTAAAAGTCAATTTTTGCCAATACTGATATTGCTCATTGATACAGCCAATCGATCAGTTAAAATAATTGAAGGAAATTCAATGTTATTTGTTATTTGGTGGGTTAATACCAAAATACGTACAGTGGTATCGACCTACCCGCCCACCCATACACTTACAGTGGTATTGATGTTATTTGTTATGATTTGTTATTTACTTGTCACAATGTACTGTGCATTTTAAAATATACGTGTTGGTTCCTTTACTTTATCAAATAACAAATGTTGCAAGTTACTCTACTTTGACGCTAAATACAAATACCGAAGTGCTGTTGTTATTAGGGTGATACGTCTACTGAGGTCTAACCTTACAATGTGGCTGTAGCAGTACCTTCCATAGAGGTAGGATCCATACTGCGTGTAGCGTGCCGAGACTGTCACAAGCGATATGCGGCACCAACCTCTTAGCGGGGCCCACATCAGACAAATGTTTATGTTGAGTGAGGGTGGATCGTTTTGACCAATGTCAGCAGTAAGATACTTCACTTTTTATTTCTTTGAAATTCTAATGAAAATATATAGCTTGCTGGATTTAACACATCTTAGTCGATAAAATCATGTTAGTTCAGCCCACCGTTAGAACATGGATCAATTTCAGGATGCATCTTCTTTTAGTTTTTCTAGTAATGAAAAATCTTTTTCTTTAGATGAAATATTCTTAACGAACTTGTTGAAAATATTGACGAAAATACTCTTAGAATATATCAATATCGTAGCGCGGTCCACCATAATCGAATATAAATATTTAGGGTTGATCTTATCACCAATACTGTCCCTAAAATGATTTAATTTCTTTTAAAATGATGTAAAGAGTGTTTTAAAAAAATTTTTAAAGTGTAAAGAGCATGTAGCGGTCGAGCTCTATCAAGTGATATGCAGTATCACTCTATCAAGTATCATTACTTTAAGAGTCCACCATAGAGAACTTGTTTGTTGAGGATGAACCGTTTTAAACAATGCCTTCAGTAAACAAAACTGCGCAGCGCAACAGATGCGATTGTACCTAAGCCAACTAACACTTATTTTTCCAAACCTATAATTTTCTAGCCCCAAGAACTTTTAACATATTACCAAATAATAATAGCATTGAAAATAATGGAGCAGTTTTCAGGTAATATTAAGATTATGGCTTCTTAGTATAGATAACATAGAAGACTTATTATTTTTTATCATGAAATAATGATAATTTACTTTGACATTCATGCATATTTGTCTTGAAGTAATTTGTATTTTTGTGTGAGTGAATGTGTTTAATTAATGGTCAAATGTTCATATGTTTACTCAAAGTATTTTTACAATTTGTTTCTTTTATTGGAAATTAGAATATTTTTCTTTCAGATATTTTAGGATATTGTTTTCTAGTACTTAAAGTTTATTACTATATCATGGACATATAAATTGAAATAGAAAGTGTAATATATACAAAATAAAAACATATCTAATAATATATTATTTACAGGCTCTAGTTTTAAACATTATATAAACTAAAATATTTCAATTTGCTTATTTTATTATTGCATATTATATGGATTAACGTTTGGAAAATAAATACTATAGGTGTTATAAAATTGTTTAGTCACTTGAAAAAAGTTGCAGTAAAAAACTAAAAAATTACTTAGTAAAAAAAAACTAAAAAAAAAAATAAACGCTGCTGCTTGACTGCTCAGTAGACCTTAAACGGGAATATATCGTTCAGTTATTGACACAGACGCTGCTGCTTGACTGCTCAGTGGACCTAAAACGTGAATGTATCGTGCAGTTATTGACACAGACGCTGCTGCTTGACTGCTCAGTGGACCTAAAACGTGAATTTATCGTGCAGTTATTGACAAAGACGCTGCTGCTTGACTGTTCAGTGGACCTAAAACGTGAATGTATCGTGCAGCTATTGACATAGACGCTGCTGCTTGACTGCTCAGTAGACCATATAAAAGTGCATGTATCGTGCAGTTAATGACTCAGGCGCAGCTGCTTGACTGCTTAGTAGACATACAACGTGAATGTATCGTACATTTATTGACACAGATGTTGCTGCTTGACTGCTCAGTAGACCTAAAACGTGAAAGTATCGTACAGTTATTGACAAAGACGCTGCTGCTTGACTGCTCAGTGGACCTAAAACGGGAATGTATCGTGCAGTTATTGACACAGACGCTGATGTTTGACTGTTCAGTTGAACTAAAACGTGAATGTATCGTACAGTTATTGACAAAGATGCTGCTGCTTGACTGCTTAATAGACCATATAAATGTGCATGTATTGTGCAGTTAATGACACAGATGCAGCTGCTTGACTGCTCAGTATACCTAAAACGTGAATGTATCGTACAGTTATTGACACATAAGATGCTGCTTGACTGCTTAGTAGACCATATAAAAGTGCATGTATCGTGCAGTTATTGACACAAACGCTGCTGCTTGACTGTTCAGTAGACAATATTAAAGTGCATGTATCGTGCAGTCAATGGCACAGACGCTGATGCTTCACTGCTCAGTAGACCTAAAACGTGAATGTATCGTGCAGTTATTGACACAGATGCTGCTGCTTGACTGCTCAGTAGACCTTAACAAAATACATATATCGTGCAGTTAGTAGCATAGACACTACTCGGTTAACCTTATGAAAGGCAATGAATCGTGGACGCAGACAGTTCTGCCTGACTACTCGGTTATAAAACATGCATGAATCGTGCGATTGATGTCACAGTCGCTGCTGATTGACGGCTCAGTGGATCTTGAAAAGTTAAATATGAAAAGTATAAAAGTCACACAATTGCTGGTGAGATCCATCTTTTTAATAAGAGATCGTGACGTACAAAAGGTAGTAATTTCGTACAGTGTTAAATGTAAAGATAACTTAAGTTTTACAGTGATGGTAATAACACTGATACGAATATACCATTAAGGCCACAGACGATATTTGATATCAATATTTTAGTGGGTTACAGTGAATAGGACAATTTCGCATCAATTTATCTGGAATCAGTTGCAGATTTTGATATATCTAATTAGACTATAAGAATATCTAATTAGACTATAAGAATATCTAATTAGACTATTATATAAATACCTTTTTATCAAGCCAAATTATTTCATACATGATCTAATCTGAAAACAAAGAGCAATTTATGAATATTGTATACATATTATAGATTAAAATATATACATTAATTCTACTATAAAAACTTTAACTTTATAAATATAGCAATGATAAAGTCGGATTTATTTTTATTTATTTGACCTTAATGAACAACTAAAAATACTTCAAAATAGACATATACAATTATTTCGTTGAAACATTAATTTTAGTTAATAACCAATACAAGCAAATGTAGAAATGTGATGAAGTCTAAATGTTATGAGAAGTCTTTGAGTACAAGAGTATATAACTTCTGAGGAGACCTTCATGAGAACCTCCACTTCAAGATGGAATAATTTATGAGGGCCTTAATCGCTTTTACTAACTGGTATACCTCAGGGCACCATTTTCGTTCCCTACTCAATTTGGTTACCAGAAATACATGACGTTCATTAACAAGGGAGAGGGATTGGTGTGTAGTACATTTTTGGGTTCAACGAACAGGCATTATCTTAAACAGTTATTTTATGCCACTTGGGGTGTTGTAGAGTTCATGCAGCTCAGAAAGTAAAAATACCTTTGGGAATTTATCTTTTCAATTCCTGAATATTATTAATGTATCGTGAGGACCATATTAATAATATTCAGGAACGTCCAAACAATAACGCCTCAAGACTATGAACTACGATACACCACAGAGAAACTTCCAAACGTTCTCATAGGGGATGATGCTTAGAAGGACTTGACCCCAGCAAAAACAAACTTTAACTACAGCTTGTCAATGGCTCGAAGGACTGTGGAGTGCGCTTTTGGGATTTTGTATGCGATCACATGTATGTTATCACAATTAATGTATCTTTCTGGAAGTTTTCAGTTGAATTTCAGTCTAAGAAAACCCATTATTAGATTGGAGAATGGAAAAAAAATAGTTGCCAGCATTCTAATTGAGCTTTCATATACAAGTAATTTATTTCTTCTTTATAAACAATAATCGAATATGTTTATATTCTTAGTAAATAAATTTAAATTAGAGAATGAATGAACTAATCTGTTCCCTATCATAAAGAATCTAATAGATCTGACATATTAACATACACCACTCTCCAACTATATTCATATGATATTGAACCAAAATAATTAAAATACGTCATTATTTTTATAAATTAATTATCTTTATATAAGAACATGTGTAATTGGTTATAATTATAAAGAATTAATAATTGGTCGGTAGCGTAGTTGGTTCAATCCCAGCTTCATGTGCTAAAGGTTCTCAGTTCGATCCCAATCAGAGTCAATACATTTTGAGAAGGATCAGCTGATAATCACCGGCTGTTCATTTGTCATTGGGCTATTAATTAATGACACTTTCTGAGGAGTAGTCGGTCTTAGTTTGTAACAATGACCCACATTCGCTCATCTACACTCATCACATTCATTCGAAATCCATATTCGCCCATATCTTGACGATCGGCGTCTTATGAATAAATAAATAAAAAATAAAATATATTATCACAATAACACAAATGTGATACAGCAATTGTTTCAAATTGTACAAACTACATTTATGTATTTCATACCACGATGGTTGTGTGCGTACAGGGTATAGAAGTTCAGGGCACGAGAGACAGTTCAGGAAACCTACCCCTGATGCGTGCCAAGATCGTTACATTTCGTGTAAATCCCTTTACGTAGACATACCATACAATGTAATATGTATTGGGCACTTAGACATATCTTTGATGTCATTTTTGATTTTTTAAGGATATTCGTCCGAATTATAGAATTAGTCAAATTAAAACGACGTTATAGTCGCTTGAACAAATTAAGAGTTCCATTACGTTGTGACAGTACGCAATAAGAACTCCATTATGTTGTGATAGTACGCAATAAGTGCTTCATTACGTTGTGACAGTACGCAATAAGTGCTTCATTACGTTGTGACATTACACAATAAGAGCTGCATTACGTTGTGATAGTACGCAATAAGTGCTTCATTACGTTGTGACATTACACAATAAGAGCTGCATTACGTTGTGACAGTATACAATATGAACTCCATTATGTTGTGATAGTACACAATAAGTGCTCTACTACGTTGTGACAGTACGCAATAAGAACTCCATTATGTTGTGACAGTACACAATAAGTGCTCCATTACATTGTGACAGTACACAATAAGTGCTTCATTACGTTGTGACATTACACAATAAGAGCTGCATTACGTTGTGACATTACACAATAAGAGATCCATTATGTTGTGACATTACACAGTAAGTGCTCCATTACGTTGTAACAGTACAAAATAAGTGCTTCATTACGTTGTGACAGTACACAATAAGTGCTCCGTTACGTTGTGACAGTACACAATATGAGCTACATCACGTTGTGACGGTACACAATAAGAGCTCCATTACGTTGTGACAGTACACAATAAGAGCTCCATTACGTTGTGACAGTACACAATAAGAAAAGAGAAAATATTCCCCAGTTATAGTTCTAAATTAACCATCTGTTGATCAGAAATAAGAATAATAGATTCAAAAGTAACAATACAATCAAACAAAATTACTATGTATATTACAATCACATATTTAATACAAAGTTTATCCTTAAGTAAAAGCGTAAATCTATTTTAAGGGATCACAAAACTGTAAGACGAGATTGCCAACAAAGAGTCGTCTTGACCAAGTGGCCGGTTAAAATAACGACAACAACTTGAGAACCTCTTGCTGTAAACGTTACAAGAGCTCACAAAACGCCGGCAGCGAAGGGTTGGCGCTCGCTACACATATCTTCATCAACATGATCTGGTTTGTGCGGTGTTCTCTCTTACATTTATCACGAACTCTCAACCCATTATACGAAAATATGTATATCTATTTATTTAATAAACTACTTTATGACTATTTATTCGAATTGTTATTAATAAACGTGGATTACATATATATATATATATATATATATATATATATATATATATATATATGCATCCTTGTGTATTTCAATATTGTTCTGATATGTCCATTGAGAAAATCGATGATATTTTAAGAAAACTTATTGAGCTTTCTTGTCTACTTGTTTAAAGTGATTTGTAGAGGTAAATGACTTTCTTTGACACTAATAGTGCCCTGAGATATGTAGATTGTTTTCTTATTGCCACTTTAATGAACTTCATTACCAGTTGAAATAATTACGAAGAATATTACCAAGTGAATCCAACCTGCTTACAAAGACACACTCTATACAGCTTCTGCAATGATATCTAACAGGTACTGCTACATGTGGACAGGCCATTGTTCTCTCCAGCTACTTTCTCCGAGTCTCCATTATTACCAAGCACATGGTATAGTACGCGCGCTGAAGGTCCGGCCTCCTGGCTGGCCTACTAGTCATATAAAAACATCGACTCTGAGCGAGGCGGTCACAGACAGATCGTAAAGGGTGATTGTTCACGCGTTTACGGAGTATTTGTATTTTGCTATTTCTTATAATTATAAATATAATTATAATTAGAGCAGTATTTAAAATAAAAACATCAAATAGGTTAAGAATTTGAAAGTTAACAAATTAAAACATATATCAATAACAACAATTAAATATATATTATAAAATATACAAAATTATAAATCAGTTAATAACTTTAATTGAAATTAAGTAACTAAGAAATATATACTTCTTACTGTCACTAACAAAAATATTTCTGTGATTTCCTGAACCGTTAAATACATATAATTTTAATTTTAATTGGTTCAAAATAAAAATGAGGAGTTGGGAGTGACTCGTCAGTATTATAAAACTCATGGACGGTTCTTCTAACAACACATTTGTCGAAATCGTCTAGTTCTGTCACTGTTCTTTTTCTCTTGTATTTTTTGAGTTGTGAACGAATACTCTCTCTCCGCTGAAGTGTCCAATAAACACTTTTTACGCTGAGTTTCCTTTATAAGAGTTTTTGAAACGCCACATGCAACTGCAGTTCGTTCTAACGATTTTTTACGGGGATTCGTTGTTCATCTCTTAATTTGGCCTCATTCACCTTTAACTCACTTACTCTCCAAATATTGTCCCTACCCTGACTTCTAGTAGTTTTTCCTTGAGCTAATTTAGGAATAAAGTAGCCATAGTTGAGGCAGGAATCACTAAAGGAATAAACTATTTAGGATTTACGTTCACTAATTTTACAACCTTAAGAGTCTGCAGAGGCTGTCGGCCATGTTGGTTTTAATCTCATTAGAACGATGTTTTTTCGAACTGGACAAATGATCACGCGTGTCCAAATTTAGCAGTTATTTTTAAACGGTATTTTCCAAACAAATTGTATTTGATCAAGAGTAAAATTACTCGTTGAACTGCTTTGTGGATTCATAATTAGTTTAATAGAATAAATACAAAATTATTTACTTTGAATTTTTTATTTTCATCTTTTTTTCAAAACTATGCGTATATATTCATAATATCAAAAGCAAACCCAATGCGCAATATGATAGCATTTTAAATGACACCTCATACACAACTTTTAATAAAAAAATAATGATAAAAATATGGATTCAAAATAACGTTGTTTTAATGAAAATTAAACCAGTATGGCCGACAGGCTCTGCAGACTCTTAACACACTTAAGGGCAGTCTGACCGAAGAATTTCTTTTTTGTGATTTTTAGTTTATAACACTTTATTTTTCTTTGGAATCTCCTCTTTCTAACGATATATAACACATATGGTACAGAAAATTCTAAATAAGTGAAAAAAATTATTTAAAATAACCTTGCACATCAAAACTGCCCGAACTCTGCCCTAAAACCGATGACACTTGGTGCAAGTTTGTAAAAGCAACCCGTGAAAATGATACCTATGACCACACCAAGCACTTCCATTTGCCTGAGGTGATACTTCAAGAGATCAAACCTATATTCAGGGATCTTGCCAAGCCAGAACTGTTGCAAAAATGTCTCAGAGATAAATCCCAAAACCCCAATTAATCTTTGAACAATGTTATCTGGAGTAAAATACCTAAAAGAACATTTGTAA
Source organism: Stictocephala bisonia (assembly GCA_035578905.1). Lineage (NCBI taxonomy): Eukaryota > Metazoa > Arthropoda > Insecta > Hemiptera > Membracidae > Stictocephala > Stictocephala bisonia. Next base: position 518,802 of record JAQJVL010000486.1, read on the forward strand.
ATCTTGAAACCCTGAAATTTTGTGTATTTGAAACTGTTTTGACATTCAACAGTGGACACTTAGCTAAAGTAAAATTGATGGAACACTTAGGCTTACAAATTGGAAGGAATTTAATTCAAACTGCAAGACGTCTTGATTTCGACCGTGTTTCCAAAGCTGGAAAAGCTGTTTCCGATATGAATAAAAAAATTAGACAGTCAAGAAATGTTGCCAAAAGGACGTTAGAGGACTTGTATGAGGCAGAAGATGATCCAGACAATCCTAGTTACTGTGCTGGACATTATTAAAAGTAAGAAAATTTATTTATTACATATATTTTTTTGTTTTTTGCTGTTTACCGAAACTTAAATCTTTTAAAACTGTATGTTGCATAAAACCTACACCGATTGAGATATCTTAATGAAATTTTTAACACACATTCCTTGGCTAAAATACTAGTGCCGTAAGAGAGGGTTTTGGGATATAATTATCCTAATTTGATTTTAAAATATTTATATGTTAAAATTTTAAATTTTTAAACACAAAAATTAAAAAAATTCATAGTTTATTTATTAAAAGAAAAAAACTAAAAACCTCTCCTAGGGCACTAGAAAAATACATGATCTTCAAAATAAAAGCAAAAGCAGTAAGCTATCTTAAATAGTTTTCAAGTTATGCAACATATAGTTAACATTGCGTTCTTATGGGAGTCGGGCTCCCCTTAAGGGACACACAAAAAATTACAAACTGACTTATTACACTACAGTAGTTAGATGAAAACAAACATATAACTAACTAAATAATTGTTTATCGTACGCTTGAGTAAAAATTCTTAAAACGCTAAACCACAAGCCAATATATCGCACGTAGTCTGGAAACGTACTGAATGTGCATCCGTAGGTAACAATTAACGTAACTTATTTTAGAAGCAAGGATGGAAAAGACTGCTAGCGTGGGAAAGTCTGACAGTAGCGAATGTTTCCAGGACTGCAGGCATGTTGGGCCCTCCACTCGTCTCCTCTCTATCACCGCTCGGCGGGCTCGAGGCCGGACCTTCGGCGCGCGGTCTAGTTGTCACTTCGGGATCTATCCAGAAACTAACATGCTTACACTCGTTACAGCTTCTGTAATGACACATAACTGCCTCTGCTACAGGTGGACGGGCCCTTGACCTCTCCAGCAACTTTCTCCAAGACTCCAGACTCACCAATCAGGTGCTACGTAGTTGTCGCTTCCAGATCTCTCCAGACACTAACATGTTTACAGAGACACACTCGTTACAGCTTTTGTAATGAGACATAATGGCCTCTGCTGCAGGTGGACTGGCCCTTGACCTCTCCAGCTGCTTTCTCCGAGTCTTCGTCTTACCAACCAGATGGTACGTAGTTGTCACTTCCTGATCTCTCTAGACACTACAATGATTACAGAGACACTCTCGTTACAGCTTCTGTAATGGTACATAATGGCCTCTACTACAGGTGGACTGGCCTTGACCTCTCCAGCTACTTTCTCCGGCTCTGCAGACTCACCGACCATGTGCTACGTGGATGTAGCTTCCAGGTATCTACAGACACTTACATACTTACAAATTCACACTCGTTACAGCTTCTGTAATGACATCTAACAGCTACTGCTATATGTTGACTTTTCCTCTCTAGCTACTTTCACTGAACCTCCAAACTCACCGACCAGGTGTTACGTAGTTTTAATTTCCAAATTTCTCCAAATACTACTAACATGTTTACAGAGACATTCTGTATTGAGGTACTGTATTGAGGCGTCACAACTACTCCTGCAGGTACATTGATCTTTGACGTTTCCAGCCACTTTCTCCAGACTCTCAATAGAGGCTGGTCAGGTGGTAAGCGGTAGTGTACTAAGTCATTGTTAGCTCTCTCCAGACACCTACTTACAAAAACCTTGATGTTTGGGATTTATTGAACAATTTAAACTAGCTACAACTTTAAGTAATTATTAATCGAATTATTGGAACTTTTACCTATCATTTTTGTTGGGTACGAATATTGTGGGTTTTTAGGTACATACTAATTTAAGGTTGATAATGCATTGATATATTAATTGTGTACATTTACACTTATCTTACAACTTATCTTAAACACTATACAGTAAATTGACAGCAGTTTCTTTTTTAACTTGTGTGTTATTTTATTAAATGCATCTATTTGGATGCACGTACTGCCTATTCCTCTATATATTCTAGGTGTAAATGAGATTAACCCCATAAGTTAGCCACACCCGGTTTCCTAATTAACTTTTCTGAAAGAACCTTAAAATCAGCCCCTTACCCTCCCCGCCTTCCAACTCAACTATGAAGGGAGTTAATGACATTTGGGAGGGTAGGACTACTTGAAGACGTACTTCACAATTCATTATGAATGTCATTACCCTCACACCATTCGATTAAAATAATTTAGCTAATACAAACAAGAAGTACGAAATGTAGATAGATGTCTATGGAGTAATTTTTATTAAATATAGGAAAAACATCCGTGTGGGTGAATTTCAGCCCTCCAATGTTATTTGGAAGTGAGGTACCGTGTACAGGGGTTTTCACTTTTATACTGTACAAGAACGATAAAGGTACTTTACTATAAAAATATAAATGTTTGGTTTGTTATACCAAATGAATATAACTGTCAACCAAACATATGCTATCAGCTAATAACGATAGAATTTCAACACTTATGAGCCAGGTGACACGTTTAATTTTCAATCACTAATCACTCACATATGGGTTGGGAGGGGGGGGGGGTGATAGCTCTCAATTCTGTTTGTACATTGACTTCTAGAGCCCTTCACTTTAGAGCCAACCGCTCCAACTGACAGACCAGTCCCACGAGGCTTTCCGGACACATGGATAAATATATAGTGTTAAATGTACAACATAGCGTGATGGTAACCCCAAACGGGCAATGCCTAGGGGCTGCGATTATTTATCAAAATACATTTGTAATTTGAATATATGTTTATATGAATGTTGTAATTTTGATAAATAAAGAATTATTATTATATTGCCACATTAGATTACATAAAATTGATTTATTGGTTTTTTTATGTAATTATTTTTGTAATTTTTAGAAAAATTTTCACTTTTTTATGGGTTGATTCATTTCTTCACTAACCCAAGGGTCATTCGATGAGGGCCTATACCTTTATTGATAACACATTAAATATAAATAATATGTAAATATTTATATATATTACGGTATATAAAATAGGTCAGCACCAGTTATCCATCCGGTATAAAATAGGTCAGCACCAGTTATCCATCCGGTATAAAATAGGTCAGCACCAGTTATCCATCCGGTATAAAATAGGTCAGCACCAGTTATCCATCCGGTATAAAATAGGTCAGCACCAGTTATCCATCCGGTATAAAATAGGTCAGCACCAGTTATCCATCCGGTATAAAATAGGTCAGCACCAGTTATCCATCCGGTATAAAATAGGTCAGCACCAGTTATCCATCCTGTATAAAATAGGTCAGCACCAGTTATCCATCCGGTATAAAATAGGTCAGCACCAGTTATCCATCCGGTATAAAATAGGTCAGCACCAGTTATCCATCCGGTATAAAATAGGTCAGCACCAGTTATCCATCCGGTATAAAATAGGTCAGCACCAGTTATCCATCCGGTATAATTCATTGTTTAATGTGGTGGGAATCAATTCCTGTAAAGTCGGCGAAATTGTCCATTATACTGCATTGAATAAAGTCTTGGGATAGCATTGTTCGTAGTAAATTATGCAAATAAGTAAACTTGAACCAACACAAGTTGTTGCACTAACTAAGAGGTGCAACAACTTGTTTATCGATTGCCATGTTTATCGATTTCAGTAAACCACTGTTACCATTCTCAGACCATAAGCAAATACAAACGACACAAAAAATAACTTGTGAAGTATAATTATTGTTCAACATATAGATATTAAAACTATAGAAATATGCTTCATGTAATAGCCTATTTTAATTTTCATAATTTATTTTGTTTGGGTTAAAATTAAATTAAACTTTAAGACCGTTTGACAATTATGAATTTATCTGTAGTTTATTTATTGAAAGTCCAACTTTATGGGCTAAAAGATTTCATTTCGATCCCAATCAAACTCATAATAAATTTAAAATGGATCAGCTGGTGACCGGCTGCTTATTTGTCACAGGACTGTCACTCGGTGAACCTTTCTAAGTAATATACCAGTTACTTAGTAACAAAGACTACATTCGATCGTACAAATTCATCAGACTCATTCAAAATATCCAAATCACCCATATCGTCGTCTTAAAGAATAAATATAAACAAGATGATACAGTAAAGGTATAATCAAATATTGCGTGAAACGCATTCGAATGTATCTTAAATGTTATGATTCCTTAAAATGGTTCTAAACAAATCTTTAAATTGCTTTATTAATCAAATTTAAGTCCTAGGCCTTAAGTTAAAGCTAAATCTATATTGAATATTTGTTTAATGACACTGCGTTATCACAAAAGATAATATATCTAGACAAATTAAGATTCCAAACAAACTGGACATTTCACAATTAAAATTTGCATAAAGGAAATATAAAGTGAATGCTTCAAAACAATCGCTATTTAAAATAAAATCTACCTTTTCACAGTTAATATTTGCACGGAGGCAATATAAATACACAATGCCGACCCTTTGTCTGCCTCGGCCCAATTATGAGAGAACGTTGGCCGGGGAATTGGATGGTGGGGGGGAGGGGTGAATAGAGTGACTGAATATCATCCCGAGGAATGGTTGCACCGTCACGTGCTGCGTATCACCTTGGCCTGGACCAGCTGATAACACCAACTGCAGTGTTCCACAACCGATACTCCCTAACTTGATTCCACGGTTTACAACAAATTTCTTTTTGAATATGCTATTATGCTATTACGAGTGTATTAACCCACAATAAATTTAGGGTGTTTCAAAGTTATTAGGGATCACTTGGGGTCCAAGATGTAGGAGTCATATCAAAATTTTAAATGGGAACGTGGTCTTATATATTACGTCTTATATATGTTGTATCATTGTCATTTACAACACCATTTCAAGCTAAATTGAAGCACAATCAGAATTTAAAAAGGGTGTGCTGTTCTTTAGTTGATTATTTTGTTATTTTATATAACTGGTCATCGCCGATGTATTTTGTTAATTTTCAAAAAAATATCGTACCTCTTTTATAAGTACCCTAAAAACACGAATATGGTTTTGTTTTAACAATGACAAATCAGTTATATTTAGGAAATAAATGCCCAATGACCAATTAAATTAAATGGAAAAAAATTAAAAAGTAAAGAACGACAAATCGTTTTAAAATTCTGATTTTGCTATTGTTTTTAGCTGTAAATGGTGATCTTAAATGACATATATGACCTAGTTCTCATTTAAAATGTTTAAGTTTACTCCTAGATTGTGGGCCCAAGTGATCTCCAATAACATTGAAACACTCTAAATGTAGTGTACGTCAGTATTTATTTATTAACGGAATATTCCAAAAGCAAATTGTTTTTAAAGCTGTGGAAACTAGTTGGTGTAACTGACTTAAAACTCACGCTGTACATGTATATATTTAAGAGCAGTAAATTAATGTATTGTAATCTTGAGTAATACACAAACATCCGTTACTGTGCTAATATACATGTAGTTAACATGAAAAAAATGCTTCAGAACAATATGATTAGTAAATTTGTAGACGATTTACAACGCTTCAAGTATTTTAAAAAACAAACTCAAAGTTTCGACAGTTGTAAAATCCATATCTTCTTCAGGTGTTACTTATTACATTAGCTTATATTCAAAATGTAATTGTATGAGTACAGTTTCAATTAACTCATTACAATCATTAATCTTCTGAATGAAAATCATGTAATATATTTCTCACATTTATGTAATCTTATCATTCAAACAATATAAAAATCTAATGGTGTCTGTGTGTGTGTGTTTGTGCGTTCGTGCGTTCGTGCGTGTGCGCGCGTGTGCGTGTGCGCGTGTGTGCGTGTGCGCGTGTTTTGAAATTCCATCAGGAAGCCACCCCAGGTGCTCTAAGAAGTATCAATTCAACCCCTATTGCAATATCAATTTGACAATTAATTGTTTATAATAGTTTTTGTCATTAATTAGCGGTTGGAATAAATAAACAACTTACGTAGTTCTGAAGTACATACTGGACCAAACCTAACCACAAACACAGTAACTAGAAAAGACTAGGTATCATGACGAGGCTGCGCAGTAGATTGTGACGTCACATGGGCGAAATCACCTGGTTTGATTATTCGATAAAATACCGGCAACTAAATCTACCAATTACATGGAAGCATTCAACTATATAATAAGCAAGCTACTTACCACTTAGCTGGAATTGTAAACTACGGGAATTATAACAGTATTTTTGTGTTTGTTGTTGCCATTTCGCCCATGTGACGTCATAAGAGATGCTTGTGATACCTACCGTCTTCTTTCCCAGGGGTACGTGACCACAACGCACTTTTGCAATATACAGATGCCAGTAGGTACATGTTTTGTATTACTGAATACAATAAGCACAATGTAAATCAACGTGCATCCCGTACGAAGGACGGATACTGTGCTAGTTTCACGTTAAATACTTGCTAATGACATTTATAGAGAATGCGTACTTTGTATAATACACAATTAAATAAGTACTATTGGTAACTAAGCTGAAACGTCGGTAAAATACTTAAAATAAACAATTTGTCTAATCTGGAATATAAAATAAAAACAATATTAAATAAACTTGTTGTTTAACCTGGTTAACTTATTGTTTAAAGTCGGTTCTGATTCCGTGATATCTGTCAAATCAGCAACATACTGCATTAACAAAGTCTAGGAATAGCTTTGTACACAGCAAACAAAATATGCAAACATCACTTTAGTCACAATTATTGTTGTCCTCTATTTGATTTAATGGCACCAATTCATGGCTTAAATTTGATTACTATTTTCTTTATTTTATATACAAATCTACAAGGGGTGTTTGGTTTACTTTTTATTTACTTAGTTTTTATATATTAAATCACTTTATACTCGTTCTTCGGTTCACGTAAAATCACACAGAACAAGTGCACAATAAATGTGGATAGTAAATATTCCATATTTTTTATATATTAAATACGAGTTATTAATACATCAATATACGAGTATAAAATCAAGAGGTTCCTATCATCCTTTTTGAATTTGAATGTTGGGTTTTTACATATAAGAAAAATCATTTACAGATTTTGCACGATTGTAGTCTTTATGTAGTGGGACTATGATAACTCTTATTTCTTAATTAGTGCATTAATTAGATGGATATAAACCTATTATTATGTCTTTTTATTTATAGTTTAATTTATTCATTAGATACCAGTTTTTATGAGTAAACTTTGTATCAAAATAAACGCCTATTTGTTAAATACTTAGGTTGTGAACGTGATATGTATTAAATAGCTATAAATATTATGTTCCTTTTTTTTAAGGAACATCCCGACATATTACTTAATAGTTTTCATACTTAAAAGTTTCATCATTTAAGGTCCTCAATCAATTGGCGAAACAATTCCCATAAAATATATTTAAACTATTGAAAAGTAAAAGTGGTAGGTGGTGATATTGTATAGTGAAGATGAAATAAATAATAAATATACATTATTAACTCAATAAATAGGCTTTACATTCAACAAATGAGTGTTTGCCTTTTTTACTTAAAAAATATATTATTTGTTTGACGATGATTTTTTTTTTCTTTTTTTATAGTTACGTAATCATAAATCAATATCTCTTGATATACGAGTAGTAAAACCTCAAGCCAGAATGTTTTCAAAGTGAAAAGTACAATGAGGCTAGTAAAGTACAATGAGGCTAGTAAAGTACAATGAGGCTAGTAAAGTACAATGAGGCTAGTAAAGTACAATGAGGCTAGTAAAGTACAATGAGGCTAGTAAAGTACAATGAGGCTAGTAAAGTACAATGAGGCTAGTAAAGTACAATGAAGCTAGTAAAGTACAATGAGCCTAGTAAAGTACAATGAAGCTAGTAAAGTACAATGAGGCTAGTAAAGTACAATGAAGCTAGTAAAGTACAATGAAGCTAGTAAAGTACAATGAGGCTAGTAAAGTACAATGAGGCTAATAAAGTACAATGAGGCTAGTAAAGTACAATGAGGCTAATAAAGTACAATGAAGCTAGTAAAGTACAATGAGGCTAGTAAAGTACAATGAGGCTAATAAAGTACAATGAGGCTAGTAAAGTACAATGAGGCTAATAAAGTACAATGAGGCTAATAAAGTACAATGAGGCTAGTAAAGTACAATGAGGCTAGTAAAGTACAATGAGGCTAGTAAAGTACAATGAGGCTAGTAAAGTACAATGAGGCTAGTAAAGTACAATGAGGCTAATAAAGTACAATGAGGCTAATAAAGTACAATGAGGCTAGTAAAGTACAATGAGGCTAGTAAAGTACAATGAGGCTAGTAAAGTACAATGAGGCTAGTAAAGTACAATGAGGCTAGTAAAGTACAATGAAGCTAGTAAAGTACAATGAGGCTAGTAAAGTACAATGAGGCTAGTAAAGTACAATGAGGCTAGTAAAGTACAATGAGGCTAGTAAAGTACAATGAAGCTAGTAAAGTACAATGAGGCTAGTAAAGTACAATGAAGCTAGTAAAGTACAATGAGGCTAGTAAAGTACAATGAGGCTAGTAAAGTACAATGAAGCTAGTAAAGTACAATGAGGCTAGTAAAGTACAATGAGGCTAGTAAAGTACAATGAGGCTAGTAAAGTACAATGAGGCTAGTAAAGTACAATGAGGCTAGTAAAGTACAATGAGGCTAGTAAAGTACAATGAGGCTAGTAAAGTACAATGAGGCTAGTAAAGTACAATGAGGCTAGTAAAGTACAATGAGGCTAGTAAAGTACAATGAGGCTAGTAAAGTACAATGAGGCTAGTAAAGTACAATGAGGCTAGTAAAGTACAATGAGGCTAGTAAAGTACAATGAGGCTAGTAAAGTACAATGAGGCTAGTAAAGTACAATGAGGCTAGTAAAGTACAATGAGGCTAGTAAAGTACAATGAGGCTAGTAAAGTACAATGAGGCTAGTAAAGTACAATGAGGCTAGTAAAGTACAATGAGGCTAGTAAAGTATAATGAGGCTAGTAAAGTACAATGAGGCTAGTAAAGTACAATGAGGCTAGTAAAGTACAATGAGGCTAGTAAAGTACAATGAGGCTAGTAAAGTACAATGAGGCTAGTAAAGTACAATGAGGCTAGTAAAGTACAATGAGGCTAGTAAAGTACAATGAGGCTAGTAAAGTACAATGAGGCTAGTAAAGTACAATGAGGCTAGTAAAGTACAATGAGGCTAGTAAAGTAATTAGTAAGCAACAAAATATAATGTATTACGGTTGAAATATTGACCTTTATAATAACATGTACTTGAGTATGAAAATCAAAACATTTTTAATACTTAACAAACAATATCCTATTCCAAGGTGGTGATAAAATTAAAAATTAAGTGAGAGACTTTCAATGCAAACATATATTTAATTAAAATTTATTATTAAATGTTTCCCAATAACGAAGTGTGGTATTTCTATTTACATTCCAAACGATTGGAATCCAACTTCCAGCAGGATTATTTCAATTTGCTAATATTTTATCACTTTTATTGGGTGGAAAAACAGTTTGTTGCAGGGAATTAAAATATAATTACAAGCAGAATGCTTCAAAATATTTGTTTCATTTTTATTGATACACTGAAATTTGTTTCAGTATTTGTTGTAACTGTAAAATGATTTCTCGCTGATTACAAACATGACACGTGTAACATTTTGTTTGATTGTAAAGGATTGATTTTAAATTTATATTTAAATTGTATTTCTTTCTATGAACAATTTAAGTTTGTAAACAATAAAGTAAAAATTAAAACTTTTTTCAAAGTTCAACTACCATAGCACTCTAAACTACTGAGTAGAAATTTTTCAAAAAAACTGTACGAACTGTTAATTAATCTATTGTAATTAAGTTTCTATATGCCAAATGTATTGATAGGTGTTAAAGTGCCCGTTTCCTAAACCCCCGAGCCACCGCTGGGCAGTCGGCAGCCACAAAGTAGGCACACTGTCTTACCGTCAGCGGACCAAAACACGTTCTTCTGTTTCATCTATACAGTCCACGTTTTTTATTATTATAATAATTTATAATGAACACACTATGATTAATGAAGGTCCAATCTAGTTTAACATAAGGCAATATTATAGTTTTTGTCAATTGTACATCGTCATGAATGACATGTAATTTCACACTTTTAAATGTAAACAAATAATAAAAATGCTCCGTTTTACGTAATGAGCGGCCATATCTAAGGGGCCAATACGGACTGTGTGATGGCCTTGATCCTGGTTTGATCACAGTTTTTGCCCTGCCGCTCCTGTGCTTCGGAAGTTACGTTAAGCCGTTGGTCTGCAGGTTAATTGTTATAGAAGGCTTCTTTGCCCTAACTTCGCTTAGTAAATAAGACAATCTTTAACGTTTTTAATTCATGCTCCAATCGAATAGTTCATCATCTATCAAATTACACTTTAAATTTTGCAATACGATCTTTAATACGGACCGAATCCTTAAATAGAAACGCGTGCTTTTGGCTTCTGACGTGAAGCGAAACGGTTCCCTTAGTGGAATAAACTGAAAGTTTAAAAAATCTTACTTCCAGTAGATTTACAGAAGATGTATATTTTTATAAAAATAATAATAATCAGAATTCATAGAAAGAATTGTCAAAACCACTTTTATTAATTTTGCTTAGAATTAAGGATTTAAGCAAGTGTGAGAAATAACAGAGTTGGCCGTCCTGAGACTGCACCGCCCTAATCTAATCGAGTAATCGATAGATCGACTGTGTTCAATTGATTATGGCAGCACTCATTGATTATCGTGCGATCGTTGTTGATTCTTCCTGACCTTGGTCGCTCCATGCCTCATGGATCGTGGGTTCGCACTGTACAGGTGTCTTCATCTGTGCTTACGACATGGAAGACCCTGATGACAGAGGACGCGCAATACTACCTTAACACTGCGACCTTGGCTAGAAATATTCTTCTGCACCAGCATGTCTGAACACTGGTTACTTGATATTGTATCTGTTAAGCCACGTTAACACCGGCATTGACAACATTGTGCGCAACACTTCCTCACGATTATAAACAATTGATGATTGATTATTAGTGTAGGGGATTATAATCAATACTGATGTATAATTATAAACAGGGAGTTGTGTATATGTACAGTAAGATTTTTAACAATGTATATATATCTTACTATTTGAGCACATTGTTAGTAACAAACAATGCTAAAATTTGTCATTGGAATAAATAAATAGCATCACAATTCAACTAATTTATTATCTGGTGTTAACTTACCTTTATGTTATCTTTCAACTCATCAATTCAAGCCACACAAAATTCAGGTATAATTACATAAATTGTTGATTTTGACCCTTTAAACAAGTGACTGAGACTAGAGTAAGAGTCTCCGCTAGCCAAAAATCTCAAGTCTTTCTCGTGCAGCAATTAATTGCTAATCTATAATTGGTATCGCGTTTCGCAATTTTAGGTCCAATAGCTGTGAGTAAGTTTTCAAACTCACTACTTGTTTTTAACAAGTAGGCAAGAAGTTTTTAACACTGCCGTCACACCTCAACTCGCCTGACAATGGATCGACATCATCTTGATTTTAAATCAGAAAGTAGGTACTTCCACTATACACAGACCTGGTCCTAAGAGAAGGCCTTACCCAAAATCTCCACGGCCTTCTCTTTTTACCTATTATGGTGCACGCTGCTGCTACCAACGCAAGTTCATCCAGTTTTGACATCTCTGAATACAAAAGGAAACTGGCGAAAAGTACAAAAAAGGAGCTAAATGCTGTCAACAATTTTAGACCGTTCTAGATATTTGCCAACATTTGGTGTAAACGCGGATTTAAGTTTGCAGTTCCGAGGAAGCTTCAACAAATATGATCATATCAATCACATGGAAATTTATTATCTTTTGATTATTTTAAAGTCATGATTCTAGTGTTTACTGAGATGGTGATTGTCATCAATATACATATAATTATGATTTTATTGACTGTCGATATCTAATACAAGTAGGTTAAATTACTACGAAGCTAAATCAAAGAGGAATTTTTGTTTTAATTGTCAACAAATGTTGCATTAAATAGTCATGAGAGTTGTTTTAAGTCATTTGCAAGAGCCTTCTGTAGAACTTTACAAAGTTGATAATGCCGAATCTACTTGCGCATTGTTTGGGAGTGTTACATGCATGAAATAGACCCTATACATTCATGAACACGTGTCATTTGTGATCCCTTTCAGAACATATAATTAATCATAAAATGTTTTTTAACTTCACTCGACAGTTCACATGGACTTTGCGTGAACGAGTGAAGTACCGACCGTTGGCTCAGTGGGGATTTGAATTTTGAACCTTGCCCTCCGCAGTCCGAGGCCTTAGCCACTGAGCCACCACACCAGCATAGTTAATTATATAATTAAGTAATTATATAGAAACATCCTTACTCCACATTTCATGGATGTTCATGAACTATTTAATCATAAAAAGCAGTAATAGGTAAGCGTAGTAATAAGATTTTAATTCATATTTTTTATAATTTTTGTAATAAACCCATCCTTTCATTTAAATTTCCCGACAGGCAATAACAGGTTAAAATGTAGAAAATACGTGCGTGTTTTCCGTCATTATTTTAACTTAAATCTTATTGGTTTGAGTATGATAATCATAATTAAGCAGACTAAATCAATGCATTACCAGTAGACGCGTTCCTTCGCTGCTATCTAAGGGGTAATGGACTCCTGCTATCTAAGTGCTCGGACGACAGTTTGGCGTACTGTTAGCTCAACTATTATTATTGGGCCAAGTAGAAAACCACCTGCGTGTTATATTTAGCGCATGTAGGGGTATCGGTAGCTGAAGCGGATCTTTCCACGCTGAGCTGCTTTGCTTCACGGCATGACTAACTTCCGCAACAAAAGTTTAGAGAAAAATAACTTTGACGAGCTATAAAAGTTTGTTTAAATGGTATTTTATGTTTAGATTATAGTTCTTTGCGTTATTTCCATTATTAATCATTGTTTGAAGACTAAATAATTATTTTATTAAATCATTATGAGCTTGATTCGTTGGTTAGATAAACCGACCAATAGTCACTGCTGGTAATGACGCTAACCAGCCGGGTCATTAGTGATGGACCTAGCTACTAAATGATGTTTGACGACGAGTTTTGTAAAGGAAAGACCGCTGACAGTTCACAAAGCCCATGTTTGTGTTGGAGGTCAAACAGTTCTCCGCCAATCCTCTCCACATTGCAAACCGGCCGACTCATTAGTGATGGACCTAGCTACTAAATGATGTTTGACGACGAGTTTTGTAAAGGAAAGACCACTGACAGTTCACAAAGCTCATGTTTGTGTTGGAGGTCAAACAGTTCTCCACAAATCTACATTTCTGCACATTGCAAACCAGCCGAGTCATTAGTGATGTAACTAGCTACTAGATGATGTTTGACGACGAGTGTGGAAAAGGAAAGACCGCTGACAGTTCACAAAGCCTATGTTTGTGTTGGAATAGTTCTCCGCCATCCTCTCCACATTGTAAACCGGCCGGGTCATTAGTGATGGACCTAGCTACTAAATGATGTTTGACGACGAGTGTAGAAAAGGAAAGACCGCTGACAGTTCACAAAGCCTATGTTTGTGTTGGAATAGTTCTCCGCCATCCTCTCCACATTGCAAACCGGCCGGGTCATTAGTGATGGACCTAGCTACTAAATGATGTTTGCCGACGAATTTTGTAAAGGAAAGACCACTGACAGTTTACAAAGCCCATGTTTGTGTTGGAAGTCAAACAGTTCTCTACCAATCCTCTCCACATTGCAAACCGGCCGGGTCATAATTGATGGACCTAGCTACTAGATGATGTTTGACGACGAGTGTGGAAAAGGAAAGACCGCTGACAGTTCACAAAGGCTATGTTTGTGTTGGAGGTCAAACAGTTCTCCGCCAATCCTCTCCACATTGTAAACCGGCCGGGTCATTAGTGATGGACCTATCTACTAAATGATGTTTGACGTCGAGTTTTGTAAAAGAAATACCACTGACAGTTCTCGAAGCCTATGTTTGGGTGGGAGGTCAAACAGTTTTACACCAATACTCTCCACATTGCAAACCGGATAGCATTAAGAACCGTTCACCATGATATACGTCTGATTTGTGTATTAACGAGTTTGAATCTAGTGTCGGTTTCTGCACTTAGTCTAGGTACTTGTTGTGCTAATTATGATAAACAGTGAGTAAACGCCATGCAGCAATAAAATACTGAGCCAAAAGAAGCAGGATTGCACACAATGTCACTGGTGCCCAAGTAATATTGAAAGTCTTATTGAAGAACGCTTGAAGGACGAAGACAAGTTTTCCGGATAGGGATGAGGCTGAGGACTAACAGACGTTTATGCTGGCTCAATGTTTCTGTGACGTAATTGGTACTAGAGAGTTATGTCTGAGCAATGTAACGTAGTGTAGATCCGCCTGGTAGTTACTGAACGCAGTTAAGAACCGACACTTGTGCAGTGAATAGTAGCTACCGATCGAGGGCGAATGAGCAAAGCGTTCTTACTTACTGCGTAAGTTTACAGGCACTTATTCACTTAAATTTTCTTATTTATTTATACCCTAAATTTATTCCCTCTTCTGCATGGGCGGATTTGATGTTACTAAAACTAATAGAACTGCTCAAGGAATTTTTTAATATATCAAGACAGTATGTTTTCCACTTCATAAACATCTCACCGACAAGAGGTGGAAGTAAACAGAGTGGTGTCAACAGGATAACTTTCCCACCCTCCCTTACACGTACAGTGGTGTTGTCCCACCCACCCACCCATACACGTAGGACGTAAAGTAGTATTGCCTCACCCTCCCATACACGTACAGATGTATTGTCCCACCCACCCACCCATACACGTAGGACGTAAAGTAGTATTGCCTCACCCTCCCATACACGTACAGATGTGTTGTAACCCACCCGCCCACCCACACACAAACATTGGTATTAACACACCCACCTGCCCACACATAAACATTGGTATTGACCCACCCGCCCACTCATACAAGAACAGTGTTGCTGACCCACCCACCCACCCACACACAAACATCGGTATTGATTTTTAGTATCACCGTGCTTGTATGGGTGGGTGGGTGGGTTAGTAACACCGTGCTTGTATGGGTGGGTGGGTGGGTTAGTAACACCGTGCTTTTTATTCACTGTTTATTTTATTAACTTTTTTCTTGTAAACACATGGTCAATATATGAAAACGTTTATTGTTTGTTATGCGGCAAGATTATTACCAATGATATCTAATTTGTAAATAGATTTTGAGATTTTGAGCTGAAACTCACCTTAAAACAATTTTCTGTTTAGTATTAGGTATCAATTACCTCTCTAGTGTATGGGTGGGCGGGTGGGTCAATTACCTCTCTATTGTATGGGTGGGCGGGTGGGTTAATACCACTGTGCGTGTATGGGTGGGCGGGTGGGTTAATACCACTGTGCGTGTATAGGTGGGCAGGTGGGTTAATACCACTGTGCGTGTATGGGTGGGCGGGTGGGTCAATTACCTCTCTATTGTATGGGTGGGCGGGTGGGTTAATACCACAGTGCGTGTATAGGTGGGTGGGTGGGTTAATACCACTGTGTGTGTATGGGTGGGCAGGTGGGTTAATACCACTGTGCGTGTATGGGTGGGCGGGTGGGTCAATTACCTCTCTATTGTATGGGTGGGCGGGTGGGTTAATACCACTGTGCGTGTATGGGTGGGCGGGTGGGTTAATACCACTGTGCGTGTATGGGTGGGCGGGTGGGTCAATTACCTCTCTATTGTATGGGTGGGCGGGTGGGTTAATACCACTGTGCGTGTATGGGTGGGCGGGTGGGTTAATACCACTGTGCGTGTATGGGTGGGCGGGTGGGTCAATTACCTCTCTATTGTATGGGTGGGCGGGTGGGTTAATACCACTGTGCGTGTATGGGTGGGCGGGTGGGTAATATACTGCATGGGCGTATATTTGTACTCTTATTCATACAGCTACATGTGAGTATAAGTGTAAGTATACTTAAAGTCGTTCAGTTATTATGTGACTGCATGGGTGTATATTTGTACTCTTATTCATACAGCTACACGTGAGTATAAGTGTAAGTATACTTAAAGTCGTTCAGTTATTATGTAACTGCATGGGCGTATATTTGTACTCTTATTCATACAGCTACATGTGAGTATAAGTGTAAGTATACTTAAAGTCGTTCAGTTATTATGTGACTGCATGGGTGTATATTTGTACTCTTATTCATACAGCTACATGTGAGTATAAGTGTAAGTATACTTAAAGTCGTTCAGTTATTATGTAACTGCATGGGCGTATATTTGTACTCTTATTCATACAGCTACATGTGAGTATAAGTGTAAGTATACTTAAAGTAGTTCAGTTATTATGTAACTGCATGGGCGTATATTTGTACTCTTATTCATACAGCTACATGTGAGTATAAGTGTAAGTATACTTAAAGTCGTTCAGTTATTATGTAACTGCATGGGCGTATATTTGTACTCTTATTCATACAGCTACATGTGAGTATAAGTGTAAGTATACTTAAAGTCGTTCAGTTATTATGTAACTGCATGGGCGTATATTTGTACTCTTATTCATACAGCTACATGTGAGTATAAGTGTAAGTATACTTAAAGTCGTTCAGTTATTATGTGACTGCATGGGTGTATATTTGTACTCTTATTCATACAGCTACATGTGAGTATAAGTGTAAGTATATTTAAAGTCGTTCAGTTATTATGTGACTGCATGGGTGTATATTTGTACTCACATTCATACAGCTACATGTGAGTATAAGTGTAAGTATACTTAAAGTCGTTCAGTTAATATGTGACTGCATGGGTGTATATTTGTACTCACATTCATACAGCTACATGTGAGTATAAGTGTAAGTATACTTAAAGTCGTTCAGTTATTATGTGACTGCATGGGTGTATATTTGTACTCACATTCATACAGCTACATGTGAGTATAAGTGTAAGTATACTTAAAGTCGTTCAGTTATTATGTGACTGCATGGGTGTATATTTGTACTCACATTCATACAGCTACATGTGAGTATAAGTGTAAGTATACTTAAAGTCGTTCAGTTATTATGTGACTGCATGGGTGTATATTTGTACTCTTATTCATACAGCTACACGTGAGTATAAGTGTAAGTATACTTAAAGTCGTTCAGTAATTATGTGACTGCATGGGTGTATATTTGTACTCTTATTCATACAGCTACATGTGAGTATAAGTGTAAGTATACTTAAAGTCGTTTAGTTATTATGTGACTGCATGGGTGTATATTTGTACTCTTATTCATACAGCTACACGTGAGTATAAGTGTAAGTATACTTAAAGTCGTTCAGTAATTATGTGACTGCATGGGTGTATATTTGTACTCTTATTCATACAGCTACACGTGAGTATAAGTGTAAGTATACTTAAAGTCGTTCAGTAATTATGTGACTGCATGGGTGTATATTTGTACTCTTATTCATACAGCTACATGTGAGTATAAGTGTAAGTATACTTAAAGTCGTTCAGTTATTATGTAACTGCATGGGCGTATATTTGTACTCTTATTCATACAGACACATGTGAGTATAAGTGTAAGTATACTTAAAGTCGTTCAGTAATTATGTGACTGCATGGGTGTATATTTGTACTCACATTCATACAGCTACATGTGAGTATAAGTGTAAGTATACTTAAAGTCGTTCAGTTATTATGTGACTGCATGGGTGTATATTTGTACTCTTATTCATACAGCTACATGTGAGTATAAGTGTAAGTATACTTAAAGTCTTTCAGTTATTATGTAACTGCATGGGCGTATATTTGTACTCTTATTCATACAGCTACATGTGAGTACAAGTGTAAGTATACTTAAAGTCGTTCAGTTATTATGTGACTGCATGGGCGTATATTTGTACTCTTATTCATACAGCTACATGTGAGTATAAGTGTAAGTATACTTAAAGTCGTTCAGTTATTATGTGACTGCATGGGTGTATATTTGTACTCTTATTCATACAGGTACATGTGAGTATAAGTGTAAGTATACTTAAAGTAGTTCAGTTATTATGTGACTGCATGGGTGTATATTTGTACTCTTATTCATACAGCTACATGTGAGTATAAGTGTAGTATACTTAAAGTCGTTCAGTTATTATGTGACTGAATGGGCGTATATTTGTACTCTTATTCATACAGCTACATGTGAGTATAAGTGTAAGTATACTTAAAGTCGTTCAGTTATTATGTGACTGAATGGGCGTATATTTGTACTCTTATTCATACAGCTACATGTGAGTATAAGTGTAAGTATACTTAAAGTCGTTCAGTTATTATGTGACTGCATGGGTGTATATTTGTACACACATTCATACAACTACATGTGAGTATAAGTGTAAGTATACTTAAAATCGTTCAGTTATTATGTGACTGCATGGGTGTATATTTGTACTCACATTCATACAGCTACACGTGAGTATAAGTGTAAGTATACTTAAAGTCGTTCAGTTATTATGTGACTGCATGGGTGTATATTTGTACACACATTCATACAACTACATGTGAGTATAAGTGTAAGTATACGTCTACTCACAAATATACCTAATATGTAAGTAAGTGTAGTATACTCGCATCCATACAGCTACGAAGTGAGTATAAATGTAAGTACGATCAGATTCATTCAACTACTTTGTTAATAAGCGAATCATGAATTAATTTCAATACAGAACCAATAATTATTTAGCATACATTGTGGGGTGCTAAATGTTATGTATATACCACTAATTCTACGAATCTTAGGGTTGTAGTTGTTCTCTGGTCCTCGTGGGGTGAGCGGCTTGTGCGCTAATAGGTGTTTGCTGATGGCATGGTATGTATGAGAGGATGAATGTGAGTTTAAGTTTATAGTTGTTTTGTATGTATATTAATATAGAGTTTTTTTATATTTATATTATCGATGACTATTCTTTAAATGTTTTAATTTCTTTGTTCTGTATTACTATTTTGTAATTAATTTCTTGTATTCACTAAAATAATGTTTTAGTTTTTTTACACTTATTTGTATTTTAGTAATAATGGTTAGATGTAAGAGAGGACTTTTTAGTCCTAACCTCACCAATTTTGAGTACAGTAAATTAATTTTTCATTTCATTTTTCATTTCAATCTTCTAAAGTTATGTTCAAACATATTCAAGATTTGTTCTTCGATTAATATAACGAACGGCTAAACATAATATCATTATTTCACCTTATATTTAAGCCATCATTAAATTATAGTCAACTCGATTGTGTAAATACTTAAAAATGACTTTCCACTGGGGAAATGTTGTGTTGTTTTAGGGATTCACATCTAGGATAGTGCATAATTAATTTTTGCAGATATACAAGAACAATTTTTTGATTCATTGAATAACAGCTCCATCTTATCATCAGATACTATCAATCATGTTTAACATCGTTTGACTAAAACACGGACTGTATCACAAAACCCATCAGTGGGTTGAAAGGCCAGCAGATCGGAACCCAGTGGCCCGCGTAATTATAGATAGTGACTTCAATAATGTATTCCAGGCTCGTTCACTGTTCCAGCACACAGCATGCCGTGCTTGCGCATAATATTACCCACTTGCTCGCTCATCACATGCTTTTACATTCAATCTGCATTTCCTTATCTTTTATCAAACCTTTGAGCATCAAATACCCTGACCTTACTGATTGGGTTTCTTTATCAGTTATGTACTCACTAATATAGGAGTAAATGAGTACTCGTATAATGTAGACGAAATGGGTTCAATAACTCATTTATTTCTGGAACGGATTACAATGTACTACAATTTAAATAAGCAAGAATTACAATATATTCTCCAGTTCGTCACAGTAAAATCCTGATAGGTTGAGAATAGAATTTAAATTTTAATGACGGTTAAAAGTATATTAATTTATTTATAATATTTTTAAAATCACTGATCTCATACAGTGGATGATCAAAGGGGAATCAAACGTTACTCAATGTCGGTCCTAATAATTATGTTGCCAATGCATTAGATCTAAAGGGTAGCTTTTTAATTGCAACATTATTAGCACATCGTGAGTGGGTTATTGAATTACGTGGTGTTGGTAATTACGAAAATGCCGACAGAAAGAAATAAATATGAAAATATTTCAAGAAATATTTTCATATAAAATCAAAAGATTTTGGTAAATACATCTAACTATCACTAACCCATCCAAGAGACAATCATTCTTCAGTCAATCACTGATAACAATTGACAATCACTATCAGAAACTGTACGCTCAAGAGACGAGACGGGAATATTATAGTGGATGGCGGGTTACAATTAGGGTGGCTAATTGTATATTAAAAGAAAACGGTTATATTAACAATTGTAATAGTATTGGCATTTCCTAAAGAAAAAAACAGGTGGAAGCAATGCATTTGTTGTAGTCAAGCACATGTGCTTGCTACTATCAAACGGTGAATGGTTTTAAATAAGCACCCTGATGACTGTTTTGCGTACTACTAGCTTAGCTATTAGTTACTTCAGCGTGTTCTAGAGAGAGAGGGGGTAGGGGGTTGTAAAGAGACAGAGAGAGACACCGCTAGCCCTACCTGTGAAGACAGAACAAGAACTAATTCCATAGAACAAGAAAACAGGACTATCTTCTTGTGTATGTAAATGAATGGAGTTAATGGTAAAATGTACATATACAAGAAAGGTTTAAGAGCACTGATACTAATAAGTATGTTTGTATGGGTGATATACATTAGTGATAACACGTAAATGTAAGATGGGTAGGTGGGTCGCATGGGTTTATAAGTTGTGCCAAGTGGTTGAGCTCCTGTACATCTAGAGGTGAAGGTTGTGTTACCAGGTATGGAGGACCGCTACTTGTATCTCTGCAAAGTTACAAATGGTAATGGACGTGTTATGTATGTACGCAAGGGGATTTTCTGTCGCCAATGAGTTATGCCAAGTGGTTGAGCTTCTGTACGTCTAGGGGTGAAGGTTGTGTTAGCAGGTATGGAGGACCGCTACTTGTATCTCTGCAAAGTTACAAATGGTAATGGACGTATTATGTATGTACGCAAGGGGATGTTCTGTCGCCAATGAGTTATGCCAAGTGGTTGAGCTCCTGTACGTCTAGAGGTGAAGGTTGTGTTACCAGGTATGGAGGACCGATACTTGTATCTCTGCAAAGTTACCAATGGTAATTGACATATTACGAGTATGTATGTTCGCAAGGGGATGTTCTGTCACCAATGAGTGATGCCAAGTGGTTAGCTTCTGTCCGTCTAGGGGTGAAGGTTGTGATATCAGGTATGGAGGACCGATACTTGTATCTCTGCATAGTTACCTACACAATATGGACATGTTATGTATGTTTACAAGGGGTGTTGTATCGCTAATAGTTATTCGGATAATGTAACTAGAATGTTATATTTTGTTTGGGGCTGGTTAATAAATCACACAGCATTGTTTAAATATAGATATTTAATTCGATAAATGTTTTTTTATAATGACGTTTTATTCTTTAATGGCTAGATAAATTGACTTTTAATAAAACGTGTCCGTATATCAATATGAACTATTTGGTCACTCAGTGATAAACATCTGTCGGCACTAGTGGTGCAGTGTTGTAACCCAGCTACTTGGGGACAAAGTGATCAGGAGATTGTAGGCGATAGGTTCTATTCCTTCAGCTCTCTTAACACCAACACGGCGTCCGCTCAATGATTGCCATTGACGTGGACACTACTAGTGAAGTCTGGGGTGTCCATTTTGGATGGTAGTCAAGGTTCAGGTGTTGTGTATGGAAGAGAACTGAGTGTCAAACTTGTCAGTTAGCTGAAAATCATACCAATTCTACGTGGTTCGGATTCAACGTTCATCTGGAGGTCCCTTAGTTTCCTTGACTGTTGGGCTAATAATAAATAGTTGACTTTTTGAGGAACAGTCAACATTAGTTAGTAACAACGACTACACTCGTTCATCTACACTCATTTGCCCTCATGTTCGCCCATAATTTGAAGATCGGTGTCTTTTTAATGACTAATAATAATAATAATGAATTCAGCCATCTTGTCTACAGGATGGGTCACGATGTTAATCGCAAATCACTCATTGTTCATCTTGTCACACTTTGCCACGTAAAAGTAAACTAGTTTGTCGAGTGCAGTCTAACCGGTGTCCCAGATTCTCTGAACAAAGCATTAGCATTAGTGAGATTGGAAAGAGTCTCTTTATTTATTTTAATAATTGCAACACTGCTTTTACCAGGTTTTTGTATTCAGTTGTTCTAAAATAATTAGTTGTTAAATGGGGTGATTAGACAGTTTACTCTTTTATTTATTTATTTATAAATAAAACACCAACAGTAAATGTAAGTGCGAATATAGATAGGGAATGGGGGTAATGAGTGTAGATGAACGAGTGAAGTCATTATTACTAAGTTCAACTGTTCCTTATAAAATGTAATTTATTAGTAGCCCAATATCCAGTGGCAACTAGGACCTAATGCTCAACGTAAAATCCGAACCACGTAGTATTAGTGTAACTTTTTAGGTAAACCATTTATAGAGATACCTTTTAGTTAGTTCTTTTGAATAATACTGGGAACCATTCGACGGGCACCCCCATGTCCTCATCCACTCATTATTACAGTATTCAAATCTTATTAACAATAAGCTAATAGTAAATAATTATGTGTGATCCATCTACTTTGAAATAAAGTGTTTTGAAGATAGGAAGGAATTTATGATTGTGTTGACAGCTCAATGGTCACCATTATTATTATAATCATCACTGTCAATAAAGATACTGATGAACAAGGATAATATATTGTTGGATATTGATACGACCGTTCTTGAAGGGAGCTTCGGTTCGAGCTTGAGTACATAGCCAAGAGAATAGACATAAATCACGTGGTTGGGATTCCACCAAATGTTGTAGCCTCCACCACATTATTAATCCCTGAGCTTGGTAAATATTTCATTCTCATAAGAAGTCACTATCAACTAATAGTCAGACTATACCGGTTAAAAAATTCGTCTTTAAATCAAGTAGCCCATAAAAATACATTCCCACAAACCCCTCAAAACACACAAGTAATCGTGTCTTTCTGCTATAATGAGTTTTGTGCAGTTTATATGTTTATTTTACTTTCTCCCATATGCGTTAGCATAGATAAAGAATTGTGATCGTCAAAAAAATGTGTTTTACAAGTTGGTCTTAAAATCCATTTTAGGCCCCCCTGAACCCAAAAAGTGGTTTTATTAAAAAAAAAAGTGTGCCCGTGTGTGAGTGTGTGTCTGTGCACTTCGCTGGAGATCAAACGGATGGAACAGTGTTTATTAAATTTGGTTTTTAGGTGTATTTAGCCAATATCTCCGACCATGTTTTCACTTTTTCGAAATTTTAGTTTTTGATTTTATGGGAAAAAAACATTAACAAATTAAGTTTTCTCAAAAACAGCTATAATTATTTTTATTACATTTCCGGGAAATATGTGAATCACAATTTAATCTATTTTAGTAAAAACCGCCTGTCCTTAACTTTAATTGTTTTCTAGTTACTGTATAACATTTTTTTACGGGAAAAACGTTGAAAATACATTTTTTCAAGCCTTATCCTAACGATTACATTTTCAGTAAAGATGCAAATTACAATGGAAAATATATTTTTTTAACTACCCTCAAACTGTCCTGTAAGTACTTGTCTATTGTAAATTGGCTTACGTATGCCATCAGCATCGCTTATTACCGCATCACATCTACTTAATTACTGATATTTATCTTTCATAGGCAAGCTCATTTTCTCTGATAATCAGCCTAAGCAGTATTGTAAAATAAAATAAATTCCTCCACTTACAAAACCTGATAGATTGAAGGAAGGATCATTATTGTTAATAATATAAAATATAATATGAGTTATTTTTAATTTTATCATTTTACGTTCATAGTAAGATAATCCATTTATGGAACGTAAACTCCAAAGAAGTAGCTCCTATGGGAAATAAACACAGAGTTATAAGGTTTTGTATGAGTTGCGATGATCAAAACTGGTGAGTCCCAAGTGAAAAACATTTTACCACACAATTGAAGCGTTAGTGTAAATATCCTGATCTGATCAAATTTCTTGCCTTCATAACTGTACTACGCTACTAACAACATAAGTTATATCTATTTATTTAATTAAGGAACGTCATGGTGTTACAGTTTATAGTAAACATACTATTAAAATTTCTACAGATTTAGTTTAACATTCAACATTTCAAAACAAACAAAACATACCAATAAATAATACCTCAACGAATGAAGTCATTAAAGGTGTTTGCGTCTCTCATAGCAAGGTTCTGTGTTTTAAGTACTTCGGTATATTATGGCAGGAAATTAATTCCAGCAATATTCTTCCGCTACACATTTTACGTACGCAAGCATATTTCATAAAGAACGAAGTCGTTTAAATCAATCTTTCACAAGTTTTCATCTCTGTGGGAAAGGAAGTCTAAGAGAACTTCAAACTCCAGTTGTGGCCCCATTTGGAGTTTGTGAGAAGAATTATGGCTTCGGAATATAGGCTCTGATATCTCGCAAACAGCCTGCACTCCCCATGAATACTGAAGTTTTGAAAGTACGATCATTCTAAACAGTTTATTACGTAATGTTTTGTTTATATCGCTTGTTTAGGGGCGATAATTAAAATCTTTTATGACATTTCAGGTAGCAATGTTCTTTAAACAACGGTTAATTATAGTTTATTTTATTTTATTAGTTTTGTTTTTAAAGTTTTCCTATTAATTATTTGAACAAAAGATACACATTTTATGAAATTGTAAGTGCGCTTTTTTTAAATTACTTGGCTTTTTTAAGTTATGATTTTTAAATATAACTACTGAATCAAAAGATAAAGTTGATGAATGTTTTATGGCATGGACATAACATGTTCTCAAACATTGCAACACAACCAATTAAAATATCTAAAATAGTTTTTTTTTAGTTAGCATAATACGTGTTGGTACGTATACAGTACAAGTAAACGTCACACAACACAAATTTATTACAATATAAGCACAACATGCACAAATGAATTACAATACAAGTACAAAATGCACGAATATTATGGTGATCGATTTCGGTGAACCACGCTCACCTTCCTCAGACCAGAGGGATTCACAAAAGAATGAAAAATGGTGTTCAATACGTTTAAATTGAGTGTGTAACAACTGACCTTTTTATATTCTATCTAGTTATGGACTATAGAAGCAATACAACTAATGTAAATTTGAAGGAAATTACTGTAAAATTAGCTGAAAAACTGAAATCTTTTTCCAGAGAAAATAGTTCCAACTGACCTGACTCGACGAATGGTGGAAGAGAGATTTCAAGAACAATACGCCTGGTTAGCTGCCTTCAACATCTGAAATCCCCCCTAAAGTGTGCTTCAGTAGCGTTCCCGATTTATCCACACGCTTGTTCCAGTTCACTCACATAACATATAATACCATTTCAAATTGCTTACAAAGTTACTGAAGTCATTGTAAATACAAGATTCGTGTCATAGATAGTCACGTACCACAAGATATTGAGTTCTAAAATATTATACATACTTGATTTACATTTTGTACCGTTTTACTTTTAAAATTATCATCAACTGAAATGCAAATAAGAATTAAGTTAATATATGCAATGTAAATATGACTTGGAAGTATTTGCAGCTTATTATAAGTACACTATACTTAATTAAATATTAATATAATGAGTTATGCGCAGCAGCACGTAATGATTTGCAAATTATCTCAATATATTACGAAAAAAATATACACTGGAGATAAAAACATACTGATTGTAACTGTAATTTGAGCAGCACTACAGCAAATAATACGTTCTCTTTTATAAATCATATTCAGAACAAAAATTAAAACCAAAATTATGTCGTAAATGAAAAATATCATTGCCTAGCTTACAATTCATTCTTCAAAAACGATTTGAATAATAGTCTCATCCAAATTAGTTTTTGGAAGGTATGTCATTTTCAATAAGGCGCCTCACTTGACGTAAGCCATTCTTGGTAAACCATCGCTGGGTAAGAGTCTCAAGGGATGTGAAATATTTTACCTCCCCATTACATTATTCTGTTTTCTTCCTCAACCTTCCTCCTAAACCTGTCATAAACAACATAAGAACGATTGAAAATAAATGTGCTGTTTTTATAGAAATGTTATATTGAGAGAACTTACGTAATGGTTCTAAATAGTGATACCAACCAAACAACCCCAAATTTGTGCATTTAAGATTTTGAATTACAGAATATAGACATGGGTATGTACTCAGTTTACGTGTCTTTCCGACTGACTACAATTATAAGATTTATTATAATTACAGATCTTAAGTGTAATTACAAAGAAAGTTGAGGTTTAAAATAAAAAATTCCAATATATTCTCGGTAACTATCAACCCAATACTACAAATATCGTAAAATGAAGTTTATTGTATAACGATATTGGGTAAATTTGAATATAATATCCTTTAAAAGTAATAATAACGTAGTATTAATATTTTTATCAATTAAATGTACGGTACTTAATATATTTTTTGTAAGTTTAAACATCTTGTAAATTTATAAAAATCAATATCATATGAAAAATTAAAGTTAGGCAACATCAAACAGATCTATGATATTATAAACTATCGGTTAATTTTAAAAACAATTCCATTTTTGGTAACTTCACAGAAGGATGTCTCCCAACATCAATTATTGAAAAATAAAAGTTAAAAATCTCTCTAACCTATGCTAATCTGGAATATTTTCTCTGCTTCCTGATCAGAGAAGTTCACAGATTATTAGTCACGTTTAAAATGTAAACCCATGGCAAGATTATAATCTAATAACTTTCGATTTTTCAAAAAGTTTTACTTTAAGTTTTAATTTAATTAGTCGGCAGCTAAGTTTCTAAAGCCCAGCTTCATAAGCTAACTTCAGTTCTCAGTTCAATTCCAGAGTCGTAACAAATTTTGATATGGATCAGCTGATAACCACCAGCTGTTCATTTGTCAGGGCCATTACTCTCCAGGGAATAGTCGGCCTCAGTTTGTATCAATGACTACATTGGCTCATCTAAACTCATCACATTCACTCGAAACCCATATTCGCCCATATCTGAAAATCGGTGTCTTAAGAGTAAATAATTAAATAACCCAAGTTCACACACTTCTTAATGATGAATCACGCTACATACAACCTCCTGTTGGAGGATAATTTGTAAATGGACGCACAACTGTACAATCATGTATATGATCCTTCACGATGAATCTACCAAGAGGCGGTCGATTAAGGTCGCAGGTTATAGTCCGTTGATGTATATCACAGACATGAATGTTCAATGAATAAGGTTTTCCACTGCGGAGTCCAAGATTAAAGATTCGAGTCCTCACTGTAACTCGTTCAATGAAGTTCACGAACAGGCCTGAATGCTCATATACATTGGCGAGGAAGAGTAATAATAGAACAAATCTGATTATGCACGGCCTTTAGTAGAGTTCATCGCCTCTCCGTTCAGTGGTTACTACTGGCTTGCAATAATTAACCATATTAATTAAAGGGGGCATGGAACTTTAAGTTTGGATAGAGTAAAGTCCTGTCTAATTCATCCAAACTGGTCATTAGGACTAAGTGATATAATTCAACTAAACTATAGTTGAATTATATGCTATAGTTTGTCCAAGTATAGGAGGAAGTCCTTCGCTAACACACGCAAGCCGACAGGCCCATTGAAATAGGTTGTGTTACATGCCTAATTCATTGACATTAATTACAAAAATAATCTTTTCGTGTGATTCTTGATTGTACGTAGTTTATTTGCAATGCCGTTCAAAACAAGCCCAAACTTAGTATAATTATGATTATTTAATATTTCACAGTAGAATGTAAATAAATAAATACGTAAAGTAAAAAATATCATAATTACTGTTTGAACGAAATATTACACAGAATTCAATGCAAAGAACAAAAATTGTAAAAATATTTGTTATTTTTAATTTTGTTTTAATGAACTGTTCTGTATATTTTGTGAATCCCTCTGGTCTGAGGAAGGTGAACGTGATTCATCGAAATCGATCACCATAATATTTGTGCATTTCGTGCTTGTATTGTAATATATTTGTGCATTTTGTGCTTATATTGTAATATATTTGTGTTGTGTGACGTTTACTTGTACTGTATTATTATTATTACTTGTACTGTACCAACACATATTATGCTAATTAAAAAACTTGTTTATGGCTGAATATTTTTTTATTGTAGTATACTGACAATTGTATACTCAGAGTCAATGCCCTCGTATATTTTTGTCATTGAGGGTGAGTCGGCCCAAGCCTGCCAGTGTATACTGTGTGACAACAGCCTTCCGTGCTTCAACAGAATACAAGAAGATAATTTACAAGAGCTCTACCCAGTCGTCATAACTACAAAACTGGAGAGTTCCTGGATAAAGTAATAGTTAGTGTCTGACTAGGCTTCATCCGTTCTCAGAGATCCGAGACTTGTTTAAAACTCAATACACTTAAACAGGCTTACGCAACGTGGTTCTGGCACTGAGTACACTACAGTACACTGAGCCAGTGTACATAGTAGTGAGGGACTGCTGTATTACAAATACTCTGCCTTGGCTACTGAGCTGTTACCAAACGGTCCTATCTTAAATTGTCAACCCTTAATTGAATAATCCATATTCTTCCTAAAAACGGTAATTCTCCTAATCTTACGTTATAAAAAACCCTTCATTGATGTCTCTTATCTAAAAATTAAAACAGCAATTTGAAAAATAAATCTTAATAATAAAATCAAAACGATAAAATGTTTAAGAAATTAGGTTATGTACATAGAGAACTTATGAATGTCCAGAAATCAGCTGGTAGGTCAAACATTGATTCAGTCCAAACCCCCACCACCCAGTCATCCCTTCCAGCCTTTTACAGATCATTTCACTTCAGCAAGACCCGATAAAGGACAATAAAGAACCATTTTATAAAATATGTTGTCCACCGAAAAAACTTATTGAGAAATGTTTCCATCGTCTTTATGCTTTTACGTAAATGAAAACCTAGAGTTCATGTTACATAAATGTTTCTTAAAACCACATTAAGGGTACAAGTACTTTATAAACGTTTATAAAAGACCACTTTACAAACCGAAAAGCTAAATATACTTGCTCTATATTTGTGTTTACAAGAAATTGAAAAGAGCACTTTACGAATAAACAAGAACGAAGTAATACAACTGACCGTATTTTCTTCTAACCAAAGCTGAAATCAAAATAAATATTTTCGACATGTATTGTTTGAGGACAACTGTCAACAATACTTTGTTCTTTTATTAAATAATATAAAATACATTTGCGTATTTCGTATAGAAGAATGTATGTTATAATAAAAAATAACGAAGTAATACTACTAACCAAATTGTCTTCTATCTGAAGCTGAAATCAAAATAAATATTGTTTACGTCTTCTGTTTGAGGACGGCTTTAACAACATTTTATTAGATTTTATAAAATTAATTCTTTACATTCTATACTACTTTAATGTAAAATATTTATGATCTGAACATCAACGATTCTATGTTTTTGATTTAATAATCACTATGCAGATAATTATGTAGCTTTAACTATAAAAAGCTCATAGCTTTAAATCGTCTTTTGTAAGTTAAACTATTTGACAACAAAAATTCCTCAAGTTATACTATTACATTTGTA